>JAJTJO010000613.1:0-107233 GCA_024550625.1 Dendroctonus valens | reverse complement strand
CTGAACAATAGATTCTAGTCTGTTCCCAGACATGATTGTCCTGCTTCACACCTGAAAACCTATGTTTTTTTACTGTACAATGGATAATATGTGTGATGTGTTTTTAGTATGTGAATTTTGTGACGTTTTTTTTAAAATTAATGAGGACGGTCAATGTGTATTTTTAGAAAACTGATGATGGTGGAGAAGACACCGCAAAGTATTTGTGACATTTTAAATTAGAAGCAATAAAATGACTGAAACCCAAGCATTTTTTTGGAATTAAATTATAAATAAGTTCTGTTAAAGGATGTTTGTATCTGTAAAAATTTATTACGAACAAATTTATCAGCATCATTTTCCTCTAAAATTGCATTACAATTACCGAGTTATATGCGATTTGTTTCCGAGAAAAAACGCAATTTTCGCCCATTTTTTCACTTTTTAGGTGTTTCCCGAAGGGCGATTCCCAATAGCATCCCAGTTACGTCACGTTAGCGCCTATTTGAAAAATTTCGTCCTAATTCTCCTGGCCTATTATAGTGCTTGGCGTTATGCATTCGAAGGACAAAGGAATTATATCATTCGAAAAAAAGATTCAATCCCTCAATTCACAACGCTATCCGAAAAACGACCTTTCGGAATGCCTGCTTTGCAGTAGGAAATTCATTACAACAGCCGTTTCAAAGAATATTTAGTTGATTTAAAAGAGATGCACTTTTTGAAAAAGTCTTAATTATTTCATTATTAATTATTATTAATTATACTTTACTTCCAGATAATAAAGGATGCAGAATAATAGATTTCACAAATATATGTATTACTAAACATTGTGAAATAATTGTTAATTGACATCACAAGTCCCTCTATTAGATTGAGTTTTCAACATGAGCCGCCCAGAGAAATATTTGCTTCTTATTTGTAATGCTAATTTGATCGAATATAAAATTATAAATCTTGTACAATTGTGATATGTTGTTGTAGATACTTCGTTGATATCTCCAAAATCCTGAATTTTGAAACTTAAAGTAACTTTTTGAAGAAGAAAGAAGGAAGAAATCAATGGACGAATACTTGTGGGCGACGTTGCAAACTTGAAGACGAAAGCCAGCCATTGCTCATTATTTGTAATATGAATGGACACTCAACTGAAACTACGAAGATGCGACGATGGCAAGTAATCCGTACAAGTGGGAACACATTGGCGAGCCATCGGTTGTTAGTGAATCAAACTTAAATTGCATTTGACCACACCTTCAGAGATCAGTATACCGGTCGCATTTGTGGGTCAAACTGTGTTTATTCAAAATTTTAGCATGACCATTTGCAAACGCACTCCCAGACCAGTTCCTTTATGCGTGTGATTTTTGTAATTCTACATTCAATAACAAAAATTGAGCTCCACACGAAACCTCGAATTTTCATACTAGTGCATACAATTATTACACTGCCATATTTGTGAGAAATACATTTGGCTACGGAATCAATATAGAATATCACAAATTATAATACACATATATTTCAAGCGAAAAAAAACACTGTTTGAAAGGTGTAATTAAAACGTTTTTAGATCTAAGGTTCTTTGGAAAAACATTGATTGTCTCACTCAGATCAACGGCATTTCAATGCGAGTTTTGCAACAAAACATATAAATTAAAAACACCACTTAACCGCTCATCTAAACACTCATACGAAAGCAAAAGAGTATAAGTGTAGAATTCCTTTTGTAACAAAATTTTTCTATTACGCCCCGTCAATTTGCGTCCAGCATTCGGTATCGCATTCAGCAAACGGCCTTTTGGAATGAGAGTTTTGAACAAAAAATTTAAATTAAGCAGTTCTAACACTCATCGAAACACTCATAACGAAAGCAAAGAGTATAAGTGTAAGATTTGTAAACAAAATTTTCTATACTGCGAGTGGACTTGGGGTCATCATTCGGTTTTTATGGCATTCAGACAAACAAACGGCCTTTTGAATGCGAGTTATGCAAGTCAACATTTTAAATCAAAAGGCAACTTAACCGCTCATCGAAGACTCATACGCCAAAAAAGAGTATAAGGTAGCAACATGTAACAAATTATCTTTTTTTCTGATACTGCGAGTGGTTGCGAAGTCATTTTTAGAATTATCGCATTCAGACAAAGGGGGTTTGGTTTGGAAAAATTTTTGGTTTTTTGGAAGAATTTGCACCCAAAACATTTTTAAATCTAATTTATTACGCCCGACATGTTGATGAAACGAAACATTTCGTTGATTCCAATCAAAGAAAAGAAAATTTAGCAGAACATCTTTAATTCGGTCAATTAATGCCCACGGTGTGTTCGGAATTACCGATTTGTCCGGATGGCAGGAAAGATACTCAAATGATATAAAAAGGCTCCAAATAAGACTATCTGTGATACAAGGGTTTGCATTTACTTAGATGCAAGTTACTAAATTTAAACTATAATTACGACAAAACTGTTAAAAGTTCTGGAACAAACATATCATTTTTTAATTAAGATTTTTTTAATAAAATAAATTTGGATTCTTTCTGTTGAAAACAAGTTTTTAAGTATAAGCGTATTCCGAAAGCAAGTAACACACGAATAGTTTTCAAATACGTATTTAATGTCACATTCCTTTATTGCACTGTCAAAAAAACAGTGTTTCTGTTTCTTACATACATGTCTGTTATGTATGACTTGGCGCGAGAGTCACGACACCAAAATGTTTTGTCATAATAATTTTTGTCGCCCATTAACCTTTAAACCTTTAATGAAGCGAATTCATTGTACTGATTGGATGTACCATAATGCAACGAAGTTGAATACAAAAACATCCTACATAGATGTCCTCATTATGGAATTCGTATTCGTCATTTTGAAAGAGGAGCTCTTCCAAATTCATAAAAGAAATCATCGGTTTAAAACTATCGAGTTGCACTTTGTTGATTGAACTTCATTATTCAACTTCTTGCTTAAAATCGTGTATTTCGTTCTCTTTCCAGTCGTGACCTCAATTAGTTTTACTTACAAAGCATGAAAAATGGCTGCGTTGATTCAGGTTCAGAAAAAGTTTCAGGGACTGCGGTATCAAATCGTCAAGTCTCCGATTTTTAGCTGAAATTCTATTCGTGCTTTCCCAGAACCCCAAACAGTTTAAATTTATCATTTCCCAGCCAAGGAATAGCCCAGGAATAAAAGGTAACTCATCATTACTACTTGCGACCAGGAGCGTTTTGTTCCTAAAGACCTTTCAAAAATAAACCTCTCATCGATTCAAATTGACAGTTGTTGTTTTGGGTTTTGGAAAACTATTTTTTCTGTGTTCTTGAATGGTTGTACGGATTACTGTTATTGGAGCAATCTTCCCACAAATACTGAATTGGACATGTTGACGTATTTAAATGAAAAGAATGGGAGAAGGAGGAGAAGCCGCTCGTGTGGTACTTTCAATGGTACCCCACGCCCTCAATTATACACATGATTTTAACGAAAACGTGAAAACATCATTGGCACGCATTCACTCTTTTACTCATGGCAACATTATTAACATCTATGTAAATCACAAATTAAGATCTATGTAGCGTTTAGGATTAAGATTTTGTTTAGATTTGACTATAAAAAAAAAAAATAGCCGGCTTCCCCCCCCCCCGTGCCCCCCGTATGCCGCATCTTAAGAGTTCCCCTAGAACCTATTATCCACTCTCTAACCCCACGGAAGTCGTCTGTCTAATCTCTCCATTTCTCCCCTTCGAACAGCCCTTCACTTGGACCTTCCTAACTATCCACATATCGTACATTACCGTCCAACCATACTTATAGAGACGTATGAACCACAGCGCCCGAAAGACCCCATTATATCTTACTACACATCGTCGTGGTAATGGTGTTTTATTATTTACTCAGTCTGTAAAGGGGGAATCATGAGAGGTAAAATACATATTTGCTCCCTTTAATAACTATAGATGGACTAAGTTGTGTAATATTTGATCATAATTAATAAAATCTTGAATTGCTTTTGCTGGAATTACATGTATTTTTACTTTGAGATACACAGTGATACGAAACCAAAACTTTTGTAGTCATAGTAAAGACCCAAAATAATTGCAATTCGAACAAAAGATGGATGGTTGGTACTGCGGTGGAAAATTGAATTGAAGAAAAGGCACTAACAACCAAATTAGCGATCAAATCCACAGTACAAGCTGCGAAAACTGCGCAGCAGAAGATCATGATAAATGATAATATTGCTCGATATTGTAGTAAATGGAAACAGGAATAGGTACACAGAATACACTCACCGTAACAATCACGATCTTCATTATTTTAAACAAAATACCAAACAGGTCAAAATTAACAAGTCTACCAACACTAACAGAGAAGATTTATTTAAAGATGCGGAAACAATTTATTGACGATTTGACATCGACACCGCGGTCGTATTTTTCGGTCCCCATATGTATTGTATTGATGTTCGACATGCTCCTATCTAACAAAAACTCCTCGGACCAGAAAACCCCAGAACAACAAAACAAACAATCACTAACGTAGGACCCTTCACCATGAGACTACTTACTCCAACTCAGGCGGACTTGACAGTAAAAAAACCACTTATTACAATACATTGAACAAAACGAACACAGACTGTTGCATATTGTCGAGACTAAAAAAACCAAACTAGGACAAGATATCAAACGTCAGAAATGGGAAGTAATATCTGAGGGGGGGCATTTTGGGGGGGGGAAATACCATAATCATGCAGGGTCCAGCTCTCCTAAAACCAAAATGTTAACTTGGAAGAGCCAAATCTCCTTCCCTGAACCACACTCTGTACCGACTGCATACATTTATGATACTCGACCTAAAATAATTGATACAGATATGTCTAAACATAACATCACCACACTCCAACGTAGAACAAAACATAGGACCAAAGACGCATCTTAAAATGCAATAATTATAGGCGACTTAATTGAACAAAAAAACAAAACGAAACGCTTAAAAGATTTTTACAAAATTCGGACATTATAAAACAGTACACCCACACACCAACTTTTTCTGATGCCGCAAAACCCAGATTCAACACAGACGTTCTACGCATACAAGAAATAACAAACACCATCAACAACCTAAACTTAACCAACGAAACTGGATCGCCACCTGGCTATTTACGTTAAAAGAGACTTTACAACATACGCAACATACCTCCAATACACATCCTATGAGAAAAAGTTAAACATAACAAAGACTGCCATAGACAAAGGTGACAACAACATTTACATGACTACATCAATGCAAGCACAGCCCATTTCATAGAAACCATCAACAACACCTTTCACTAGCCATAGGAAAAAAATTATTTAGTAGACATTTTAAAATACTAAACTTTTGAGACGCGAAATACCCAAACAAATTGACTTTGAAGAATTTAAATTCACTTCAACCTTAAGAACTTATTTAATTTCGTTTACTCGGCAAATTATCAACTATCATTTGACATTTTGGTGTCCGTATTAGACGGCCTATTTATTTTCTCATTCCTTTGCCGTATAATTACAGAAAATAGATTTTTAAATAACGAATAATTTTTATTTTGGCTTTTGTCATTATTCAATCTTCATTTCTACCCTTTCTTCTAATGTTAAATCAACCTTTCAATCTTCGTGATAATCGTCAACACATATTAAGTTAAAAGTAGTCCTGGTTATGTGCGTCTACAACTGAGTACATATATTTAGGAACGACCGTGTCAAAAAAATTAATACACGTTTGATATACTTATGATCTAAAAAGCATTAATCCGACAAATTTTTATCTTAATCTATGCCTCTTCCGTACAAAATTCTTGTTAATCACAGCAAAACAGCAACAAAATCGTGTTTTTGCCGACTACGTCCGCTGGCCAAAAAATCAAACGTTCTCTCAAACCTTATACGCCTGCTTTAGAATGATCGAACTGCAGCCGACATAAAGTAGCCACTTGAAATTTTCCCATCTGGAGACCTGAGAATGACCCTGAAAGTTCTGAAAATTTAAACGTTAACGAACATAAAATCCGTTGTATTTTCTGCGTTAAATAAATGCTGCCCAAAAAAAAATTCAAGTGTTGCGGTCGGTTTTAGAAAGATTCAACTTTGAAACGAAAATAAGTTAGCCACTTTTGAAATGTTTACCATCTCCAGACGAAAATGCTCTGATGGATACTTTTTTTCTTCATTTCAGAAATTAAAGCTTACAGTAAATTCTCTGCATATCACTTTGAAGTATACTAGGGAGCCCACCAATGCAAAAAAAAATTTGAGCAGCTCTTTACGCAACTCTTTTTGGAGTTTTTGGTTTTTTTAAGGGACCCGTAAAAAATAGAAATTTGTCAAGTGAATCTTGAGAGTCAATAACCAGCGGAAATTCATTGTCCTGGGCAGGATTTGAAAGTCTATTAATCAATTGTCCTCTGGAATTAAATGTGTTGAAACTATGGGGTTTAAGTGAGGTTGGCATGCGACTTGTTCTTTCTGTTGGCAAACATCTTCCTATGTCAGGATTTGGTTTTTCAAACGCCGTGAATTATTTTTGATCTCGACCGCCATGGCCACACTGGTGTGAGTTTCATACATAATATTAATAATCTCGTAACAAACAACAGACAGAACTATATTCCCCTTCGTTGTTAATGATTCTTTTAACAACGATTGCCTGTCTCCACGTTTAGCAAAAACTATATAAAGATAATAAAGTGTACTGCCTTCTTGTTTCACTTTCCTGGGGTTGCTTGGCAAGGATAATCTCAGATGCTATCTGTAATAAATTACAAGGATTGTTGTTGAACGCGGTCAAACCCGCAAGTACGCTGTTCGGCAGTGCCAATTAGGCAAAGCCAAATATGAAATGAGGTTAGTCAATTAGAAAATTAAGAATAATTTACCTTCTTTATTTCTTCTTATTCCAAGGCTTTTTCTTAGTTATAGTTGAATAATTATTCTTCCCAGTTTTTTATACAAAAACGTTTCGGAGTGAGGGTAACAGTTCGGATTAGTGTCTAAAAAATAATTGAACTAAAATGCAACCAAAATAACAGGTTCGCGCCAAAATAAATTACATCGATTGAAATAAATTAGGCATACAGTTGTAGCCAAGCTTCGACAGTTACGGCGTTATCATTCTCAAGATAGAGAATCCGTTGTTTAAATAGAAAAATTGGGCAGAATTCTATTGCCTATTCATTACGGTTTTCAAAATTAGGTACCCGACTTGGTTCCTGAAAGACCCTGAAAAAAGACAAGAAATCACACTTTTAATTATCACATATTACCGTAAAATGCTTTAATTAGAACAAAAAAGTTTAAAATTTCTAAATTATCGATCTATAAAAAAATATAGAAAACTATCCCAAATCATTCTTCGAACCGATAATATTATAAACGAAAAATAAAGAAAATCTACAATTACACAATTAAATGGAACAACCTAAATAATAATAATAATAATAATAATAAAATAATAATAAAAAAAAAAAAAAATTTTAATAATAATATAAGAGAAGGTGAAATCAAGTATATATCTATTACGTATATTCCGGATATTAACACAAAAATAAAAAATATTTTCAAAACCACATAATATGTATAATGTAATATCAAGATTGACTGTTGAAACGGTGACAACACTACAAGGTCAAACAGGACAAGATTAAAGAAAAAGAATATACGAACATAAATAGCGAAGAAAGGTAAAGAAAAAGGAGCAGCATTAGCACAACATGGACAACAAATGTTACATAATTTGATTTTGATAACACAAAAATATGATAAAGAAGACAATTATAATAAGAGAAGAGTCCATGAACTGAAACAATTCAAAAACATTCAGAATGCAATGCATTTAAGATCAGAAAAGAAAGAAGAAATATTTTTCAATGGCTGCCAAACTTGAAGGTAGAGCGCCATCATAAAAACTGATGATGGTGGAGAAAGACACCGGAAAGTATTGTAAATGTTTTAACTAATTGAACAATAATATTGACTGGAAACGAGGAATTTCTTTTGAATAAGTTGAAATACAGTCAGGAAAATATACACAATAATTTCAAATCAGATAAAGACAATCTTAGGCTCTGTATAATCATACCATAATTAAATGAACACATAAACTATGAACACCTGGCATATTGAAGAAATGCATTACCAAAAGTGATATTCTCAGGAATTGCGAAGAAAAAATGCCAAATATTATAAACAGTTTTTTACTCTTCTCGGTCGATGTTGGACAAAATAAAATTTTCAATTGGCTTGCCAAGTGAAGGTACGAAACCGCCACCATGCGTGCAATGGTAAGTAAATTTTAAAGCTCGAACACTAATTTCTAGTCTTTTCCCGAACATGATCGTCCTGACTCATACACCTGAATCCAAAAGATTCGAACTATTTTAATTAATTTTTATTCGAAATGAATCAAAAACTCATTTTCCCCGATAGAAGCGTGGTCATAAAGAAGCCACTTTTCTGTAGTATTCATTTGTTTTACTTTTACGCACGGACTTGTACGCACAGTGTGCGCAAAAGTAATGTGACAAATTGAATTATATTTTTTTAGTAATTTCAAAAAAGAAACGTTACAGTTGACTTGTGTTAAATGAATTAAGTACGTTTTTCGACCAAACTATTGATCCTAATTTAAAGTTTATTACCAATTGTAATTATAACTTTGTTACAAGTTCAGTCTCAAACTCAAAGGGTTTCACAGTCTGCTTCAAGAGGAACTTATCGTTTTCATTAAGTGCTTTGTAGAACACCTCGAGATATCATGAAAGGCCTGCAAAGCCCATTTTCATGTCAGTCAATGTCATCAGATTATCGGAAAACGGGCCACCATTTGGTTTTTTGTTGTTATATTTTAATTATATTTTTAGACACATTTGTACACTTGCTTCAGTGAATGTAATTAGTCGATTAATTTAGTTCGACTGACGAAAAAAAAAAAACGTCATTATTGAAAAAAAAAAAAAAAAAATTGAAAAAGAGATGAGAAGTTGAAATATTAAATGCCAACCTTTATGACAACTGGTTTTTTGCTTAAGTATTTTGTGTTTGAAAAACATGTTTTGCACAATGTTTTGTACCCTGGTATATGGTGGGGATTTGACGATCCCAACGTCCAAAAGGGATTATCATTGTTTGTTTTTTTTTGGCGTCGTTGTACGTGTTTCTTGTAATGTTAACTTTATGTTTCTATTAAATTCTTGACAAGATTCCAATATTTCAAAATTGCACCAGTGAAAAGTCTGAGTTGTTAGTAGTCGAAAACTGATTTATTTCCAAACAATAAGAAGCATCAAATGCAGATTGTCTGTTCAAAAATAAAAAATACCTTTAAAAAACTGCTTCACGAATTGGACAACAAAGTTGGTTAGTTTGAAGTGAAAAACCGTCAGTTTCAGACATTAGAAAAAAACTACAGAGAAATTTCTAGAGGTGAAAGAGGTGAATGAGGTTGTTTATTTTATAAAAACAGTTCTATCTCGGGGTCGTTTCCTTATTTCCAACTAGCATGCAAGGAATTTATCTGGTGTTTTCCACTTATAAGGTTCTGATAAAGGTATTCAAAACTTATTGCATTTAAAACAATTGAAAATGACCCTTACGTCTACAGATTTATCTGTAAAAGGCTCTCATTATGTAAGAAATTTGGGGCAAATAGGACATAATTTATATCTATAATTTGATGTTCTGGAACGTAGGTTAGCGAAAAATCAAATTTGAGTTATTAAAAGTTTGATGCCCAATTATACTCGTGTTAATGTAAGCGCGAAATTTCTGACTATTTATCTCTACTAAATACTGTGTATGGCGGAAAAAAAATTTGCCACTTATTGGTCTTTAGTATTTGTCAAAGGTACTCGGACAAGCAAAATACTTTCAGCTGATTTCACAGATATGTTGTTTTAGATGTCCAACTAAAAACTATGCAAAGGTTTAAGGTTAATGCTGTAGAAAAGGAAAGAGATTGCGATCGACGAATATCGATTGGCGATAAGATGAAAACAAGAGACGAATACCGTGAATCTTAAAGATCGTTGTAAATAATACTCGAAATAAGGAAATGTTTGAAATTAACAAATGCATCGAAAACATTTGCAAGGTCTTAATAAAAGGAGATGAAAATGTTGGTATGCTGGGAAGATAACAAAAATTAATTCTTTTATTAAGCTTCAATTAATCATCGAAATTTTTAGATCTCAAATGACATCAAAACTGCAGTCGCGTGACATTTAAAATTTAAGCGGGGAAATGAAACGTGAAAGGACTCGGGGGGGGGAAAAGATTTGGCATGGGATTCAATGGACCGACCATGCAAGCTGATGCCGTATGATAAAATGCGGAATCCCACTTTTAACCATTAAGCCCCCTATGATTCTCAACTCGAAACAGTTTTCTAATTCCAGTTTGCCAATCAGGTTCGAAACGTGAGGGAGGATATCTCGCTAACCTTGTAAAACCACAGTGCATCTTTTGCAGCCAAAAAGTTTTCATAAATTTGAAATAACAACGGCTGATTTATGACTGGTTATTTGACTGTATTGATGACCAGTTGAAAGCAATTTTATCAATCCTAAGGATTTAACTTAGTTTTTTAAAGTTCGTGGAACATTTTAAGTATTTGTGTTGTTTTTATTCGACTTAATTTGATTGTTTTGACGGTTTTATATGCCATTTTGATATGATTGAGTGGTCCCTTGGTGGGGCCCTTGATGAGCAATTTTAATTTCGGAAAGCGCTTGGTCATATTTAGTTATTAAATATAACAACACTTTTTAAACGGTGTGCTTGTAGGCTTTTTTATTTTGTCGCTATCCAAATGTTAGCAGAGACATGTTTGATGTGAAGTGAAGGAAGAGAAGTGAAATGGAAATCGAAGAACACCACGACTTGTCGCTTTGGTCAAGTTAGAAAGAGACTCAGTGATGAGACATTTAAAGCGGAGACGGAGAGGATATTAGACAAATCTTTGTGAAAATATGCAAATACTGAACGCAAATGTACAGAAGACTTAGAAGGCTACAAGGTAAACGTATGTGCCGAAACGTTTGTTTTGTAGGTGATTTAATGCTCACATTTCAAACATTCGGAAGATAGTCCCTTGAAGCGGATTTGCGGAGCGACGTTTAAGGGAAAGTTTCGTTAAAGATTCATATTCGTTAAACACCAGAAGGGGACAGACCATGTAAACATCTGTATTAAAAGCGTTTTTGCATGCTTCGGTTTATTGAATCATGGGAAACTCATTCAGACAACCGCCCTATGCCTGTGATTTTTGCAGTTACGTTTTCAATGTAAACTGATCTGAACTCTCATCGAAATAACACATACAAAAGGAAAAGATTATAGTGCATATCTGCAAAAGAACATTTTTATATTCGGGATAATCTAACGCAACATAGAAAAACTCACTCGGACAATGTCCTTGTAAATGCACTATTTTGCAATGCTAATTCAAAACGAAGAAAGAAAGAAATCGTAACTCGTCATAGTAAATTTTGTTACATAGCGGAAACAAACGACGAAGGAAAGCGGGGCTAAAAAGTGAAACTAAATAATTAAAGAATTGATGAAAGTCTGAGGACATGTAGAGTAATGATGGAAGGTGAGTTTTCACAAGTTCTTGCCTTCAAGGGGGAACTTTTTCGTTGGCCATAAGGCGCAGAAAAAAATGAGATATCTAATGACAAAGCCTTGGTAAAGCTCTTTCAAGTTATTTAACATGTTCATCGGCATTCATAAACGGAGCAAAGCCAACATTTGTTTATCCTTTTCCATTAGAGTGTCATCGAACGGCCAATGTGAGGTTATTCGATATCCTTTATTTTAGCGTGTTTCTTGTTGTTAATCAAGTTTAATTATATTTAGACTTTTACCACTTGCTTCAATTGATGCAATTAGTCGATATTTAGACCTAAGTCTTGCTGACCGAACTTTATGTGGAAAAAGATATGATAAGTTGAAATATATCCCTTACTTATGATAACTGGTTTTTTACGTATACATTTTGTTAGACTTAGGATTGTTTTCTGGACCATTCGCAACAAATTTTTTTTCCTGTGATGTATCAGTGTTCCCTGCGTCGGGTGGTAGAAGCATCTATCGCAGAAATACATGGTCCTAAAACATAAGGCCCAGGAAGCTCAAGAAGAAACACTTTTTTTTCGCTCAAACTTTTGTTCCATTTAATTCAGATTGCAGTAACAAATACACTGAAACATTTGCAAGTGTCTTCTTAATCAAATAAGTAAACATGTGGTGATGTCGAAAGAAGAACAAAAATCATTCCTTTATAAGCTTCAATTAATCATTCAATGTTAGATCTCAAAATAGCATCAAAAACTGCAGCCTGACATTAAATTAAAATGGGGAACAAAGCAGGGGATAGATCTGATGGGGAGGAAAGTTGAGGGGGACATATTATGGGAAGATGCAGGCAAAATTGGCAAGAGAAGCGAAGAACCGGAAAAACTTCCTAACCCGATTGCAAGAATTTGCCCGAGTAAACCAAAAAACCATGAAATTTCCAGTTTGTAATGGATCTGTATGTAGTATTCGCTTTTCTAGCAGTAGCTTAATTTTCTCGGTATGCGGAATCAAATGTTGAAATAGCCATTTTTCTGGAATGTGCCGTCTCGTAAATGTAGTTGCAATAGCCTCTGTAATGATTTCAGGTTCTTCAGTAAAAATCTGCAATAAAACATCATAGGGTCCTAACGGTTTTACTGTTTTCAAGCTCCCGATTGCCATTTGCAAAATTCTTGTGTGGCAATGTAGGGCCCGGCCCTCTTCCTAAGATGCGATTAATTTTAAGTGCAATGCACTGAAGAAAACACCAATAAGCACAATTGCCTTACGCCACGAAAAAAATGTTGTTGCTCACGGAAGAAAAGAAGATAAAGAAAGAAAAAAGAACGACATTAGGATTTACATTTTAATTATTGTAAAGTCAGATGAAAAAAAAACTCTATGAAGAAAACCCCTCACCGAGAATATGTGAAAAAAAAAATGAGTGAAAGAGTATTTAAAAATGTGGAAAAAAAATTCAAAACATCCCTATTGCGAATACAAGTACTTTCGAATTAAGGTGTAAATCGTCCCTTCTAACGATTTGCCCAAGATTTTTAAAAGTGACCCGAAATCGACCATGTAGTTTAGACGAGAAAGTTAGCACTTTAAGTTCGCACCTTTCAATGGCTTTTCTCACTCTTATAAACTTGGTACGTCAATGAGTTCTCTATCAAATTGATGCAAAATAGGCCGATTTTTTTTAACAGGAATTTTAAGTTCAAATAAAATTCGCGGCAACTTTAGGATTATTTTCTGAATCCAACTTTTGAATGCGCCCCCTATGGTGAAATGAAATGGCGAAACTTAATCTAATAATTTGGGTTTTCCCATGACCATTTAGTAACCCCAAAAATTGAATTCCTAAACTTCCAGGCTCACTACTTTCCGCGATATCGCCGGTAGCCACCCTTTTTTGAAGCAATCAGTATATTGCGAAGGGTGTTATCCAAATCTTTAACATGCCAGTAAAGAGAGTTTTCTGGTTTATTACCCAGTAAATTCACAGTCAAGCCACGTTTTTAAACCAATTAAGATCGCTAATCGAGGTCGCTTGTCGCAAACGGATTATCTTCGTCTCAGGGACTTCATTACGTCACTAATAATTTGTAGAGGTCTAGATGAATTGTTTTTGGGTTTTATACACGATTGGGCAATTAAGACACTCAATGGTTCTTTGGCTTAATTTATTTATTGATTTTTACCCACGTGGAAGGGCTTAAACGAAATTTCCTCATGCTTTCAAGTTTACAATGACCAGTGTTTAAACATGGTTAGTAATCTTGCAATCACTTTGGACCATTTATTTAAGACTTTTTCACTTTTCAGATCGTATTAAAAATTGGTCTCAACGTTTTCAAGTAACTATTTGCTGGTTCGAAAATTTGATTCACACCCTGTATCTGCCAAGAGGCAATAAATTTTAAATATTTCCATTAAGCGAAAACCGTGTAAACGGAATAGGGAATTAAAATCTCCGGACAGCTACTTCAGATAATTCGTAACAAAGATTGAGGAATTTATGGCAGATAAAAAGACTTAATCAAGCACCTTCAAGACAGAACAATAGATACAAATTGTATTAATATTATGTTTTTATAATTGGCGAGGGAATCAACTGTCTATTTGTACAAGAGAACATATTCTTAGCTGGAACCAAGCGGGGGACTAAATGAAAATGTCTGGAAGCTTTCGGCTTCAAATTTGCACAAATTTCTTCATGCTTTCAAAGATCATATTTGTTGCAAATGAAACTCCCAAAAGCCGCATATCTTTCTTTACCAAACAGTTGCTTATAGACAAGATTCTGGCTTTTTGAAAAAAAAATTGCCTCGGCTTAGTGTTGTCCTCAGAAAAACGGGCAGTACATTTCTTTCTTCAAAAAGTTTTAGAAAAACCCGTTGGAAACCCTGGAAAAACTTGATGAATTGTTCAAAACTCAGTTGTTCTATTTCGAGTTACAATTTTTGTTGATATTGCGTATGTGTTTTAAGATGCTCAGTTGATCTACGATTAAAAACGTTCAAGAAAATGGAGAGGAATAGTACCAATCGAATAACACAGCATTTAAAAAGAGATACAAACAAGTATAACATCCAGGATTATACAGGCAACTAACATGTCATGTTTGTGCTTAAATCATCTTCGCATGAAGAAAACTTAGAGGTTCATTGAATCATGCATTTCAAAGTCACTCCTTCCCGTGTGTAATTTTTGTTGTTCTCACCGTTTAAAAAGTATGGCAGTAATTAAACATTCGTGCGGTGTGCACATATGAACAAGAGACGGTTTGCAAATGTAAATTTGTGCTTCGAACATTTTGATCTACTAAATTAATGATTACTTGAAAGGCATTCGGATATTAATAAATATGAAATAAACGCTTTCATTGCAGGTGATGTTTGTATATTTTCATCGGATACAAAACCGGATTAAGCATCGAAATATGCATTCGAACCCAAACGTCGCTGTTGTAGTATTTATAACAATTTAATTTCGCAGTAGTAAGTCGTAAATTCAAAATAGCAAACGCAATGGTTGGGTCCTTATCAATATCTGAAAAGATTTTTTTACTCTTCACATCTTTGAAAATACCACATTCGAAACTTTGATGGCCGGCGCGTGACGAGTGGTGTGTTTGGGAGGTCGCTAAGTACATAAATTTGCGGGTTAAATTGTGTTGTGAAAACATTTTATTGCTGAAGAATGAGGCATATTAAAAGTTTGGATCAGCAGTTCATTAGGTAAGGTAGTTTTGGAATTGGAAGGGTCATGCTTCTGGTTGTCAGCGACTTCTTTTGCTTTGGCTTTGGACCAAATATTTGGGAGTTCAGATTTTTTCGTCATTTGGAAATGGATTTGCTGCCGGCGAAGCTATGTTCACGTGGGATCCGAAGTACTAGCGACCTTAGTTAGACGAACAAATTTGAGTGGATCCCCTTACAGGTGGGTGCGTCGTTCTACTAAACATCGCGTCTAGCGAAGAATGCCCTTCTTAAGAGGTAAGCTATTGACGGTTCTATAATGCCAATGGATACAAGTGAATTTTTAACTAATAACTGTTAAATTAGGTTTGTGAAGTTTAGGGGCTCAAATTCAGTTTTCAACTGCAAAGTTTGGGGCTCAAGATCAATATCTACAATCATAATATATATATATGCCAATGTATTCCTGGGTTCAGTCAAATTTTATTGTTTATTATTTAAATGTTACAAATCCGTTGCGGTTGTCTTTATCCACCATATCAGTTGTCTAAAATATCCTTTTACATTCATTATCAATTCAATTAAAAATACTTTCAACAAATTAACTATTAAAAGTCAAATTCACACACTATTAAAAAGTACAATTTGGGACTTGGTTCTCACGTGATGAGTCGGGGAAAATAAACATGTTCGGGAAAAGACTAGAATTATGTTTAAGATCTAAAATTTTTTGACTGACACGTTTAGATGTTTCTTTCTTACATTTGGTGGATATTTTGAATTACTATTTTATTCGTCGATATCGAGCGGGAGGGAGCCCGAAAAATCTATTTATTATTTCGCCCTTTTCTTTGCATATTGGAATTGCCTCTTGTAATCTTCAGATATCTGCTTTGTTAATTTTTATTATTTACAAGGTCTCATTCAATTATGCAATGCGATCTTTGTAGCGATGATACACAGAGCTAAGATTGTTCGTATCTGATATGAAATTGTATTGCATTCTGATTTGTTTCTTAATTTGTATCATTTATGGAGGATTCTTCTCTTATTATTAGTTTTCCTCATTGATCAAATTTTGTGTGCTATCGAAATCAAAAATCATCAACAATCTATCAATTGCTCTGATATTCTTCAATGTCAGGTTGTTATATTCCATTTACTTGGTCCAATCAGTGCATGCAAGCGCTCATTTAATTAGTGTGTGATATAACAGAGCTAAGATTGTCCGGTGTCTGTCAAAATTCATTGCATTCTGATGTTTCTTAATTTGTATCATTTCAGGATTCTTCTATATTATAATTATCTTCATTGATAATATTTTTGTGTTGTCAAAATCAGAACTACACGCACACTTTTGTTGTTGACATGTTGTGCTTAATGCTTGGTTCCATTTTCGTTTACCTTTATTAAGCTATATTACTGATGTTCGTATATTCTTTTCTTTAAATATTGCCCTGTTTGTCCTATAGATGTGTTGTCACAGTCCAAACAGTCAATCTTGGTATTTACGTTAGGTTGTGTCCAATTATCGCTTCTAGGCTTTCTTAAATTTTGAAGATAGAGATATCTGGATGAGAGATAGAGAGAGAGTATAGATAGATGAGATATAGATAGATATAGATTATATAATAGATAGTATGATAGAAGTTAGATTATATATTTGTATATATATAGATATAGAGATATATATATATATAGATGATATATATATAGATATATTACATACATAATATATATATATATTATTATATATATATATATATATATAATATATATTATATTATATATAATATATATATATATATCTATATATATATTATGTACAGGGTTGTTCACGGGATCGCCGCAATTGATTTCTGGCAAGTGTTGTATGTTGTAAATAGGAGAGGGTTTAAAAATAGACAGTTATACCGAAGTCATCGGGGCGCAAGAATTTAAATATTTCCAAGATGGCACACTTCCGGTTATACCGGTAGTATGTCGGAGGGCAAATGTTATTGTATGGTAATTGGTAGTAGTATGTCGGTAGAGGCAATAGTTATGCCGGTAGGCAAAGCAATTTGTTAGTCAGGTGTCAGTCAGTTACCTTTTGAAAAATAATTAATAATCATCGCAGGACCTTTTAAATTTATCCAAAGCGATTATTATTTTTTAAACGTAATTATTATTTATGGAGGAATTCGATATCCACAAAAACAGAGCCTTCACGCTGTGCTGTTAAATACATATGCAAAAATTTGAAGAACTTTGGGTCCGTCAGGCAATGGTTGCCAAAAATAAACCTCTCGTCAATAATGATTTATTGAAATTGTCATTTTGTTTTTTTTTTTTTTTTTTTTTTTTTTTTTTTTCGGATATTTTCGCCCTCATTTCCTAACAATGCTGTAGAACAAGCTGCGTTAGAATCAGGATTTTTCATTGAACAGTGCATTATTAATCATACGACAAGCATACATTCCATCCATACGCCGTGCCATATTTGAACATCGGAAAAGAACCTGAATTTGCGAGAGCGTTGGCATTATGTGAAAATTCTGTGATTTGTTAGCAAGGAAGGAAACATATTTTTTTGGACAATATCATGCTTGGACATATCATGGAACCCTCATGTCACCTCTCTTATAATCATTGTAGTGCAATGGAGAGAAATGCAATAATGTTTGTGTGAACTGAATGTTGAAAACACTCTTAACCTGAAAACCAAACATCGCCAATGCGGCAACGTTTAATTGTTCTGCACTTTGAATGCGCAGAAGTAGTCGGAAAACCTTCTCGGAATAAAAAGCAAGCAAAGTAGAAAATACCAAGAAGCAAAGTAGCATGCCAATGTCAAACTTTGTAAAATAATTGTGAAGAGAAATGTATTAGACATTAATATAGATGTAGAAGATAGTAGGGGAACCTTGATATTGATGGCGAGAATAATTTCCAATTCCATGAAATACAGATATATTAACCGCTAACGACTGCGCTTGCGTTTCCCACAACGAGGACAGCCGGCGACTAAAATTCGTGTAAAAAAGTATGCCAATTTCACATGAACGGTATATAAGAAGTTTCTGTGTATATTTTCATGACTGTCTTCAATTTTTTAATCCAACAAAAATACGTGTCGGTGTCTTTCTCCACCATCATCAGTGTCTAAAAACACATTCACAGTCTCATTAATTTTAAAAAAATATTCAAAATGAAAAATATAGAAAATGCAAACCATTATGGTTAAAACGATATTACAGAGAACGCTTGGTCAAATAAAATTAACAATATTTTCATGAACAAACAAGAGCAGGAAAATACGAAAAATGTTATTCAACAAAACAGGCCAAACAAATTAGAGAAAATAGAAACACTTGTGTAACCAAACAACAACATGGTATAAAAAAACAAATATATAAGACTAATGAAGAATGGATAAAAAATTTAAACGTAAATAAAAAGACCAAACACAACATTAAATATATTCTATCCTTTGGCCAAAATTTTAATTACCAAACAAAAAACAAATATAAACCAAATTCATGGAGGTATAAGAAACATCCGAAACATGGATCGTCTCATTAAACAGCGATGAAAAAAAAACGAGTAAGGGAATAATAAGTGGTGTAATTTGTTGACAAATTTCAAAAATAGAATATCAAATAAAAATATGCAAAATGAAATAAATAAACTTATTTGTGAAACCAAAACATTTTTAAACAAAAAAACACAAACATCTGTGTTTGCGAACGTCCCGTTAAATGGAGGCAAGACAGTCATTAAGATGAAAAAGATATTAGAACAAAAAGTTAGCCGTAATAACATGATTTAAAACATAATAAACCGACAAAAAAGATCTTACTACAAAGTTCAAACAAAACTAAAATAAAAGAATAAATTCATGGCCATTAAAAAATAAGTCATAAAGGATCAATTTAAAAACGAACACTGTCTTGCAACAACGGCCGAGCCACCATTATATATGGCCTGCCAAAGCTTCCACAAAGCAGCCAACCCATGAGACCGATATGTTAGCAATAAATGCCCAAACTTACCCAAGTGTCTAAATACCGTCAGCTGTGTGAGTAAGACTTGGGAAAGTCACAATATCACGTTAGGGAATCATTGGAAGTTTCTGCGATTTATAATAAAGCAGAAAATACCTGAGAACCATCGCCATAATATCACTGATGTGGTATCGTTATGACACAAACATCCCGGTAGTAGATTACTCAATACAGTGCATGTTGAATACGAGATAAATGGTCTGAAATAAATCGAACACACTCATTACCCGAAAATTTTAATTTATGGGGCGGTAGAGTTAAGATATTAGTTAGTTAGAAGCTGGCCTCTCTAAGGTTCTACTATTTCCAGTACGAGGGCAATCAATTTCTTTAACAAATATAATGGAGTAGGCGAATGGGGCCTCCATCGCTGCACAAATGCAAAACCTTGTTTGTAATGGAAAGTCTGTGAGAAGAAAACTATACCTGATGTAAACTAAGTGTGGATTTTTAAAAGAGATAAAGTGGATGACTGCATAACTGTGCCTGCCAAACCAAAAAGTTTCAATCACAATAGATAAGTTTAATGCATTCCATGAGACAATTAAATTCACCATTGAGAAGACGAAAACAAATCATTAAAAACTTTTAGATAGGACGGTTTATTTTTAATGCGGAAATAAAAACAAAACTGGTACACAAAGGAGGTATGTCTGGGTGATACTTGATACCAATCAGAGCACCTCTACAATATAAAAAGTGTTGTAACCGTTACTGTAGAGTGATTAAATTGGCAATTATGGAGTATAGAAACAAAGAATCTTTTGAAAAAATAAATAAATAGATACTAATAATGAACACTTTCCAAATCATTGTTCGAACCAATTATAGAACAAAGAATAATAAAAATCTTACAATTCAAATAATGGAAAAAACAACATAAAGATATCAATAGAAAAAAGAAGGTTGAGATCAAGTATGTATCATTACCGTATATTCCAGAAATCAAACACGAAAATAAAAAATATTTTAAAACCGAATAATATTACTATAGCGGGAAAAAAAACTAAAAAACAACTTAGGCCAAAGGACTGTTTCACAAATTTAAACTAAAAGTGATAAGTTTAAACACACCTAACGTAATATACAAGATTGACTTGTTGAACTTGTCAACACATACATAGGTCACAAAACAGGCAATATTAAGAAAAGAATATACGAACATAAATATAGCTTAAGAAAGGGTTAAACGAAAATGGGAACAGCATTAGCACAACATGCACAACAAAAGTTACACAGTTTTGATTTTGACAACACAAAAATATTAATCAATGAAGATAATTATAATAAGAGAAGATCCATGAAATGATACAAATTAAAAACATCGAATGCAATGAATTTTAGATCAGACACGGACAATCTTAGCTCTGTATATCACACACTAATTAAATGAGCGCAGCAAAGCCTGATTGGACCAAGTAATTGGAATATAAAACACCTGAAAATTGAAGGAATTGGAAGAGCAAGTTGATATTCCTTAGAATGCAAAGAAAAAAAGCGAAATATCAACAGTTTCTTTATTCTCTCGCTCGATTATTGAACAAGAGTATGGATGTTCAATAGCAGTTAAATGTGAAGGTAGAGAAACACCCGTACAGTAAGTTAAATTTGAATCTCTGAACCCAATAGATTTCTAGTCTTTTCCCAGACATGATGGTCCTGCTCATCACCTGAAAACCTATTGTTTTTTAATGTAATAATAATATGGTGATGGTATTTTCAGTATTGAATTGAATTTTTTTGAATAATGAGGACTGTCAATGTGTATTTTAGACAAACTGATGCATGGTGAGAAGAAAGGACACCGAAATGTTTTTGTGACATTTTAAATAATAAACAATAAAATGACTGAAACCCAAGCATTTTTTGGATTAAATTATAAAAGTTCTGTAAATGATGTATGTATTCGTGTAAAAAAATAATTACGAACAAAATTTATAAGCATACATTTTCTCTAAAAATGCATACTACAGGTATATGCGATTGTTTCCGAGAAAGAAAAAAAACGCCACTTTTCGCCATTTTTTTTTTACCTTTTTCGTTGTTTCGAGCGATTCCAATAGTAATCCCGTTACGTCACTTAGAGCAGATTTGAAACATTTCGTCATAATTCCTCTGGGCCTATTACTATAATAGTTCATTGGCGTATGCATTCGGAAGACAAAGAATTATATCTTCGAAAAGCTTCAATCCTCAATTCACTAACGCTATCCGAAAAACGACCTTTACGAATGCCTGCTTTCAGTAGGAAATTCAAGTTCAACACACGTTTCTCAAAGAATATTAGTTGATAGAAAAGAGATTCACTGTTTGAAAAAGTCTTAATTATTACTTAATTAATTATTATCTAATTATACTTTTACTTCCAGGATTTAATAAAGGATGCAGACTATAGCTTCAACTAAAAATATGTATTACCTAAATCAATGGAACTAAATTGTAATTGACATTCAAGTCCCTCTATTTGATGAGGTTAAAACATGAGCGCCCAGAGAAATATTGCCTTCTATTTGTAATGCTAATTTGATCGATATAAAAATTATAAATTTGGTACTAATTGTAGATTTGGTGTAGATACTCGTTGATGATATTTCCAAAATCTGAATTTTTGAATTCAGTAATTTTGAAGAAAGAGTAAGGAAGACATTACAAGGACGAATACTTGGGGCGTTGCTAAACTTTGAAGACCGAAGCCATTAGTAATATGAATGACACCTCAAACTGAAACTACGAAAAGAAGATGCGAAGGACTGACAAGTAAAATCAATCAATACAAGGACATGGCGAGCATCGGTTTTGTTAGTGAATCAATCTTATATGGCATTTTGACCACACCTCAGAAGATCAGTATACCAGTCGCATTTGTGGTCAAACGGGTTGTGTTGTGTATATTCAAATTTAGAGGACCATTTGCAACACCGCATTCCAGACCAGTTCCTTTATAGTGTGATTTTTGTAATTCTTTTTTTTTTTTTATTTTTTTTTTTTTTCTACATTCAATACAAAATCTGAGGCTCACTCAAGCATCGGGAAATTTCATTACTAGGCATCATACAATTATTACAACGTTTGCCATATTGTGGAGGAAGAAAAACATTTGCTACGGAATCAATATTAGAAATCTCACACATGATGTAATACACGTCCAACGGGAAAAAACAGTTTCGCTGGTGTGAACGGTTGTTTGTAATAAACGTTTCTTACGGCCAAGTCATTTGGAAACAAACATTTGACACGTCTCACTCAGATCAACGGCCATTTCAATGCGGAGTTTGCAACAAAACTATAAATCAAAATCAACTTAAACGTTCATCGCAACTCCATACGAAAGCAAAAGAGTATAAGTGGAGAAACTGTAACAAAATTTCTTACTGCGGAGTGAATTGAGAGTCATTCGGGTTATCGCATTCAGGACAAAACGGCCTTTTGAATGCGAGTTTTGCCAACAAAACATTTAAATTAAAGCAAGTTCTTAACCACTCATCGAAAACACTCATACGAAAGCAAACAAAAAAAGAGTATAAGTGTAAGAGGTGTAACAAAATTTTCTATATGCGAGTGGACTTGGGTCATCATTCGGTATATGGCATCAGACAAACGGCCCGTTTGAAGCGAGTTATGCAATGTCAACTTTAAATCAAAGGCAACGTAACCAGCTCATCGAAAGACTCAACGCAAGAAGAAGGTATAAGTGTAGGCAACATATAACAAAATTTTCTATACTGCGAGTGAATTGAGAAGTCTTTAGTATCGCATTCCAGACAAACGGGGGGTTTTTGAATGAGATATTTGCAAACCAAAACAAACAAATTTTTTTTGTAAATCTAATTTAATTTACGCCGGACATGTTGAACGAAAATTTCGTGATCCAATCAAAGAAAATTTAGCAGAACCTCTTAATTCGCGTCAATTAAATGCCCACGGTGTGTTCGGATTACCGATTTTGTCCGGATGGCAGGAAAGATACTCAAATGATATAAAAAGCTCCAAATTAAGGACTATCTGTTATACAGGGTTTGCATTTCACTTAGATTCAAGTTACTAAATTTAAAATATAATTACGACCAAAAACTAAAAAATTTCTGTCACAAACATATTTCATTTTGTAATTAACCGATTTTTTTAGTAAAAATAACATTTTGATCTGAAAAACAGTTTAGTATAAAGCTATTCGAAAGCAAGTAAGTAACACACGCATAGATTTTCAATACGTATTTTAATTTCACATCTTCTTTATGCACTGTCAAAAAAAACAGATGTTTAGGTTTTCTTACCATTCATGTCTGTTATGTATGACTTGGCGCGAGGCGTCCCGCCCACCAAAATTGGTTTGCTCATAATAATTTTCTGATCGCCCAATTAATCCTTTACAACATTAATGAAGCTACTAATTGTACTTGATTGGATTTACCAAAACTGAACGAAGGTTAATACAAATCATCTACATAGATGTCCTCATTATTAGAATCGATTTCGTCAGTTTGAAAGAGGAGCTATTCTTCCCAAATCATTAAAAGAAATCCATCTGTTAAAACTATCTGAGTTGCACTGGTTGATTTGAACTTCATTATTCAACCTTCTTGCTTAAATCGTGGATTTCGTTCTCTTCAGTCGTGAACCTCAATAGTTTCCTTACACAAGCATGAAAATGGCTGGTTTGATTCAGGTTAGAAAAAGTTTTCAGGGAATGCGTTTTATCAAATAGTCAAGTCTTTCCGATTTAGGCTGAAAGTCTCTTGCTTTTCCCAGAACCAAACAGTTTTTTAAATTTTTATCATTTCCAGCAGCATTAGCACGGACATCAAAAGTTAACTCCTCTTACATACTTGGCCAGGAGCGTTTTGTCCTAAGACCTTTCAAAAAGAACCTCTATCCGATCCAATGACCAGTGTTTTGGTTTTTTTGGGAAACTATTTTTTCTTGTTTCTTAGGTTGACGGCATTTACTGTTATATTGGAGAAAATCTCTCCACAAATACTGAATTGGAAATGTTGTACTGTATTTAAATGAAAGAATGGAGAAGCCGTCGTGTGGTCTTTCAATGGTACCCACCTGCCTCAATTATTACACAATGATTTTAAAGAACGTGAAACATCATTTGCACGCATTCAAATCTTTTACTCATGCAACATTCATTAACATCTATGTAAATCACAATTAAGATCTATTTAGCGTTTTAGGATTAAGATTTTGTTTAGATTTGACTATAAATAGTGTTCAATGCTTTAAATTAATAAATCTTTTACAAAGTGTACTGGTGTTTTATTATACTCAGTCATGTAAAGGGTGAATCATGAGAAGTAAAATACATATTTGCTCCTTTAATAACTATAGATGGACTAAAGTTGTGCTAATATTTGATCATAATAAAATCTTGAATTGCTTTTGCTGATTATGTATTTTTACTTTTAGATACACAGTTGATACGAAACCAAACTTTTGTAGTCAAGTAAAGACAAAAATTGCAATCGAACAAGATGGTTGTCTGCGCTGGTAAAAGTTGAAGAAAAGGCTACTAACAACCAAATTAGCGCTCAAACTCCACATGTACAAGCTGCGAAAACTGCGCAAGAAGATCATTATAAATGTAATATTTGCTCGATATATGTAGTAATGGAACAGAATAGGATAACAGAATACACTCACCAGTAACAACTCACGATCTCATATTAAACAAATACAAACATCAAATTAACAAGTCTACCAACACTAACAGAGAAGATTTGATTAAAAATGCGAAAACAATTTATTGACGATTTTGACATCGACACCTCGGTCGTCTTTTCGGTCCCCATATGTATGTATTGATGTTCGACATGCTCCTATCTAACAAAACTCCTCGACAGAACCCCATGAACAACTAAAACAAACAATCACTAACGTAGACCCTTCACCATGAGACTACTTTACTCCAACATCAGCGGACTTGACAGTAAAAAACCACTTATTTACAATTACATTGAACAAAACGACACAGACTGTTGCATATTTGTAGAGACTAAAACCAAACTAGGACAGATATCAACGTACAGAAATGGGCAGTATATCTGTAGGCATGGAAATACCATTAATCATGCCAGGGGTCGCAGCTCTCCTAAAACCAAAATTTAAACTTGGAAGAGCAAATCTTCCTTCCCTGAACCACCCTCTGTACGACTGCATACATTTTATGATACCGTACCTAAATACCTTGATACAGATATGTCTACATACATACACCCACACTCCAACTTAGAACAAAATATTGACCAAAGCAAGCATCTATAAATATGCAATAATTATAGGCGACTTTAATCTGAACAAAACAAAACGAAACAGCTTAAAAGATTTTTACAAAATTCGGACTTATAAAACAGTACACCCCACCAACTTTTCTGATGCCCGCAAACCCAGATTCAACACCAGACGTTCTACTGCATACAAGAAACTTAACAAACACCATCAACAACATAAACTTAACCAACGAACTTGGATCCGACCACCTGGCTATTACGTTTAACATAGACTTACAACATACGCAACCTACCTCCAATACACCTCCTATAGAGAAAAAGTTAAACCTAACAAAGACTGCATAGACAAAGTGAAACAACATATACATGACTACATTCAATCGCAAGCACAGCCCATTTCAATAGAAACCATACAACAACAACTTTCACTAGCCATAGGAAAAAATTATTATAGTAGCCATTTTAAAATACTAAACTTTGAGACGAAATACCCAACAAAATTGACTTTGAAGACATAAATTCACTTCAACCTTAAAGAACTTATTTATTTCGTTTTACTTGCAAATTATCAACTATCGTTTGCCATTGTCCGTTATTAGACGGCTATTTTCTATTCCTTTGCCGTATAATTACAGAAAATAGATTTTTAAATAAAGAATAGTTTTTAATTTTGGCTTTGTCATTCTTCCAATCTTCATTCTACCCTTTCTTCTAATTTTAAATCCAACCTTTCATCTTCGTGATAATCGTCAACATAATTAATTTAAAAGTAGTCCTGGTTATGTGCGTCTACAACATGAGTACATATATATTTAGGAACGCCGTCGTCAAAATTAATCACGTTTGATATACTTATGATCTAAAAAGGCATAATCCGACAAATTATCTTAAACTCTATGCCTCTTCCGTACAAAATATCTTGTTTAATTCACAGCAAACAGCAAAAATCGTGTTTTTTGCCGACTACGTCAATGCTGGCCAAAAATCAACGTTCTCTCAAACTTATACGCCCTGCTTTAGAATGATCGAACTTGCAGCCGACATAAAGTAGCCACTTGAAATTTTCACCATCTGTAGACCTGAGAATTGACCCTGAAAGTTCTGAAAATTTAACGTTAATCGAACAAAAATCCGTTGTTTTCTCGTTCAAATAAATGCTGCCCAAAAAAATTCACGTGTTGCGTCGTGTTTTAGAAAGATTCAACTTTGAAACGAAATTAAGTAGCCACTTGAAATGTTTACCATCTCCAGACGAAAATTGACTCTGATAGTGATACTTTTTTTTCTTTCATTTCAGAAATTAAAGCTACAGTAAATTCTCTGCCATTATCACTTTGAAGTATACTAGGAGCCCCAATTTCCAAAAAAATTTGAGCAGCTCTTTAGCAACTTCTTTTGGAGTTTTTGTTTTAAGAGGACGTAAAAATAGAAATTTGTCAAGTGATCTTGATAGTTCAATAACCAGCGGAATTCATTGTCTGGGCAGGATTGAAAGTCTATTAAATCAACTTGTCCTCTGGAATTAAAATGTGTTGAAACTATGGGGTTTACGGTGAGGTTGGCATGCGACTTGTTCTTTTTCTGTTGGCAAACACATCTTCCTATGTCATATTTTGTTTTCAACGCGTGAATTATTTTATCTCGACCGCCATGGCCAACACTGGTGTGAGTTTCATACATAATATTAAATAAGTCCTCGTAAGCAACAACAGAACTATATTCCCCTTCGTTGTTAATATTCTTTTTAACAACGATTTGCCTGTCTCCAACGTTTAGCAAACTATATAAAGATAATAAGTGATACTGCCTTCTTGTTTCCTTTCCTGGAGTTTGCTTGGCAAGCGATATCTCAGCTGCTATCTGTAATAAATTACAAGGAATTGTGTGAAACGCGTCAACACCGCACACCGCTGTTCGGCAGTGCCAATTAGGCAAAGCCAAATATGAAATTGAGGTTATCAATTAGAAAATTAAGAATAATCTTACCTTCTTTATTTCTTCTTTATTCCAAGGCTTTTTCTTAGTTATAGTTGAATAATATTCTTCCAGTTTTTTATAAAAACGGTCTGAGTGAGGTAACAGTTCGATTTATTGTCTAAAATACTGAACTAAAATGCAAACAAAATAACAGGTTCGCGCCAAATAAATTACATCGATTACTAAATTAGGCATACAGTGTAGCCAAGCTTCGACCAGTTACGGCCGTTATACATTCTACAAGATAGAGAATCCGTTAAATTAGAAAAATTGGGCAGAATTCTATTGCCTATTCATTACGGTTTTCAAAATTTAGGTACCCGACTTGGTTCCTGAAATACCCTGAAAACAAGAAATCAACACTTTTAATTATCACATATTACGTAAAATGCTTACTTAGAAAAAAAGTTAAAATTTCTAAATTATCGATCTAAAAAAAAAATAGAAAACTATCCCAAATCATTCTTCGAACCGATCATAAAACGAAAAATAAAGAAAATCTACAATTACAATAAATGGAACAACATAAATAATAATAATAATAATAATAATAATAATAATAATAATAATAATAATAAGAAGGTGAAATCAAGTATATATCATTACCGTATATTCCGGATATTAACACAAAATAAAAAATATTTTCAAACCACATAATATTGTATAATGTAATATACAAGATTGACTGTTTGAACTGTGACAACACATACATAGGTCAAACAGGACAAGATTTAAAGAAAGAATATACGAACATAAATATAGCTTAAGAAAGGTTAACGAAAATGGATCAGCATTAGCACAACATGGACAACAAATGTTACATAATTTTGATTTTGATAACACAAAAATATTGATTAAAGAAGACAATTATAATAAGAGAAGAGTCCATGAACTGAAACAAATTAAAAAACATCAGAATGCAATGCATTTCAGATCAGAAAAGAAAGAAAGAAATATTTTTCAATGGCTTGCCAAACTTGAAGGTAGAAGCAGCCATACATACAAACTGATGATGGTGGAGAAAGACACCGAAACGTATTTGTAAAATGTTTTAACTAATAAACAATAATATTGACTGGAACCGAGGAATTTCTTTTGAATTAAGTTGAAATACAGTCAGGAAATATACACAATAATTTCAAATCAGATACAGACAATCTTAGCTCTGTATATCATACCCTAATTAAATGAAAACATAAAATATGAACACCTGGCATATTGAAGAAATGCATACCAAAAGTGATATTCTCAGAATGCGAAGAAAAATGCCAAATATTATAAACAGTTTTTTACTCTCTCGCTCGATGTTGGACAAAATAAAATTTTCAATTGCTTGCCAAAGTTGAAGGTAGAAACCGCCATGCGTGCATGTAAGTAAATTTTAAAGCTCGATACACTAATTTCTAGTCTTTTCCCGAACATGATCGTCCTGACTCATCACCTGTAATCCCAAAAGATTCGAACTATTTTAATTATATTTTTATTCGAATGAATCAAAAACTGCCATTTTCCGATCAGAAGCGATGGTCATAAAGAAGCACTTTTCTTTAGTATTCATTTGTTTTACTTTTACGCACGGACTTGTACGCACAGTGTGCGCAAAAGTAAATGTGACAAATTGAATTATATTTTTTTAAGTAATTTCATTAAAAAGTAACGTACATGTTGCTTGTTAAATGAATTACGTACGTTTTTCGACAACTATTGATCCTAATTTAAAGTTTACTTACAATTTGTAAATTATAACTTTGTTACAAGTTCAGTCTCAAACTCAAAGGGTTTCACAGTCTGCTTCAAGAGGAACTTATTCGTTGTCATAATGTGTAGAACAACTCGAGATATCTAATGAAAGGCCTGCAAAGCCCATTTTCATGTCAGTCAAATGTTCATCAATTATTCGAAAACGGGACACAATTTGGTTTTTTGTTGTTATATTTTAATTATTTTTAGAACATTTGTACACTTGCTTCAGTTGAATGTAATTAGGTCGATTATTTAGTCTCGCTGACGAAACTTCATATTGAAAAATTGAAAAGATATGAGAAGTTGAAATATAAATGCCTACTTTATGACAACTGGTTGCTTAAGTATTTTGTGTTGAAAAACATGTTTTGCACAATGTACCTGGTATGTGGGCATTTTGACGATCCAACGTCCAAAAAGGGATTATATTGTTTGTTTTTTTTGGCGTGTTTCTTGTAATGTTAACTTTTATGTTTCTATTAATTCTTGACAGATTCCAATATTTCAAATTGCACCAGTGAAAGTCTTAGTAGTCAGAAAACTGATTTATTTCCAAAACAATAAGCAGAATCAAATGCAGATTGTCTGTTCAAAATAAAATTACCTTTAAAAAACTCTTCACGAATTGCAACAAAGTTGAAAGTGAAAACCGTCAGTTTCAGACATTAGAAACTACAGAGAAATTTCTAGAGGTGAAATGAAGGTGTTATTTATAAAACAGTTCTATCTCGGGTCGTTTCTTAATTTCCAACTAGCATGCAAGGAATTTATCTGGTGTTTTCAATTATAAGGTTCTGTAAAGGTATTCAAAAATTATTGCATTTTAAAACAATTGAAAAGGACCTTACGTCTAAGATTTATCTGTAAAAGGCTCTCATTATGTAAGACAATTTGGGGCAAATAGACATAATTTATATCTATAATTTGATGTCTGGAAACGTCGGTTTAGCGAAAAATCTAAATTTGATGTTATTAAAAGTTTGATGCCAAATTATCTCCGTGTTTAATGTAAGCGAAATTTCGATATTATCTCTACTAAATACTGTGATATGGCGGAAAAAATTTGCCACTTATTGGTCTTTAGTATTTTGTCAAAGTACTCGGACAAGCAAATACTTTCAGCTGATCACAGATCTGTTTTAGATGTCCAACTAAAACTATGCAAAGGTTAATGCTGTCGAAAAGGAAGAGATTGCGATCGACGAATATCGATTGTGCGATAAGATGAACACAGAGACGAATACCGTGAATCTTAAAGATAGTTTAAATAATACTCGAAATAAGGAATGTTTGAAATGTAACAAATGCATCGAAACATTTGCAAGTGTCTTAATAAAAGAGATGAAAATGTTGGTGCTGGAAGATAAACAAAAATAATTCTTTTATAAGCTTCAATTAATCATCCTAATTTTTAGATCTCAAAATAGCATCAAACTGCAAGCGTGACATTAAAATTAAAGAGGAAATTAAACGTGAAATGACTCGAAGATTTGGCATGGGATTCAATTGGACCGACATGCAAGCTGATGCCGTATGATAAAATGCGGAATCCCAATTTTACCCATTAATCCCCTATGATTCTAACTCGAAATCAGTTCTAATTCCAAGTTTGCCAATCGAGGTTCGAACGTGAGGATATCTTCAGCTAACATGTAAAACACAGTGCATCTTTTGCAAGCAAAAGTTTTCTAAATTGAATAAACCGGCTGATTTCTGACTGGTTATTGACTGTATTGATGACCAGTTGAAAGCAATTTTAATCAATCCTAATTATTTAACTTAGTTTTAAAGTTCGTGGAACATTTTAATGTATTTGTGTTGTTTTTATTCGACTTTTAATTTGATTTTTTGACGGTTTTTATATCCAGTTTTGATATGATTAGTTGGTCCCTTTGTGGGCCTTGATGATGACATAAATTTCGAAAGCGCTTGGTCATATTAGTTATTAAATAATAACAACACTTAAACGGTGCTTGTAGGCTTTTTATTTGTAGATATCCAAATGTTAGCAGAGACATGTTTGATGTTGAAGTGAAGGAAGAAATGGAAATCGAAGAACACGACTTGTCGCTTTTGGTCAAGTTAGAAAGAGACTCAAGTGATGAGACATTTAAATGCGGAGACGGAGAGGATAATTTAGAAAATCGGTGAAAATATGCAAATACTGAACGCAAATGCTACAGAAGACTTAGAAGGCTACAAATGTAACGTATGTGCCGAAACGTTTGTTTTGGTAGGTGATTTTAATGCTCACATTCTCAAACATTCGGAAGATAGATCCCTTGAATGCGTGATTTGCGGATCGAAGTTTAAGGGAAAGGTTTCGTTAAAGATTCATATTCGTAAACACACTGAAGGGGGACAGTACCAATGTAAAATCTGTAATAAAGCGTTTTTGCATGCTTCGAGTTTATTGAATCATGGGAAAACTCATTCAGACAACCGCCCTCATGCCTGTGATTTTTGCAGTTTAACGTTCAAATGTAAATCTGATCTGAACTCTCAGCGAAATAAACATACAAAGGAAAAAGATTATACGTGCAATATCTGCAAAAGAACATTTTTATATTCGGATAATCTAACGCAACATATGAAAACTCACTCGGACAATTGTCCTTTTAAATGCACTATTTGCAATGCTAATTTCAAAAACGAAGAAATCTTTAACTCGTCATAGTAAATTTGTACATAGCGGAACAACGACGAAGGAAAGCGGGGATTAAAAAGTGAAACTAAATAAAGACATTGATGAAGTCTGAGGACATTTAGAGTAATGATGGAAGGTGAGTTTCACAGTCTGCTTCAAGGGGGAACTTTTCGTTGGCATAATGCGCAGAAAAAATGGAGATATCTAATGACAAAGCCTGTAAAGCTCTTTTTCAAGTTATTCACATGTTCATCGGACCATTCATAAACGGAGCAAAACGATTTGTTATCTTTTCCATAGCTTGTCATCGACCGGCAATGTGAGGTTATTCGATATCCTTTATTTTAGCGTGTTTTTTGTTGTTATCGTTTAATTATATTTAGGACCTTTTACACTTGCTTCAATTGAATGCAATTAGTCGATTATTTAGACTAAGTCTTGCTGACGAAAACTTTATGTTGAAAGATATGATAAGTTGAAATATATCCCTTACTTTATGATAACTGGTTTTACTTACATTTTGTTTAGACTTAGGATTGTTTTCTGGACCATTCGCAACAAATTTTTTTTCCTGTGATGTATCAGTGTTCCCTGCGTCGGGTAGAGGCATCATATCGTCAGACATACATGGTCCTAAAACATAAAGGCAGTAAGCTCAAGAAACACATTTTTTTTCGCTCAAAACTTTTGTCCATTTAATTCAGATTGCAGTAACAAATACACTGAAACATTTGCAAGTGTCTTAATCAAATAAGTAAAAATGTTGGTGTAGGAAGAAGAACAAAAATCATTCCTTTATAAGCTTCAATTAATCATTCTAATGTTTAGATCTCAAAATAGCATCAAACTGCAGCCTGACATTAAAATAAAATGGGGAACAAAAGCAGATAGATCTGATGGATGGAGAAAGGTTGAGGGGGACATATGGAAGATTGCAGGCAAAATTGGCAAGAGAGAAGAACCGGAAAAACTTCCTAACCCGATTGCAAGAATTTGCCGATTAAACAACCATGAAAATTTCCAGTTTTTGTAATGGATCTGTATGTAGTATTCGCATTTTCTAGCAGTAATTTTCTTCGGTATGCGAATCAATGTTGAAACTAGCCATTTTTCTGGAATTGTGCCGCTCTCGTAAATGGTAGTTGAATAGCTCTGTAATGATGTTCAGGTTCTTCAGTAAATCTGCATAAACATCATCGGGTCCTACTGTTTTACTGTTTTCAAGCGTCCCGATTGCATTTGCAACTTCTTTTGTGGCAATGTAGGGCCCGGCCTCTTCCAAGATGCGATTAATTTAAGGTGCAATGCACTGAAGAAAAACACCAATAAAGGACACAAATTGCCTTACGCCACGAAAAAATGTGTTGCTCACGGAAGAACGACATTAGATTTACATTTATATTGTAAATGTTCAGATGAAAAACTCTACTGAAGAAAACCTCACTAGATAATGTTGAAAAAATGAGTGAAAAGTATTTAAAATGTGAAAAATCAAAACATCCCTATTGGCGAATACAAGTACTTTCGAATTAAGGTGTAAATCGTCCCTTCTAAGATTGCAAGATTAAAATGACCGAAATCAGACCAGTAGTTTAGAAGTTAAGCACTTTAAGTTCGCACCTTTTCAATGGCTTTTCTCACTCTTATAAAACTTCGGTACGTCAATGAGTTCTCTATCAAATTGATGCAAAATAGGCCGATTTTTTAACAGGAATTTTATATTTCATAAAATTCGGCGAAATTTAGGATTTTCTGAATCACTTTTGAATGGCGCCCCCTTATGGTGAAATGCGAAACTTAATAATAATAATTTGGGTTTTCCCATGACCATTTTAGTACCAAAATTGAATTCCTAAACTTCCAGGCTCACTACTTTCCGAGATATAGCCGGTAGCCACCCTTTTTGAAGCAATCAGTATATTGGAAGGGTGTTATCCACATCTTTAACATGCCAGTAAAGAGAGTTTTCTGGTCTTATTAACCCAGTAAATTCACAGTCAAGCCACGTTTAACCAAATTAAGATCGCTAATCGAGTCGCTTGTCGCAAACAGGATTATCTTCGCTCTCAGGACCTTCATTACGTCACTAATTAATTTGTAGGAGTCTAGATGAATTGTTTTTGGGTTTTATACACGTTGGGCAATTAAGACACTCAATGGTTCTTTGGCTTAATTTATTTATTGATTTTTACCCACGTGGAAGGGCTAAAAGAAATTTCCTCATGCTTTCAAGTTTACAATGACAGTGTTCAACATGGTTAGTAATCTGCAATCACTTTGGACCATTTATTTAAGACTTTTTCACTTTTCAGATCGTATAAAATTGGTCTCAACGTTTTCAAGTAACTATTTGCTGTTTCGAAAATTTGATTCACACCCTGTATCTGCAAGAGCATAAATTTTAAATCATTTCCATTAAGCGAAAACCGTGTAAACGGAATATGGAATTAAAATCTCCGACAGCTACTTCAGATAATTCGTAACAAAGATTGAGGATTTATGGCAGATAAAAGACTTAATCAAGCACTTCGAATACAGAACAATTAGATACAAATTGTATTAAATATTATGTTTTTTAATAATTGGCGATTGGAATCAACTGTCTATTTGTACAAGAAGAACATATTCTTAGCTGGAACCAAGCCGGGACATAACTGACAAAATGTCTGGCAGCTTTCGGCTTCAATTTGCACAAATTTCTTCATGCTTTCAAAGATCATATTTGTTGAAATATTAAACTCCAAAAGCCGCATATCTTTCTTTACCAAACAGTAGCTTCTAGACAATATTTCTGGCTTTTTAAAATTGCCTAGGCTCAGTTGTTTTGTCATCAGAAAAACGGCAGTACATTTCTTCTTCACAAGTTTTTAGAAACCTCGTTGGAACCCTGGAAAAACTTGCGAAATTGTTCAAACTCAGTGTTCTATTTTTCGGTACAATTTTTTTTATATTGCGTATGTGTTTTAAGATGCTCAGTTGATCTACGATTAAAAACGTTCCAAGAAATGGGAGGAGGAAGTACCAATCGAATAACACAGCATAAAAAGAGATACAACAAGTATAAACAATCCAGATATACAGGCACTAACATGTCATGTTTGTGCTAAATCATCATTCGCATGAATAAAACTTAGAGGTTCATTTGATCAATCATTCAAAAGTTCACTCCTTCCCGTGTAATTTTTGTGTCTCACCGTTTAAAAGTATGGAATAATTAAACATTCGTCGGGTGCACATATGAAAAAGAGACGGTGCAAATGTAAATTTGTGCTGCGAACATTTTGATCTACTCCAAATTTAAATGATTACTTGAAAGGGCATTCGGATAAACGCTTTCATGCAGGTGATGTTTGTATATTTTCATCGGATACAAAACCGGATTAAGCATCGAAATATGCATTCGAACCAAAAACGTCGCTGTAGTATTTATAACAATTTAATTTCGCAGTAAATTCAAAATAGCAAACGCATGGTATGGTTCCTTATCAATATCTGAAAAGATTTTTTTACTCTTCACATCTTTGAAATACCACATTCTAAACTTTCGATGGCCGGCGTGACAGAGTGTGTTTGGAGGTCGCTAAGTACATAAATTTGCGGTTAAATTGGTGAAACATTTCCTTGCTGAAGAATGAGGCATTAAAAGTTTGATTCAGCAGTTCAATTAGGTAAGGTAGTTTTGGAAGGGTCATGCTTCTGGTTGTCAGCGACTTTTGCTTTGGCTTTGGACCAAATATTTTGGGATTCAGGATTTCGTCATTGAAATGATTGCTGCCGGAGCCTAGTTCACTGTGGGATCCGAAGTACTAGCGACTTATTTAGACGTAACCAATTTGAGTGGATCCCTACAGGTGGTTCGGTCGTTCTACTAACATCGCGTCTAGCGAAGAACTGCCTTCTTAAGAGGTAAGCTATTGACGGTTCTATAATGCCAATGGATCAAGTGATTTTTAACTAATTAACATGTGTAATTAGGGTGTAAGTTTGGGGCTCAAATTTCAGTTTCAACTGCAAGTTTGGGGCTCAAGATCAAATATCTACAATCATAATATATATATATGCCAATGTATTCCTGGGTTTCAGTCAATTTTATTGTTTATTATTTAAAATGTTACAAATACGTTTCGGTGTCTTTATCCACCATCATCAGTTTGTCTAAAATATCCATTTTACATTCATTATCAATTCAATTAAAAATATCTTTCACAAAATTAACATATTAAAATTCAAATCACACACATATTAAAAAGTACAATTTGGGACCTTGGTTCTCACGTGATGAGTCGGGATAAACATGTTCGGGAAAAGACTAGAATCTATTGTTTAGAGATCTAAATTTGACTTACACGTTTAGATGTTTCTTTCTTTACATTTGGTTGGATATTGAATTACCTATTTTATTCGATATCGAGCGAGAGCCCGAAAAATCTATTTATATTTCGCCTTTTCTTTGCATTCTTGGAATTGCTCTGTAATCTTCAGTATCTGCTGTTTAATTTTTATTTACCAGGTCCATTCAATTCATGCATGCGCTCATTTGATTAGCGCATGATACACAGAGCTAAGATTGTCTGTATCTGATATGAAATTTATTGCATTCTGATGTTTCTTAATTTGTATCATTTCATGGATTCTTCTCTTATTATAGTTTTCCTCATTGATCAATATTTGTGTGCTATCGAAATCAAAATCATGCAACATCTTATCAATTGCTCTGCTATTCTTCAATGTCAGGTGTTTATATTCCATTTACTTGGTCCAATCAGTGCATGCAAGCGCTCATTTAATTAGTGTGTGATATACAGAGCTAAGATTGTCCGTGTCTGATCTAAAATTCATTGCATTCTGATGTTTCTTAATTTGTATCATTTCATGGATTCTTCTCTTATTATAATTATCTTCATTGATTAATATTTTTGTGTTGTCAAAATCAGAAACTATGTAACTTTTGTTGTGCATGTTGTGCTAATGCTGTTCCATTTTCGTTTACCTTTCTTAAGCTATACTTATGTTCGTATATTCTTTTCTTTAAATAGTGCCCTGTTTGTCCTATATATGTGTTGTCACAGTCCAAACAGTCAATCTTGTATATTACGTTAGGTGTGTCCAACTTATCGCTTCTAGGCTTAAATTTTGTAATATATAATATATATATATATATATATATATAATATAATATATATATATATATATCTATATATCTATATATATATATATATATATATATATATATATCTATCTATTGTCTCTATCTATCTCTCTATCTTATCTCTCTCTCTTTCTCTTCTCTCTCTCTCCCTCCTCATCTCTCTCTCTATCCTATCTCTCTCTCTCTCTCCTCTCTCATCTTATATCTATCATCCTCTCTACTATCTATCTATATATACTATGTACAGGGTGTTTCCACCGGGAATCGCCGCAATTGATTTCTGGCACAGTGTAATAGGAGAGGTTTAAAAATTAGACAGTATACCGAAGTCATCGGGCGCAAGAGATTTAAAATATTTCCAAGATGGCACACTTCCGGTTATACCGGTAGTATGTCGGTAGGCAATGTTAGTATGGTAATTGAGTATGTCCGGTAGGCAATAGTTATGCCGGTAGGCAATCAATTTGCTTTAGTCAGTGTCAGTTACCTTTTGAAAATAATTAATAATCATCGCAGACGCTTAAATTATCCAAACGGATATTATTTTTAAACTTAATTATTATTTATGGAGAATTCGATATCCACAAAAACAGAAGCCTTCACGCTGTGCTGTTAAATACATTATGGAAAATTTGAAGAACTTTGGTTCCGTCAGGGCAATGGTGCCAAAAATAAACCTCTCGTCAATAATGATTTTATTGAAATTGTCATTTTGGGATATTTCGCCTCATTTCCAACAATGTCTGTAAGACAAGCTGCGTTAGAATCAGGATTTTTCCATATGAACAGTTCATATAATATTACGCAAGCATAAATTCCATCCATACGCGTTGTCCATATTTGAACATCTGAAAGAACCTGAATTTGCGAGAAGCGTGGCATTATGTGAAATTCTGATGATTTGTTAGCAAGGAAACAATATTTTTTGGACAATATCATCTGGACATATCATGGACCATCATGTCACCTACTCTTCTAATCATTTGTAGTGCAAGGAGAGCCAATGCAATAATGTTTGTGAAAACACTAACCTGAAAACCAACATCGCAATGCGGCAAAGTTTAATTGTTTCTGCCACTTTGAAATGCGAGTAGTCGGAAACCTCTGAAGAAAAAGCAGCAAAGTAGAATACCACGAAGCAAAGTAGGATGCCAATGTCAAACTTGTAAAAATTGTGAAGAAAATGTATTAGACATTAATATAGATGTAGAAGATAGTAGGGAACTTGATATTGATGGCGAGAATAATTTCCAATTCCATGTAAATACAGATATATTAACCGCTAACGACTGCGTTTCCCACAACGAGGACAGCGGCGACGAAATTCCGTGTTAAAAAGTATGCCAATTAATGAACGTGTATTATAAATAAGTTCTGTGTATATTTTCCTGACTGTCTTTCAATTTAATCCAACAAAATACGTTTCGGTGTCTTTCTCCACCATCATCAGTTTGTCTAAAATACACATTCACAGTCATCATTAATTTTAAAAAATATTCAAAATTAAAAAATATAGAAAATGAAACCATTATGGTAAAACGATATTTACAAGAAAGAATTGGTCAAAATGAATTAACAATATTTTATGAACAACAAGAGCAGAAATACAAAAAAGGGTTTTCAACAAAATCAAGGCAAAACAAATTAGAAACACTTGTAACAAAAAAACATGGTATAAAAAACAAATATAAGACTAATGAAGAATGGATAAAAAATTTAACGTAAATAAAAATACCAAACAACATTAAATATATTCTATCACTTGGTCCAAAATTTTCAATTACCAAAAAACAATATAAACCAATTCATGAGGTCATAAGAAACATCGAACATGGAGTCGTCTCATTAAACAGCGATGAAAAAAACGAGATAAGGAATAAGTTGTGTAATGTGTTGACAAATTTCAAAAATAGAATATCAAATAAAAATATGCAAAATGAAATAAATAAACTTATTTGTGAAACCAAAACATTTTTAAACAAAAAACACAAACATCTGTTTGCTAACGTCCGATAAATGGAGCAAGACAGTCATTAAGATGAAAAATGAATATAGAACAAAAATGCTAGCCTTAATAAATGATTTAAAAACATATAAACCGGAAAAAAACGATCTTACTACAAATGTTCAAACAAAACTAAATAAAATAATAAATTCATGGCATAAAAATAAAGTCATAACGGATAATTTAAAACGAACACTGTCTTGCAACAACGGCCGAGCACCATTTATATATGGCCTGCCAAAGCTTCACAAAGCAGGCCACCCATTGAGACCGATAGTTAGCAACATAAATGCCCCAACTTACCAATTGTCTAAATACCTGTCAGCTGTGTTGAGTAATATATTGGGAAAGTCACAATATCACGTTAGGGACTCATGGAGTTTCTGCGAATTTATAATAAAGCAGAAAATACCTGAGAACCATCGCATAATATCACTTGATGTGGTATCCTTATACACAAACATCCCGGTAGATTACTCAATACAGTGCATAAGAGATTAATGGTCTGAAATAAACGAACACACATCATTACCCGAAAATTAATTTATTGGGGCGGTAGAGCTGTGCCTTAAGTTCACTTATTTCCAGTACGAGGGCAATTTCTATTCACAAATATATGGAGTAGCTATGGGGCCTCCCATAGCTGCAACAAATGCAAACCTTGTAATGGAAAGTCTGGAAGAAAAACTAATACCTGATTTAAACTTAAGTGTGGATTTTTTAAAAGATACGTGGATGACTGCATAATGTGCCTGCCAAACCAAAAAGTTCAATACACACTAGATAAGTTTAATGCATTCCATGAGACCATTAAATTCACCATTGAGGAAGACGAAAACAAATCATTAAACTTTTTAGATATGACGGTAATGCGGAAATAAAAACAAACTGGTACACAAAGGATGTATGGTCTGGTAGATACTTGAATTACCAATCATATGCACCTCTACAATATAAAAAAGTGTTGTAACAGCTCTTACTGATAGAGTGATTAAATTGGCACATTATGAGTATAGAACAAAGAATCTTGAAAAAATAAAATAGATACTAATAATGAACAACTTTCCCAAATCATTGTTCGAACCAATTATAGAACAAAGAATAAATAAAATCTACAATTCAAATAAATGGAACAACATAAATAATATCAATAAGAAAAAAGAAGGTGAGATCAAGTATGTATCATTACCGTATATTCCAGAAATCAACACGAAAATAAAAAATATTTTAAAACCGCATAATATTACTATAGCGGAAAAAACTAAAAACAACTTAGCAAAGGAATGTTTCACAAAATTTAAACCTAAAAGTGATAAGTTAAACACACCTAACGTAATATACAAGATTGACTGTTTGAACTGTGTCAACACATACATAGGTCAAACAGGACAATATTTAAAGAAAAGAATATACGAACATAAATATAGCTTAAGAAAGGTAAACGAAAATGGAACAGCATTAGCACAACATGCACAACAAAAGTTACACAGTTTTGATTTTGACAACACAAAAATATTAATCAATGAGATAATTCTAATAAGAGAAGAATCCATGAAATGATACAAATTAAAAAACATCAGAATGCAATGAATTTTAGATCAGACACGGACAATCTTAGCTCTGTATATCACACACTAATTAAATGAGCGCATGCAAGCGCTGATTGGACCAAGTAAATGGAATATAAACACCTGACATTGAAGAATTGCAGAGCAATTGATATTCCTAGAATGCAAAGAAAAAGCGAAATATCAACAGTTTCTTTATTCTCTCGCTCGATATTGAACAAAGTATGGATTTCAATAGCCAGTTAAATGTGAAGGTAGAAACAGCCTTACACGTAAGTTAAATTTGAATCTCTGAACAATAGATTCTAGTCTTTTCCCAGACATGATTGTCCTGCTCATCACCTGAAAACCTATTGTTTTTAATGTACATAATAATATGTGTGATGTGTATTTTAGTATGTGAATTTTGAATTTTTTTTTATAATTAATGATGACTGTCAATGTGTATTTTAGACAAACTGATGATGGTGAAGAAAGACACCGAAATGTTTTTGTGACATTTTAAATAATAAACAATAAAATTGACTGAAACCCAAGCATTTTTTTGGATTAAATTATAAATAAGTTCTGTAAATTATGTATTGTATCGTGTAAAAAAATTAATTACGAACAAATTTATAAGCATACATTTTTCCTCTAAAATGCATACTTACCGAGTTATATGCGATTGTTTCCGAGAAAAAACGCAATTTTCGCATTTTTTTCACTTTTTCGTTGTTTCCGAGCGATTCCAATAGTCATCCCAGTTACGTCACGTTAGAGCCATATTTGAAAAATTTCGTCATAATTCTCCTGGCCTATTAATAGTTCATTGGCGTATGCATTCGAAGGACAAAGAATTATATCATTCGAAAAGCTTCAATCCTCAATTCACTAACGCTATCCGAAAAACGACCTTTCGAATGCCTGCTTTGCAGTAGGAAATTCAAGTTCAACAGCCGTTCAAAGAATATTTAGTTGATAGAAAGAGATTCACTTTTTGAAAAAGTCTTAATTATTAATTAATTAATTATTATTAATTATACTTTTACTTCCAGGATAATAAAGGATGCAGAATAATAGATTCAACTAAAATATATGTATTACTAAATCAATGTGAACTAATTGTTAATTGACATCAAGTCCCTCTATTATGATGAGGTTCAAACATGAGCCGCCCAGAGAAATATTTGCTTCTTATTTGTAATGCTAATTTGATCGATATAAAATTATAAATCTTGTTACTAATTGTAGATTTGTTGTAGATACTTCGTTGATATTCTCCAAAATCCTGAATTTTGAATTCAAGTAACTTTTGAAGAAAGAGAAGGAAGAAATTACAATGGACGAATACTTGTGGGCGTTGCTAAACTTTGAAGACGAAGCCATTGGTAATATGAATGACACTCAAACTGAAACTACGAAAGATGCGAAGACTGCGCAAGTAAATCAATACAAGGACATTGGCGAGACATCGGTTGTTAGTGAATCAATCTTAAATATGCATTTGACCACACCTTCAGAAGATCAGTATACCAGTCGCATTTGTGGTCAAACTGTGTTATATTCAAATTTAGATGACCATTTGCAAACGCATCCAGACCAGTTCCTTTATGCGTGTGATTTTTGTAATTCTACATTCAATACAAAATCTGAGCTCACTAAGCATCGAAATTTTCATACTAGTGCATACAATTATTACACGTGCCATATTTGTGAGAAAACATTTGCTACGGAATCAATATTAGAATCTCACACATGTAATACACGTACAAACGAAAAACAGTTTAGCTGTGAAAGGTGTAATAAAACGTTCTTACGTCCAAGTCATTTGAAACAACATTTGACGTCTCACTCAGATCAACGGCCATTTCAATGCGAGTTTTGCAACAAAACATATAAATCAAAATGCAACTTAAACGTTCATCGAAACTCTCATACGAAAGCAAAAGAGTATAAGTGTGAGACATGTAACAAAATTTTCTATACTGCGAGTGAATTGAGAAGTCATTCGGTATCGCATTCAGACAAACGGCCTTTTGAATGCGAGTTTTGCAACAAAACATTTAAATTAAAGCAGTTCTTAACCACTCATCGAAACACTCATACGAAAGCAAAAGAGTATAAGTGTAAGAGTTGTAACAAAATTTTCTATACTGCGAGTGACTTGGGTCATCATTCGGTATGGCATTCAGACAAACGGCCTTTTGAATGCGAGTTATGCAAGTCAACATTTAAATCAAAAGGCAACTTAACCGCTCATCGAAAGACTCATACGCAAGAAGAAGAGTATAAGTGTAGCAACATATAACAAAATTTTCTATACTGCGAGTGAATTGAGAAGTCATTTAGTATCGCATTCAGACAAACGGGGTTTTGAATGAGATATTTGCAACAAAACATTTAAATCTAATTTTAATTTACGCCGACATGTTGAAACGAAACATTTCGTTGATCCAATCAAAGAAAATTTAGCAGAACCTCTTTAATTCGGTCAATTAAATGCCCACGGTGTGTTTGGATTACCGATTTGTCCGGATGGCAGGAAAGATACTCAAATGATATAAAAAGCTCCAAATAAGACTATCTGTTATACAAGGGTTTGCATTTCACTTAGATTCAAGTTACTAAATTTAAAATATAATTACGACAAAACTAAAATTTCTGTCAACAAACATATTCATTTTTTTAATTAACGTATTTTTTTAGTAAAAATAACATTTTGATTCTGAAAACAAGTTTACGTATAAGCGTATTCCGAAAGCAAGTAACACACGCATAGATTTTCAAATACGTATTTTAATTTCACATCTTCTTTATTGCACTGTCAAAAAAACAGATGTTTCTGTTTCTTACCATTCATGTCTGTTATGTATGACTTGGCGCGAGAGTCACGCACCAAAATTGTTTGCTCATAATAATTTTCTGATCGCCCATTAATCCTTTAAACATTTAATGAAGCTACTTCATTGTACTTGATTGGATTTACATAAATGCAACGAAGTTTAATACAAATCATCTACATAGATGTCCTCATTATTAGAATTCGATTCGTCATTTTGAAGAGGAGCTTCTTCCAAATTCATAAAGAAATCCATCTGTTAAAACTATCTGAGTTGCACTTGTTGATTGAACTTCATTATTCAACTTCTTGCTTAAATCGTGTATTTCGTTCTCTTCAGTCGTGACCTCAATTAGTTTTCCTTACAAAGCATGAAAATGGCTGGTTTGATTCAGGTTTAGAAAAAGTTTTCAGGGACTGCGGTATCAAATAGTCAAGTCTTTCCGATAGCTGAAAGTCTTCTTGCTTTTCCCAGACCCAACAGTTTAAATTTATCATTTCCAGCAGCATTAGCACAGGACATAAAAGTTAACTCCTCATTACATACTTTGCGACCAGGAGCGTTTTGTTCCCTAAGACCTTTCAAAAAGAACCTCTCATCGATCCAATTGACAGTGTTTTGGTTTTGGAAACTATTTTTTCTTGTTTTCTTGAATGGTTGTACGGCATTACTGTTATTGGAGAAAATCTAGAAAATCTCTCCACAAATACTGAATTGGAAATGTTGTACTGTATTTAAATGAAAAGAATGGGAGAAGCCGTCGTGTGGTACTTTCAATGGTACCCACCTGCCTCAATTATTACACAATGATTTTAAAGAACGTGCAACATCATTTGCACGCATTCAAATCTTTTACTCATGCAACATTCTTTAACATCTATGTAAATCACAATTAAGATCTATTTAGCGTTTTAGGATTAAGATTTTGTTTAGATTTGACTATAAAATGTGTACTATTAGTGTAATTATGTTTTATCTCTACTTTAATTATACTGAAAAATAATGTAAAATAGTGTTCAATGCTTTAAATTAATAAATCTTTTACGAAATGTGTACTGGTGTTTTATTATTACTCAGTCATGTAAAGGGTGAATCATGAGAAGTAAAATACATATTTGCTCCTTTAATAACTATAGATGGACTAAAGTTGTGCTAATATTTGATCATAATAAAATCTTGAATTGCTTTTGCTGATTATGTATTTTTACTTTTAGATACACAGTTGATACGAAACCAAACTTTTGTAGTCAAGTAAAGACAAAAATTGCAATCGAACAAAATGAGTTGTCTGCGCTGGTAAAAGTTGAAGAAAAGGCTACTAACAACCAAATTAGCGCTCAAACTCCACATGTACAAGCTGCGAAAACTGCGCAAGAAGATCATTATAAATGTAATATTTGCTCGATATATGTAGTAAATGGAACAGAAAAGGATAACAGAATACACTCACCAGTAACAACTCACGATCTCATATTAAACAAATACAAACATCAAATTAACAAGTCTACCAACACTAACAGAGAAGATTTGATTAAAAATGCGAAAACAATTTATTGACGATTTTGACATCGACACCTCGGTCGTCTTTTTCGGTCCCCATATGTATGTATTGATGTTCGACATGCTCCTATCTAACAAAAACTCCTCGACAGAACCCCATGAACAACTAAAACAAACAATCACTAACGTAGACCCTTCACCATGAGACTACTTTACGCCAACATTAGCGGACTTAACAGTAAAAAACCACTTATTTACAATTACATTGAACAAAACGACACAGACTGTTGCATATTTGTAGAGACTAAAACCAAACTAGGACAGATATCAACGTACAGAAATTGGCAGTATATCTGTAGGCATGGAAATACCATTAATCATGCCAGGGGTCGCAGCTCTCCTAAAACCAAAATTTAAACTTGGAAGAGCAAATCTTCCTTCCCTGAACCACCCTCTGTACGACTGCATACATTTTATGATACCGTACCTAAATAACTTGATACAGATATGTCTAACATACATACACCCACACTCCAACTTAGAACAAAACATATTGACCAAAGCAAGCATCTATAAATATGCAATAATTATAGGCGACTTTAATCTGAACAAAAACAAAACGAAACAGCTTAAAAGATTTTTACAAAATTCGGACTTTATAAAACAGCACACCCCACCAACTTTTCTGATGCCCGCAAACCCAGATTCAACACCAGACGTTCTACTGCATACAAGAAACTTAACAAACACCATCAACAACATAAACTTAACCAACGAACTTGGATCCGACCACCTGGCTATTACGTTTAACATAGACTTACAACATACGCAACCTACCTCCAATACACCTCCTATAGAGAAAAAGTTAAACCTAACAAAGACTGACATAGACAAAGTGAAACAACATATACATGACTACATTCAATCGCAAGCACAGCCCATTTCAATAGAAACCATACAACAACAACTTTCACTAGCCATAGGAAAAAATTATTATAGTAGCCATTTTAAAATACTAAACTTTTGAGACGAAATACCCAACAAAATTGACTTTGAAGACATAAATTCACTTCAACCTTAAAGAACTTATTTATTTCGTTTTACTTGCAAATTATCAACTATCATTTGCCATTGTCCGTTATTAGACGGCTATTTTCTATTCCTTTGCCGTATAATTAAAGAAAATAGATTTTTAAATAAAGAATAATTTTTAATTTTGGCTTTGTCATTCTTCCAATCTTCATTCTACCCTTTCTTCTAATTTTAAATCCAACCTTTCATCTTCGTGATAATCGTCAACATAATTAATTTAAAAGTAGTCCTGGTTATGTGCGTCTACAACATGAGTACATATATATTTAGGAACGCCGTCGTCAAAATTAATCACGTTTGATATACTTATGATCTAAAAAGGCATAATCCGACAAATTATCTTAAACTCTATGCCTCTTCCGTACAAAATATCTTGTTTAATTCACAGCAAACAGCAAAAATCGTGTTTTTGCCGACTACGTCAATGCTGGCCAAAAAATCAACGTTCTCTCAAACTTATACGCCCTGCTTTAGAATGATCGAACTTGCAGCCGACATAAAGTAGCCACTTGAAATTTTCACCATTCGCAGATAAGAATTGTTTCTGAAAGTCCTGCAAATTTCGTTGAAACCGAACCAAGCCCTGATTTTTCCGACCAAGTCAATACTGCCAAAAAATGAACGTTTTATCAAAACTACACGCCCTATTTTAGAAAGATACAACTTCCAAACGATGCAAAGTAGTAACTTGAAATTTTCACCATCTGTAGACCTGAGAATTGACCCTGAAAGTTCGGAAAATTTAACTTTAATCGATCAAAAAAAAAACGTAGCCACTTGAAATGTTCCCCATCTGCAGACGAAAATTGACTCTGATGGTCCTGAAAATTTCCAACCGAGTCAATGCTGACTTAAAATGACTAATTTCACACACTTACACGATTTCCTTTAAAAATAATAACTCTCCATCGAATCTGAATCAAGTATTGAGGAAATGTTTGCGAAAACAATTCTAAAAATCGACAATGATTTAATAAAACTCGTAGGTATAAACATAATCACAATCCGGCGCAGACACAATGTTGAAACACCACTAATATGTAAATATAAAGGTCAATTAAGCTTGGTATCGAATAAACAAAAATCGACTTATTCTGTTCCATTATATGATAATGGCCAGGTTTTTTATTATCGCTCGAAACGGTCCTATCAGTAGAATACGTTTGTTCCATAAGGAAACAGTTCAAGATGAGAGATAAAATATTTAATTTTAGACGATACAGTTCTTTGCCTAAACTGCCGGAATGTGATTTTGTTCCTAATAAGTATAAGGTAAAAGCATAGACTTTTTGGCCACATCACTTGCTTAAATCACATTACTTTAAGGCATAAAATAAAGTTTTTCAATGGATTCGATTGGTTTACTGCCTCGCACATGGTTTTAATCTCAGATTAAAGTTTCTTCTAAAAAATAAATTCTTATTTTTATTTTATTAAATTCCTGATGTCTAATAAAAAGCGCCATATAATTATGAAACTTTAACGATATAATTCGTTTTTAAAAAGCTTTTATTATTACAACGACAATTTATTTAGCTACTTAATTCCACAACGTGGTTACAAAGAATGAGTTCTCATGCAAAACAGTCAAATGAGGAAAACACTTCTGCTGACTCGTGGAATGTTGGAGTATGGTGGTTTCCTAGTATTGTAGTTGCAGAGTCAGGTGGGTATGGCTATGTAACTTCTCCCTCCTCAGGATTCGAAAATAACGGACTGTTTTTTCGAAGCGGTAGTTGCTGAGTAATCATCTGGTACTTGAAGATCCGTAGATTTATGGAAAGCATTTCGGGTCGATAGCCAAAAGATTCTGACTCGGTTCCATTGGCTCGTCAATAGGAGAATCAGAAGAAATGTGCAGACTCCCACAATACCAAAGAAGGTGTATTCTTGGTGTTTTGACTTCTGGTTTAAAGTCACTGGTAAAAGTTGATTGGCTATTTCCTTCAAATGATAAATTTCATCTAGATTAATTTTGGAAATGTTTGGTGCGTCCAAGAACTTCGTAGTAATTGTTTGAGGTAGTGTGATTTTCGGCAATATAAATGGTTTTCCTTTTTGTATGTTGATGTTATTGATGAATTTCTTTTCATTAATTTGAATTTCGCAATTTTTCGGGATCTTGACAAGGGTTGATGTTTCAAGTAGGTGATACTGATCGGTACCACATTTGGATATTAACTTTGCAGGTTCTGTTAACAGTACGAGGACCAATTCTTCCGTTACTTGTTCAACTATTGGCTCTACTAACTTAATGTTGAAGGTTGGGCAATTATGTATTGTCTTGCCTTTTAAAAGTTCATTGGTACAATCATCTTGTGGGTGAAACTCTTCGTTGCAGTAATATGTGTCTTCTATTTTTGAGCAAGGCTGACTGGTGTGCTGGTTTCTAACTTCTTCTTGTGCGAGGTAAGGGTATTGGGGAATGAATATAGTTCGATTTAGGATAATAGGGTATAGGTGAAAAAACATTAGATCTTCTGGCCTTAGTATAGGTACGTGTATCGCAAAAATTATTTTCGTGTGAGAGAAACTAACCTGAGTTCCAAAAAATTGATAATACGAAAGTATATTTTGAAATTTTGGGATTGCTGCAACTTTGTACATGTTTTCTAAATATTTTAGCATAATTGTTAATTCGTTAGTGGACAAAATACTGTTATGCAGCGCATTTAGTTTGGAAAACATTATTGCATCCTCTAAATTATCCAAAAACATAATTAAGTTTTGACAATCTAGGTTTAATTGCGTTATTGACCCGTGAAACCCAAGATAATTCTGAACATTGGATATCGTTTGTTGCATTAGTTGCTGAAAGGACCTTATACTTAATCTAAGTTTGTCCTGATTTTCGTTAAGGGTAGTTATGGTCTTATTGTAATGAGTGATTAAACCTTTGGATAGCGACATCTGAAGTTTTAGTTCATCGTTAACGCTTGTTTGACTACTCTCTAAAGTAGCAATTGCTTCATTGTAATGTTGACCGTCTTCAGCGTCAAGTGTACCAAAAAGCCATTTATTAATTTGCCCTACTATATTCAAAAGGCCTCGTTTCTTTCGATTATTTGGTATTAAATTTTGAAGGTTACCTGATGCGATGTGAATTAAGTTGTCCGTTCTTATTAGTAAATTTTCTGATAACTGATGATATGATATACCGTTATTACCGTTATGTGACTTTAAGTAGCCTTTAAGTATTAGAAAATTGCTTTTTAAATTTTCCATTTGCGTAATTATCTCAATTAAATCTATATAGTGTAGAAATGTATGTTTACTATAAACTAGCTTAGCATTACCTAGCTTAATCGGAAGTATTGGATTATTTAAGGGGTTTAGTTGTATTTCCGTTTCAATTGACCATTTGGTTTGAAGAACCAGGAACAGGACAATCGGGATTTTCCATTTGAGACCCATTTTCTTGGTTTCTCTGCAAATAATAGTGAAACTTAGTTTTTGGTTTTCGGGCACAACTTTTGTGATAATCGTGATTTTGTGTTTGTAATTTAATATCGGTTTGCCCGATTAGTTGCATTTTATTAAATTTTGGTAAGTGTTTGCCGCGGTTTTTGGTTTTGATATAAGCGTGATTTTGTGACTCGAAATCTGGTGGTTCACATCTGTTTTCGTTCCGTTTAGTTATTATTGCACATTTTGCTTCTTCATTCTTTTGCTTAATTTTTTCGTATAACTTATTCGAATTTTCTTTATGCGATTGCACATAACTTGAAATAATTGCGTTATCGTTGAGATCAAACGGATTTATTGATTTAATGTGACCAGTTATGATTTCAAAAGGGGTAAATTTTGTTACAGTATGAATAGAATTATTATAACCCAAAACTGCGCGCTTGATTAATTGATCAGTTGATAGTTCTTTATTTTCCTCTTTCAAGCATCTGTAGCTTTCTATGACTGACGAATGAAAGCGTTCAACAGGTGAATTTGAATTACTATTCTTCGCTGTTGTGTAGTGTAAATCAATTTTATAGAGTTTGCAAAAATCTTCTAAAGCTTTATTCTTAAATTCCGTTCCTTGATCTGTAGTTATCTTCAATGGTAAACCATGATGTGTAATAAAGGTGTATAGATTTTCGATAACTTCAATTCCGGTAATACTTTTAAGTGGGTATGCCTGCCCGTATCTGGAAAATGAATCTAAAACTGTGACATAAGCATCGTAATTCATTCTAAAAGTGTCGACATGTATGTGTTCAAATGGTCTGGATGCTGTAGGAGTGAGATTGAACTTCACAATAGGTGGACTTCTGTCATATTTATTTTTCTGACAAATTTCACAATTATTCACGTAGTTTTCTATATCTTCAGACATTTTTGGCCAATAATATCTTTGATTTAAACTCAATTTTAGCTCGCTTATGCCGCGGTGACAAGTCTTTGTGGTGTGATAGAGCTTCATTCTCTCCTGCTGCTCCTCTCTGGTTTGTACATCTTCAAGCATTTTTGTACAATGAAGCATTTTATAAGCAGAATTTTTAAAAATATTTTGAAGGGTTACTGTAAAAATTCGCGCAAGGCCATCGTGTCGAAAATATAATGCGTATGATTGTTTGGGATTGAGGTATTCTTTTATAAATTTGATAATGTGAGGGGCGGGATTAATTTTTGAAATAGTTAAGTACATACGGATGTTTTCGAATATGCGTTTCTGTTTAATATGAACATTTAGGATATCTCCATCTGTAATAATTATTTGATTCTTGTACATATTTATTGGACGTTCAGATATTGGTATTCCAAAAATAGGATTTTCTGATGATGAGTGTATTGTTTCTGAATCGGACGGTTGGTTGTTAACTTGGTTCGGTGTTCTTAACTGGATATTCGATATAATATTAATTTTGCCTTTATTTGAATTTGAGGGTTCGGTGTTTTGCCCTAAAATCTCTGAAACTGTTAAGTTATCTAAGCTTGGCAATTCTTCGTGATTTAACATAAAGTCATTGGTTATTTCATCGGTGTCTCCTATATTGTTGTATAATGAATCTGTTTCTAGAGCATTGAGGTCAACAGGATTCCTGGAAAGTGCATCTGCTGCTTTATTGGATTTGCCTTTTTTATATCTGATTTCGTAGTCGAACTCCTCTAATTTTAGTCTCCAACGTACCAACCTGGAATTTGGTTCTTTCATTGACATGAGCCATTGTAAGGGTTTATGGTCTGTGAAGATTATAAATTTCCTTCCAAATAAATATGGGCGATAGTACTTGCAACTCCAGACAATTGCCAATAGCTCCTTCTCAATTGTTGAGTAATTTATCTCCGCTGGATTAAGGGTTCTAGATGCGTAACATATGGGATGGTTTCCCTGAGATAGTACTCCTGAAATCGCGAAATTAGAAGCGTCGGTGGTTAACTCGAAGGGTTTCGTAAAATTTGGATATGCCAAGACAGGTTCTGTTGTTAGAACATTTTTGCAAGTATTAACACACTCTATGAATTCTTTTGTGTGCACGATTTTTCCTTCTTTCTTAAGACATTGTGTTAAGGGTTTAGTTAGCTTTGCAAAATTCTGGATAAATTTTCGATAATATCCAACCAATCCCAAAAATGATTTTAGTTCGCGTTGCGTTTTTGGAAGTGGGTATTTTTGTATTGCCGTGATCTTATTTTTGTTTGGTTTTATTCCCTCTGGTGTGACAATGTGTCCTAAAAATTCGACCTCTCGTCGCAGAAACTCACATTTATCGAGTTGAATTTTTAAATTTGCTTCACGAAGTTTTTTAAATACCAATTTTAAATTTTGAATATGTTCTGTTAGATTTGTACTGAACACGATTACATCATCCATAAATACCATACAAACTTTGTTTTGTAGATCTTTGAGTACTTCATCCATTACACGTTGGAATGTCGCTGGAGCATTTCTCAGTCCAAATGGCATTCTTAAATACTCATAGTGGCCATGTTCCACGCTAAATGCTGTTTTTTCTATCGAGTCCTTGTGTATTTCAATCTGGTGAAACCCACTCGCCAAATCGAGGGTAGAAAAATATTGGGCACGGCCCATTTTATCTAATATATCGTTAATGTTGGGTATTGGGTATTTGTCGGGAACACATTTGTCATTAATTTTTCTGAAATCGCAAACTATCCTCCATTTCTGTTGCCCTGACGCGTCCATTTTCTTGGGGACAATCCATATTGGTGATGACCATGGACTGCTGGAAGATCGAATAATTCCTTTGTCTAACATTTCATTTATTTGTTTTTTAACCTCTGCTTTGTGAACATATGGGTATCGATATGGTTTAACGTGCACCGGAATCTCGTCGGTTGTTTTGATTTCATGCTTAATTCTTGATGTAAAACTGAGTTGGTCTCCTGGTTTATAGAATATATCGGAAAATTCCGTACACAATCGATTGATAGCTAATTTTTCTTCGGTATTCATGTGATTCGTTCGAACTTGATTATTAATATTAAACGTTTTGTTATTACGATTTCCAAGATTTTGCGAGACTGCCTCAAGAGTATAAATTTCATACTTTACAGGTTCAAAAGCCTCGACCTTTAGTGGTTCAGTTAAGGTTATTGAAACGGTCTTATCTGTGGGGTTTTGAATTTCAACGGTGGCGAATCCGTAGCGTGCACAGGTGACCATTGACGGAATGATCAGGTCGTTCATCTTCTGGGTATTTATAATAATATCCCCGTCGTTAACATTAACTGGTAATTTCTTCTTAATTTTACTGCATGGGTTTACCGAGAATGTAAAACTAGCTTCTGCAGGTGTTCTGTACTTAAAGGGAATTTCGATGTTTGCTCCAATCAATCGCTTGTTAATTAAATCAATGTTAAGATTCATATTTATAAGATCATTGAGTCCTAGAACGCCATCAAAATAATCATGAAAATCAAATAAAATAAAGCTGATTTCGTAGTCGAGACCAACTTCTGCGAGCGCGGAAATATTAGCTTGAAACTGCGTGCTTTCGCTACCTATGGCTGTTTTAATAGTATTGGTTGACCGAAATATACAGTGTGGAAAATAAGTCTCGGCAATGGTGGGTCTTAAAATTGATCGAAAACTGCCAGTGTCAATTAAAAGCTTGATGTTAAGACTGCTAATTTCAATGTATGGAAGGGCATTGTATGAAGAAATGTTAATTTCTATTAGCTGTGTTCTTTCGTTGGGCTGGGGTCGCAAAAATTTCCATTTTCTTCGAGGACAGTATTTTGGGAAGTTCGAGGGTCTTGAAGCTCCTGGAAGTTGATTTGGTCTTCAAATTGATCAGAGTATGTTTCTGTTGACTGAGGGTAGTCAAGGTATTCTTGGTTATAAAAATATTCAAAATTTTGACAATACGGGTTTGTAGAATGATCTTCGTATTCGTTCGAATATAGTTCTTCAACTATCATTGGCTGTGGTGTTTGATAAAATGGTCTTTGGAAGTTATTATATTGAGAATTTAATCCATGTTTTCTGGTGGGGGTAAGAGAATTTCTGGAAATTCCTGACATGGGTGTAGGCCTTGGAAATTGATTTGGAGAGTTCTGATTGGGTCTGAATACATTTCTGGGCGGACCAAAAACATCTCTATTTGTGGGCCATTGTCTAGGGGGTGTTGGTCTACTTTGAATATTTACCGGTTGAGAGGGAAATGTCGGTTTAGTAGACGTGATTGAATTAGTGTGTTGATTAAGTTGAAAACCATTTGATTGGTTGTTGGCTTGATATTGATTATATTGCGGTTGGCTGTTACTAAACTGTGGGGTGGGGAAAAAGCTTTGCGCGTTTGGAAAATGTTGACGATAATAATTTTGGTTAAATCCAGGCTTAGTGAAACTTGGATTAAATTTTTGGGATTTTTCACTATTACGTAAAGTTCCATAAAGTCGCTCAAAATTCTCAAACTCTAAAACATAGGCCATCGCATCCTCAAGGGATTCTGGTCTTTTCAGATGCATATTATTTTTCAATGTGCCTGAGCATCCTGCGATAAACGTATTTAATGAAGTTTTCTCAAAATGATTAATGTTGCAAACTTTATCGCTAGTAGACATTTGGGTATCGTTACTGACACGCTGGACTACATTACTCCTAAGCAATTGCAACCTAGTACCAAAACTTATTAAATCTTCATTTCTATGAGGGCGGGTCCTTGTAAGTTCCTGAATTAAACAATCTACATCTCTTCGGTCAGAGAAGCACTGAATCAAAGCGGTTTTGAGATTATCCCAACTAAGAAGTTCTGATCGATTGCCAACCATAGTTTCGGCTTTTCCGATCAGTTTCTCATTAATACAATCCAAAATATGCTTGTTTAAATCAGCATCGTTTAGTGGTAGATATGTACTTATTAGGTTCTCGCACCTACTTAAAAATTTATTCAGGTAATTACTGTCACCGTCAAAGGATTTAATATTATCTAACTTTGATTTGAATAAACTCCAATTCATATTATTTTGGTTTGCAGTAGTCATTTTAACGCTGGTACTTACTGGTTTGCTAAGACGAATATTTTCTAATTGTTTGACAATATCGTCTACTTCACTCATAAATAAGCATAAACTTTATATTTCACTTTAAAAAATTACTATTTTTATGCTTTCTATTTTCTTAATTGAGAGAGAGAAAAAAAAATCAAACTAAACTATGTCTTCAATAGACTGACCTAACTTTAATTGTGTGTATGCGATACACGGCCCTATTACTATTCCTAATGAAATCTTTATACGGAAGATAGATTAGGATTGAAAGGAAAATGCACTTACGTTGATTCTTCCTTCCCGATTCTTTGGTGGAGTAGCCTCTGCCGTTGGTTCTGGAGATTGTGCTGAAGAGTTGAAGAACTCAAATAGCCGGAATCTTGGATACTGCTACTGCACAATCCTACCGACTGCGCCAATTATGAAACTTTAACGATATAATTCGTTTTTAAAAAGCTTTTATTATTACAACGACAATTTATTTAGCTACTTAATTCCACAACGTGGTTACAAAGAATGAGTTCTCATGCAAAACAGTCAAATGAGGAAAACACTTCTGCTGACTCGTGGAATGTTGGAGTATGGTGGTTTCCTAGTATTGTAGTTGCAGAGTCAGGTGGGTATGGCTATGTAACTATAACTGGATGTTTTTTAACTGTGGTCAAATTAAAACACTTGTTTGTAAAAAAAATTAATAGACCATGTTTTGTTCGAAACTGGAAAAAATGCAATATGTCCCCTCCGGTATCAAATAGTCAAGTCTTTCGAAGCTGAAGTCTTCTTGCTTTTTCCCGACCCACAGTTTAAATTTATCATTTCCAGCAGCATTAGCACAGGACATAAAAGTTAATCCTCATTACCATACTCTTTGCGACCAGGAGCGTTTTGTTCCCTAAGACCTTCAAAAGAACCTCTCATCGATCCATTGACAGTGTTTTGGTTTTGGAAACTATTTTTTCTTGTTTTCTTGAATGGTTGTACGGCATTACTGTTATTGGAGAAAACTAGAAAATCTCTCCACAAATACTGAATTGGAAATGTTGTACTGTATTTAATGAAAGAATGGGAGAAGCCGTCGTGGTGGTACTTTCAATGGTACCCACCTGCCTCAATTATTACACAATGATTTTAAAGAACGTGCAACATCATTTGCACGCATTCAAATCTTTTACTCATGCCAACATCTCTTAACATCTATGTAAATCACATTAGATCATTTAGCGTTGTAGGATTAGATTTTGTTAGATTTTGACTCATAAAATGTTGTACTATTAGTGTAATTATGTTTTATCTCTACTTTAATTATACTGAAAAATAATGTACAATAGTGTTCAATGCTTTAATTAATAAATCTTTTACGAAATGTGTACTGGTGTTTTATTATTACTCAGTCATGTAAAGGGTGAATCATGAGAAGTAAAATACATATTTGCTCCTTTAATAACTATAGATGGACTGAAAGTTGTGCTAATATTTGATCATAAAAATCTTGAATTGTTTTTTGCTGATTATGTTTTTACTTTTAGATACACAGTTGATACGAAACCAAACTTTTGTAGTAAGTAAAGACAAAAATTGCAATCGAACAAGATGAGTTGTCTGCCGCTGGTAAAGTTGAAAAAGGCTACTAACACCAAATTAGCGCTCAAAACTCCACATGTACAAGCTGCGAAACTGCGCAAGAAGATCATTATAAATGTAATATTTGCTCGATATATGTAGTAAATGGAACAGAAAGGATATACAGAATACACTCACCAGTACAACTCACGATCTCATATTAAACAAATCAAAACATCAAATTAACAAGTCTACCAACACTAACAGAAGATTTGATTAAAATGCGAAAACAATTTATTGACGATTTTGACATCGACACCTCGGTCGTCTTTTTTCGGTCCCCATATGTATGTATTGATGTTCGACATGCTCTATCTCACAAAAACTACTCGACAGAACCCCATGAACAACTAAAACAAACAAATCACTAACGTAGACCCTTCACCATGAGACTACTTTACGCCAACATAGCGGACCTTAACAGTAAAAAACACTTATTTACAATTACATTGACAAAACGAACAGACTGTGCATATTTGTAGAGACTAAAACAAACTAGGACAGATATCAACGTACAGAAATTGGCAGTATATCTGTAGGCATGGAAATACCATTAATCATGCCAGGGGTCGCAGCTCTCCTAAAACCAAATTTAAACTTGGAAGAGCAAATCTTCCTTCCCTGAACACCCTCTGTAGAATGCATACATTTTATGATACCGACCTAAATAACTTGATACAGATATGTCTAACAACATACACCCACACTCAACTTAGAACAAAACATATTGACCAAGCAGCAAGCACTATAAATATGCAATAATTATAGGCGACTTTAATCTGAACAAAAACAAAACGAAACAGCTTAAAATTTTTACAAATTCGGTTTTATAAACAGACACCCCCACCAACTTTTCTGATGCCCGCAAACCAGATTTCAACACCAGACGTTCTACTGCATTACAAGAACTTAACAAACACCATCAACAACATAAACTAACCAACGACTTGGATCCGACCACCTGGCTATTACGTTTAACATAGACTTACAACATACGCAACCTACCTCCAATACACCTCCTATAGAGAAAAAGTTAAACCTAACAAGACTGACATAGACAAGTGAAACAAATATACATGACTACATTCAATCGCAGCACAGCCCATTTCAAAGAAACCCAACAACAACTTTCACTAGCCATAGGAAAAATTATTATAGTAGCCATTTTAAATATAAACTTTTGAGACGAAATACCCAACAAAATGTGATTTGAGACATAAACTACTTCAACTTAAAGAACTTATTTATTTCTTTACTTGCAAATTATCAACTATCATTTGCCATTGTCGTATTAGACGGCTATTTTCTATTCCTTTGCCGTTAATTAAAGAAAATAGATTTTTAAATAAAGAATAATTTAATTTTGGCTTTGTTCATTCTTCCAATCTCATTCTAACCCTTTTCTTCTAATTTTAAATCCAACCTTTCATCTTCGTGATAATCGTCAACATATTAATTTAAAAGTAGTCCTGGTTATGTGCGTCTACCACAGAGTACATATATTTAGGAACGCCGTCGTCAAAATTAATCACGTTGATATACTTATGATCAAAAGGCATAATCCGACAAATTATCTTAAACTCTATGCCTCTTCCGTACAAAATATCTTGTTTATTCACAGCAAAACAGCAAAAATCGTGTTTTTTTGCCGACTACGTCAATGCTGGCCAAAAATAACGTTCTCTCAAATTATACGCTGCTTTAGAATGATCGAACTTGCAGCCGACATAAAGTAGCCACTTGAAATTTTCACCATTCGCAGATAAGAATAGTGTTCTGAAAGTCCTGCAAATTTCGTTGAAACCGAACCAAGCCCTGATTTTTCCGACCAAGTCAATATGCCAAAAATGAACGTTTTATCAAAAACTACACGCCCTATTTAAAAGATACAACTTCCAAACGATGCAAAGTAGTAACTTGAAATTTCACCATCTGTAGACCTGAGAATTGACCCTGAAAGTTCGGAAAATTTAACTTTAATCGATCAAAAAAAAAACGTAGCCACTTGAAATTCCCCATCTGCAGACGAAAATTGACTCTGATGGTCCTGAAAATTTCCAACCGAGTCAATGCTGACTTAAAATGACTAATTTCACACACTTACACGATTTCCTTTAAAATAATAACTCTCCATCGAATCTGAATCAAGTATTGAGGAAATGTTTGCGAAAACAATTCTAAAAATCGACAATGATTTAATAAAACTCGTAGGTATAAACATAATCACAATCGGCGCAGACACATGTGGTGAACACCACAATATGTAAATATAAAGGTCAATTAAGCTTGGTATCGAATAAACAAAATCGACTTATCTGTTCCATTATATGATAATGGCCAGGTTTTTATTATCGCCCGAAACGGTCCTATCAGTAGAAATACGTTTGTTCCATAAGGAAACAGTTCAAGATGAGAGATAAAAATTTAATTTAGACGATACAGTTCTTTGCCTAAACTGCCGGAATGTGATTTTGTTCTAATAAGTATAGGAAAAGCATAGACTTTTTGGCCACATCACTTGCTTAAATCACATTACTTTAAGGCATAAAATAAAGTTTTCAATGGATTCGATTGGTTTACTGCCTCGCACATGGTTTTAATCTCAGATTAAAGTTTCTTCTAAAAATAAATTCTTATTTTTATTTATTAAATTCCTGATGTAATAAAAAGCGCAATAATTATGAAACTTTAACGATATAATTCGTTTTTAAAAAGCTTTATTATTACAACGACAATTTATTTAGCTACTTAATTCCACAACGTGGTTACAAAGAATGAGTTCTCATGCAAACAGTCAAATGAGGAAAACACTTCTGCTGACTCGTGGAATGTTGGAGTATGGTGGTTCCTAGTATTGTAGTTGCAGAGTCAGGTGGGTATGGCTATGTAACTTCTCCCTCCTCAGGATTCGAAAATAACGGACTGTTTTTCGAAGCGGTAGTTGCTGAGTGTCATCTTGGTATTGAAGATCCGTAGATTTATGGAAAGCATTTCGGGTCGATAGCCAAAAGATTCTGACTCGGTTCCATTGGCTCGTCAATAGGAGAATCAGAAGAAATGTGCAGACTCCCACAATACAAAGAAGGTGTATTCTTGGTGTTTTGACTTCTGGTTTAAAGTCACTGGTAAAAGTTGATGGATTTCCTTCAAATGATAAATTTCATCTAGATTAATTTTGGAAATGTTTGGTGCGTCCAAGAACTTCGTAGTAATTGTTTGAGGTAGTGTGATTTTCGGCAATAAATGGTTTTCCTTTTTGTATGTTGATGTTATTGATGAATTTCTTTTCATTAATTTGAATTTCGCAATTTTCGGGATCTTGACAAGGGTTGATGTTCAAGTAGGTGATACTGATCGGTACCACATTTGGATATAACTTTGCAGGTTCTGTTAACAGTACGAGGACCAATTCTTCCGTTACTTGTTCAACTATTGGCTCTACTAACTAATGTGAAGGTTGGGCAATTATGTATTGTTGCCTTTTTAAAGTTCATTGGTACAATCATCTTGTGGGTGAAACTCTTCGTTGCAGTAATATGTGTCTTCTATTTTTGAGCAAGGCTGACTGGTGTGCTGGTTTCTAACTTCTTTGTTGCGAGGTAGGGTATTGGGGAATGATATAGTTCGATTTAGGATATAGGGTATAGGTGAAAAAACATTAGATCTTCTGGCTTAGTATAGGTACGTGTATCGCAAAAATTATTTGTTGTGAGAGAAACTAACCTGAGTTCCAAAAAATTGATAATACGAAAGTATATTTTGAAATTTTGGGATTGCTGCTGCAACTTTGTACATGTTTTCTAAATATTTAGCATAATTGTTAATTCGTTAGTGGACAAAATACGTTATGCAGCGCATTTAGTTGGAAAACTTATTGCATCCTCTAAATTATCCAAAAACATAATTAAGTTTTGACAATCTAGGTTAATTGCGTTATTGACCCGTGAAACCCAAGATAATTCTGAAAATTGGATATCTTTGTTGCATTAGTTGCTGAAAGGACCTTATACTTAATCTAAGTTTGTCCTGATTTTCGTTAAGGGTAGTTATGGTCTTATTGTAATGAGTGATTAAACCTTTGGATAGCGACATCTGAAGTTTTAGTTCATCGTTAACGCTTGTTTGACTACTCTCAAGTAGCAATTGCTTCATTGTAATGTTGACCGTCTTCAGCGTCAAGTGTACCAAAAAGCCATTATAATTTGCCCTACATATTCAAAAGGCCTCGTTTCTTTCGATTATTTGGTATAAATTTTGAAGGTTACCTGATGCGATGTGAATAAGTTGTCCGTTCTTATTAGTAAATTTTCTGATAACTGATGATATGATATACCGTTACCGTTGTGACTTTAAGTAGCCTTTAAGTATTAGAAAATTGCTTTTTAAATTTCCATTTGCGTAATTATCTCAATTAAATCTATATAGTGTAGAAATGTATGTTTACTATAAACTAGCTTAGCATTACCTAGCTTAATCGGAAGTATGGATTATTTAAGGGGTTTTAGTTGTATTTCCGTTTCAATGACCATTTGGTTTGAAGAACCAGAACGGACAATGGGATTTTCCATTTGAGACCCATTTTCTTGGTTTCTCTGCAAATATAGTGAAACTTAGTTTTTGGTTTTCGGGCACAACTTTTGTGATAATCGTGATTTTGTGTTTGTAATTAATATCGGTTTGCCCGATTAGTTGCATTTTATTAAATTTTGTAGTGTTGTGCGCGGTTTTTGGTTTGATAAAGCGTGATTTGTGACTCGAATGGTTGTTACATCTGTTTTCGTTCCGTTTAGTTATTATTGCACTTTGCTTCTTCATTCTTTTGCTTAATTTTTCGTATAACTTATTCGATATTTCTTTATGCGATTGCACATAACTTGAAATAATTGCGTTATCGTTGAGATCAAACGGATTTATTGATTTAATGTGACCAGTTATGATTTCAAAAGGGGTAAATTTGTTACAGTATGAATAGAATTATTATAACCCAAAACTGCGCGCTTGATTAATTGATCGTTGATAGTTCTTATTTTCCTCTTTCAAGCATCGTAGCTTTCTATGACTGACGAATGAAGCGTTCAACAGGTGAATTTGAATTACTATTCTTCGCTGTTGTGTAGTGTAAAATCATTTATAGAGTTTGCAAAATCTTCTAAGCTTTATTCTTAATTCCGTTCCTTGATCTGTAGTTATCTTCAATGGTAACCATGATGTGTAATAAAGGTGTATAGATTTTCGATAACTTCAATTCCGGTAATACTTTTAAGTGGGTATGCTGCCCGTATCTGGAAAATGAATCTAAAACTGTGACATAAGCATCGTAATATTCAAAAGTGTCGACATGTATGTTTCAATGGTCTGGATGCTGTAGGAGTGAGATTGAACTTCACAATAGGTGGACTTCTGTCATATTTATTTTTCTGACAAATTTCACAATTATTCACGTAGTTTTCTATATCTTCAACTTTTTGGCCAATAATATCTTTGATTTAAACTCAATTTAGCTCGCTTATGCCGCGGTGACAAGTCTTTTGTGGTGTGATAGAGCTTCATTCTCTCCTGCTGCTCCTCTCTGGTTTGTACATCTTCAAGCATTTTTGTACATGAAGCATTTTATAAGCAGAATTTTTAAAAAATATTTGAAGGTTACTGTAAAAATTCGCGCAAGGCCATCGTGTCGAAAATATAATGCGTATGATTGTTTGGGATTGAGGTATTCTTTTTTATAAATTTGATAATGTGAGGGCGGATTAATTTTTGAATAGTTAAGTACATACGGATGTTTTCGAATATGCGTTTCTGTTTATATGAACATTTAGGATATCTCCATCTGTAATAATTATTTGATTCTTGTACATATTTATTGGACGTTCAGATATTGGTATTCCAAAAATAGGATTTTCTGTGATGAGTGTATTGTTTCGAATCGGACGGTTGGTTGTTAACTTGGTTCGGTGTTCTTAAATGGATATTCGATATATATTAATTTTTGCCTTATTTGAATTTGAGGGTTCGGTGTTTTGCCCTAAAATCTTCTGAAACTGTTAAGTTATTAAGCTTGGCAATTCTTCGTGATTTAAATAAAAGTCTTGGTTATTTCATCGGTGTCTCCTATATTGTTGTATAATGAATCTTTTTCTAGAGCATTGAGGTCAACAGGATTCCTGGAAAGTGCATCTGCTGCTTTATGGATTTGCCTTTTTTATATCTGATTTCGTAGTCGAACTCCTCTAATTTTAGTCTCCAACGTACCAACCTGGAATTTGGTTCTTTCATTGACATGAGCCATTGTAAGGGTTTATGGTCTGTGAAGATTATAAATTTCCTTCCAAATAATATGGGCGATAGTACTTGCAACTCCAGACAATTGCCAATAGCTCCTTCTCAATTGTTGAGTAATTATCTCCGCTGGATTAAGGGTTCTAGATGCGTAACATATGGGATGGTTTCCCTGAGATAGTACTCCTGAAATCGCGAAATTAGAAGCGTCGGTGGTTAACTCGAAGGGTTTCGTAAAATTTGGATATGCCAAGACAGGTTCTGTTGTTAGAACATTTTTGCAAGTATAAACACACTCTATGAATTCTTTTGTGTGCACGATTTTTCCTTCTTTCTTAAGACATTGTGTTAAGGGTTTAGTTAGCTTTGCAAAATTCTGGATAAATTTTCGATAATTCCAACCAATCCCAAAAATGATTTTAGTTCGCGTTGCGTTTTTGGGTGGGTATTTGTATTGCCGTGATCTTATTTTTGTTTGGTTTTATTCCCTCTGGTGTGACAATGTGTCCTAAAAATTCGACCTCTCGTCGCAGAAACTCACATTTATCGAGTTGAATTTTTAAATTTGCTTCACGAAGTTTTTAAATACCAATTTTAAATTTTGAAATGTTCTGTTAGATTTGTTTGTGATACACGATTACATCATCCAAATACCTACAAACTTGTTTGTAGATTTGAGTACTTTCCTTACGTTGGAATGTCGCTGGAGCATTTCTCAGTCCAATGGCATTCTTAAATACTCTAGTGGCCATGTTCCACGCTAAATGCTGTTTTTTCTATCGAGTCCTTGTGTATTTAATCTGGTGAAACCCACTCGCCAAATCGAGGGTAGAAAAATATTGGGCACGGCCCATTTTATCTAATATCGTAATGTGGGTATTGGGTATTTGTCGGGAACACATTGTCATTAATTTTTCTGAAATCGCAAACTATCCTCCATTTCTGTTGCCCTGACGCGTCCATTTTCTTGGGGACATCCATATTGGTGATGACCATGGACTGCTGGAAGATCGAATAATTCCTTGTCTAACATTTCATTTATTTGTTTTTTACCTCTGCTTTGTGAAAATATGGGTATCGATATGGTTAACGTGCACCGGAATCTCGTCGGTGTGTTTTGATTTCATGCTTAATTCTTGATGTAAAACTGAGTTGGTCTCCTGGTTTATAGAATATATCGGAAAATTCCGTACACAATCGATTGATAGCTAATTTTTCTTCGGTATTCATGTGATTCGTTGAACTGATTATAATTTAAACGTTTTGTTATTACGATTCCAAGATTTTGCGGAGCTGCCTCAAGAGTAAATTTCATACTTTACAGGTTCAAAAGCCTCGACCTTTAGTGGTTCAGTTAAGGTTATTGAAACGGTCTTATCGTGGGGTTTTTGAATTTCAACGTGGCGAATCCGTAGCGTGACACAGTGATTGACGGAATGATCAGGTCGTTCATCTTCTGGGATTTATAATAATTCCCCGTCGTTAACATTAACGGTAATTTCTTTAAGACGCAATTTTCGCATTTTTTTCACTTTTTCGTTGTTTCCGAGCGATTCCAATAGTCATCCCAGTTACGTCACGTTAGAGCCATATTTGAAAAATTTCGTCATAATTCTCCTGGCCTATTAATAGTTCATTGGCGTATGCATTCGAAGGACAAAGAATTATATCATTCGAAAAGCTTCAATCCTCAATTCACTAACGCTATCCGAAAAACGACCTTTCGAATGCCTGCTTTGCAGTAGGAAATTCAAGTTCAACAGCCGTTCAAAGAATATTTAGTTGATAGAAAGAGATTCACTTTTTGAAAAAGTCTTAATTATTAATTAATTAATTATTATTAATTATACTTTTACTTCCAGGATAATAAAGGATGCAGAATAATAGATTCAACTAAAATATATGTATTACTAAATCAATGTGAACTAATTGTTAATTGACATCAAGTCCCTCTATTATGATGAGGTTCAAACATGAGCCGCCCAGAGAAATATTTGCTTCTTATTTGTAATGCTAATTTGATCGATATAAAATTATAAATCTTTTTACTAATTGTAGATTTGTTGTAGATACTTCGTTGATATCTCCAAAATCCTGAATTTTGAATTCAAGTAACTTTTGAAGAAAGAGAAGGAAGAAATTACAATGGACGAATACTTGTGGGCGTTGCTAAACTTTGAAGACGAAGCCATTAGTAATATGAATGACACTCAAACTGAAACTACGAAAGATGCGAAGACTGCGCAGTAAATCAATACACGTGGAACATTGGCGAGACATCGGTTGTTAGTGAATCAATCTTAAATATGCATTTGACCACACCTTCAGAAGATCAGTATACCTCGCATTTGTGGTCAAACTGTGTTATATTCAAATTTAGATGACCATTTGCAAACGCATCCAGACCAGTTCCTTTATGCGTGTGATTTTTGTAATTCTACATCAATACAAATCTGAGCTCACTAAGCATCGAAATTTTCATACTAGTGCATACAATTATTACACGTGCCATATTTGTGAGAAACATTTGCTACGGAATCAATATTAGAATCTCACACATGTAATACACGTACAACGAAAACACAGTTCTTTGGAAAACATTTGATGTCTCGCTCAGATCTACGGCCATTCCAATGCGAGTTTTGCAACAAAACATATAAATTCAAGCACTTAAACGAACTCGAAACCTCATACGAGAAAAAAGTATAAGTGTGAGACATGTAACAAATTTTCTATTCTGAGCCTAGATTGCGTCAGCATTTGGTATCGCATTCAGACAAACGGCCTTTTGAATGCGAGTTTTGCAACAAAACATATAATCAAAGCAGCTTAACGTCATCGAAACACTCATACGAAAGCAAAAGAGTATAAGTGTGAGATTTGTAACAAAATTTTCTATACTGCGAGTGACTTGGTCATCATTCGGTATGCATTCAGACAAACGGCCTTTTGAATGCGAGTTATGCAAGTCAACATTTAAATAAACAAACAACTTAACCGCTCATCGAAAGACTCATACGCAAGAAGAAGAGTATAAGTGTAGCGACATGTAACAAAATTTTCTATACTGCGAGTGAATTGAGAAGTCATTTAGTATCGCATTCAGACAAACGGGTTTTGAATGAGATATTTGCAACAAAACATTTAAATCTAATTTTAATTTACGCCGACATGTTGAAACGAAACATTTCGTTGAGCCAATCAAAGAAAATTTAGCAGAACCTCTTTAATTCGGTCAATTAAATGCCCACGGTGTGTTCGGATTACCGATTTGTCCGGATGGCAGGAAAGATACTCAAATGATATAAAAAGCTCCAAATAAGACTATCTGTGATACAAGGGTTTGCATTTCACTTAGATTCAAGTTACTAAATTTAAAATATAATTACGACAAAACTGTAAAATTTCTGTCAACACACATATTCATTTTTTTAATTAACGTATTTTTTAGTAAAAATAACATTTTGATTCTGAAAACAAGTTTACGTATAAGCGTATTCCGAAAGCAAGTAACACACGCATAGATTTTCAAATACGTATTTTAATTTCACATCTCTTTATTGCACTGTCAAAAAAACAGATGTTTCTGTTTCTTACCATTCATGTCTGTTATGTATGACTTGGCGCGAGAGTCACGCACCAAAATTGTTTGCTCATAATAATTTTCTGATCGCCCATTAATCCTTTAAACCTTTAATGAGCTACTTCATTGTACTTGATTGGATTTACATAAATGCAACGAAGTTTAATACAAAACATCTACATAGATGTCCTCATTATTGAATTCGATTCGTCATTTTGAAGAGGAGCTTCTTCCAAATTCATAAAGAATCACATCTGTTAAAACTATCTGAGTTGCACTTGTTGATTGAACTTCATTATTCAACTTCTTGCTTAAATCGTGTATTTCGTTCTCTTCAGTCGTGACCTCAATTAGTTTTCCTTACAAAGCATGAAAATGGCTGGTTTGATTCAGGTTTAGAAAAAGTTTTCAGGGACTGCGGTATCAAATAGTCAAGTCTTTCCGATAGCTGAAAGTCTTCTTGCTTTTCCCAGACCCAACAGTTTAAATTTATCATTTCCAGCAGCATTAGCACAGGACATAAAAGTTAACTCCTCATTTGCGACCAGGAGCGTTTTGTTCCCTAAGACCTTTCAAAAAGAACCTCTCATCGATCCAATTGACAGTGTTTTGGTTTTTGGAAACTATTTTTTCTTGTTTTCTTGAATGGTTGTACGGCATTACTGTTATTGGAGAAAATCTCTCCAAATACTGAATTGGAAATGTTGTACTGTATTTAAATGAAAAGAATGCGAGAAGCCGTCGTGTGGTACTTTCAATGGTACCCACCTGCCTCAATTATTACACAATGATTTTAAAGAACGTGCAACATCATTTGCACGCATTCAAATCTTTTACTCATGCAACATTCATTAACATCTATGTAAATCACAATTAAGATCTATTTAGCGTTTTAGGATTAAGATTTTGTTTAGATTTGACTATAAAATGTGTACTATTAGTGTAATTATGTTTTATCTCTACTTTAATTATACTGAAAAATAATGTAAAATAGTGTTCAATGCTTTAAATTAATAAATCTTTTACGAAATGTGTACTGGTGTTTTATTATTACTCAGTCATGTAAAGGGTGAATCATGAGAAGTAAAATACATATTTGCTCCTTTAATAACTATAGATGGACTAAAGTTGTGCTAATATTTGATCATAATAAAATCTTGAATTGCTTTTGCTGATTATGTATTTTTACTTTTAGATACACAGTTGATACGAAACCAAACTTTTGTAGTCAAGTAAAGACAAAAATTGCAATCGAACAAGATGAGTTGTCTGCGCTGGTAAAAGTTGAAGAAAAGGCTACTAACAACCAAATTAGCGCTCAAACTCCACATGTACAAGCTGCGAAAACTGCGCAAGAAGATCATTATAAATGTAATATTTGCTCGATATATGTAGTAAATGGAACAGAATAGGATAACAGAATACACTCACCAGTAACAACTCACGATCTCATATTAAACAAATACAAACATCAAATTAACAAGTCTACCAACACTAACAGAGAAGATTTGATTAAAAATGCGAAAACAATTTATTGACGATTTTGACATCGACACCTCGGTCGTCTTTTTCGGTCCCCATATGTATGTATTGATGTTCGACATGCTCCTATCTAACAAAAACTCCTCGACAGAACCCCATGAACAACTAAAACAAAAATCACTAACGTAGACCCTTCACCATGAGACTACTTTACGCCAACATCAGCGGACTTGACAGTAAAAAACCACTTATTTACAATTACATTGAACAAAACGACACAGACTGTTGCATATTTGTAGAGACTAAAACCAAACTAGGACAGATATCAACGTACAGAAATTGGCAGTATATCTATAGGCATGGAAATACCATTAATCATGCCAGGGGTCGCAGCTCTCCTAAAACCAAAATTTAAACTTGGAAGAGCAAATCTTCCTTCCCTGAACCACCCTCTGAACGACTGCATACATTTTATGATACCCTACCTAAATGACTGATACACATATTTCTGACATACATACACCCACACTCCAACTTAGAACAAAACATATTGACCAAAGCAAGCATCTATAAATATGCAATAATTATAGGCGACTTTAATCTGAACAAAAACAAAACGAAACAGCTTAAAAGATTTTTACAAAATTCGGACTTTATAAAACAGCACACCCCACCAACTTTTCTGATGCCCGCAAACCCAGATTCAACACCAGACGTTCTACTGCATACAAGAAACTTAACAAACACCATCAACAACATAAACTTAACCAACGAACTTGGATCCGACCACCTGGCTATTACGTTTAACATAGACTTACAACATACGCAACCTACCTCCAATACACCTCCTATAGAGAAAAAGTTAAACCTAACAAAGACTGACATAGACAAAGTGAAACAACATATACATGACTACATTCAATCGCAAGCACAGCCCATTTCAATAGAAACCATACAACAACAACTTTCACTAGCCATAGGAAAAAATTATTATAGTAGCCATTTTAAAACTAAACTTTTGAGACGAAATACCCAACAAAATTGACTTTGAAGACATAAATTCACTTCAACCTTAAAGAACTTATTTATTTCGTTTTACTTGCAAATTATCAACTATCATTTGCCATTGTCCGTTATTAGACGGCTATTTTCTATTCCTTTGCCGTATAATTAAAGAAAATAGATTTTTAAATAAAGAATAATTTTTAATTTTGGCTTTGTCATTCTTCCAATCTTCATTCTACCCTTTCTTCTAATTTTAAATCCAACCTTTATCTTCGTGATAATCGTCAACATAATTAATTTAAAAGTAGTCCTGGTTATGTGCGTCTACAACATGAGTACATATATATTTAGGAACGCCGTCGTCAAAATTAATCACGTTTGATATACTTATGATCTAAAAAGGCATAATCCGACAAATTATCTTAAACTCTATGCCTCTTCCGTACAAAATATCTTGTTTAATTCACAGCAAACAGCAAAAATCGTGTTTTTTGCCGACTACGTCAATGCTGGCCAAAATCAACGTTCTCTCAAACTTATACGCCCTGCTTTAGAATGATCGAACTTGCAGCCGACATAAAGTAGCCACTTGAAATTTTCACCATCTGTAGACCTGAGAATTGACCCTGAAAGTTCTGAAAATTTAACGTTAATCGAACAAAAATCCGTTGTTTTCTCGTTCAAATAAATGTTGCCCAAAAAAATTCACGTGTTGCGTCGTGTTTTAGAAAGATTCAACTTTGAAACGAAATTAAGTAGCCACTTGAAATGTTACCATCTCCAGACGAAAATTGACTCTGATAGTGATACTTTTTTTCTTTCATTTCAGAAATTAAAGCTACAGTAAATTCTCTGCCATTATCACTTTGAAGTATACTAGGAGCCCCAATTTCCAAAAAAAATTTGAGCAGCTCTTTAGCAACTTCTTTTGGAGTTTTTGTTTTAAGAGGACGTAAAAATAGAAATTTGTCAAGTGATCTTGATAGTTCAATAACCAGCGGAATTCATTGTCTGGGCAGGATTGAAAGTCTATTAAATCAACTTGTCCTCTGGAATTAAAATGTGTTGAAACTATGGGTTTACGGTGAGGTTGGCATGCGACTTGTTCTTTTTCTGTTGGCAAACACATCTTCCTATGTCATATTTTGTTTTCAACGCGTGAATTATTTTATCTCGACCGCCATGGCCAACACTGGTGTGAGTTTTCATACATAATATTAAATAAGTCCTCGTAAGCAACAACAGAACTATATTCCCCTTCGTTGTTAATATTCTTTTTAACAACGATTTGCCTGTCTCCAACGTTTAGCAAACTATATAAAGATATAAGTGATACTGCCTTCTTGTTTCCTTTCCTGGAGTTTGCTTGGCAAGCGATATCTCAGCTGCTATCTGTAATAAATTACAAGGAATTGTGTGAAACGCGTCAACACCGCACACCGCTGTTCGGCAGTGCCAATTAGGCAAAGCCAAATATGAAATTGAGGTTATCAATTAGAAAATTAAGAATAATCTACCTTCTTAGTTCTTGTCTTCTTTTCTTAGTTATAGTTAAATAATATGCTTTCCAGTTTTTTTATAAAAACGGTCTGAGTGTTGTAACAGTTCGATTTATTGTCTAAAATACTGAACTAAAATGCAAACAAAATTACAGGTTCGCGCCAAATAAATTACATCGATTGACTAATTAGGCATACAGTGTAGCCAAGCTTCGTTAAGACAGTTACGGCCGTTAAACATTCTACAAGATAGAGAATCCGTTAAATTGGAAAAATTGGGCAGAATTCTATTGCCTATTCAATTACGTTTTCAAAATTTAGGTACCCGACTTGGTTCCTGAAATACCCTGAAAAGACAAGAAATCAACACTTTTAATTATCACATATTACGTAAACTGCTTAACTTAGAAAAAAAGTTAAAATTTCTAAAATTACTATCTAAAAAAAAATATAGAAAACTATCCCAAATCATTCTTCGAATCGATCATAAAACAAAAAATAAATAAAATCTACAATTACAATAAATGGAACAACATAAATAATAATAATCTAATATAATAATAAAGAAGGTGAAATCAAGTATATATCATTACCGTATATTCCGGAAATTAACACACAAAACAAAAAATATTTTCAAACCACATAATATTACTATAGTAGAAAAAACTAAACCACACGTAGTAAAGGAATGTTTCACAAATTTAAGCCTAGAAGTGATAAGTTAAACACACCTAATGATATACAAGCTGACTGTTTGAACTGTGACAAACACATACATAGGTCAAACAGGACTATATTTAAAGAAAAGAATATACGAAACATAAATATAGCTTAGAAAGGTTAACGAAAATGGATCAGCATTAGCACAACATGGACAACCAAATGTGACATAATTTTGATTTTGATAACACAAAAATATTGATTAAAGAAGACAATTATAATAAGAGAAGAGTCCATGAACTCGAAACAAATTAAAAAACATCAGAATGCAATGCATTTCAGATCAGAAAAGAATGAAAGAAATACTTTTTCACTGACTTGCCAAAACGTGAAGGTAGAAGCAGCCATACATACAAACTGATGATGGTGGAGAAAGACACCGAAACGTATTTGTAAAATGTTTTAACTAATAAACAATAATATTGACTGGAACCGAGGAATTTCTTTTGAATTAAGTTGAAATACAGTCAGGAAAATATACACAATAATTTCAAATCAGATACAGACAATCTTAGCTCTGTATATCATACCCTAATTAAATGAAAACATAAAATATGAACACCTGGCATATTGAAGAAATGCATACTAAAAGTGATATTCTCAGAATGCGAAGAAAAATGCCAAACATTATAAACAGTTTTTTACTCTCTCGCTCGATGTTGGACAAAATAAAATTTTCAATTGCTTGCCAAAGTTAAAGGTAGAAACCGCCATGCGTGCATGTAAGTAAATTTTAAAGCTCGAAACAATAATTTCTAGTGTTTTCCCGAACATGATCGTCCTGACTCATCACCTGTAATCCCAAAAGATTCGAACTATTTTAATTATATTTTTATTCGAATGAATCAAAAACTGCCATTTTTCCGATCAGAAGCGATGGTCATAAAGAAGCACTTTTCTTTAGTATTCATTTGTTTTACTTTTACGCACGGACTTGTACGCACAGTGGTGCGCAAAAGTAAATGTGACAAATTGAATTATATTTTTTAAGTAATTTCATTAAAAGTACGTACATGTTGCTTGTTAAATGATTACGTACGTTTTCGACAACTATTGATCCTAATTTAAAGTTTACTTACAATTTGTAAATTATAACTTTGTTACAAGTTCAGTCTCAAACTCAAAGGGTTTCACAGTCTGCTTCAAGAGGAACTTATTCGTTGTCATAATGTGTAGAACAACTCGAGATATCTAATGAAAGGCCTGCAAAGCCCATTTTCATGTCAGTCAAATGTTCATCAGATTATTCGAAAACGGGACACAATTTGGTTTGTTGTTGTTATATTTTAATTATTTTTAGAACATTTGTACACTTGCTTCAGTTGAATGTAATTAGTCGATTATTTAGTCTCGCTGACGAAACTTCATATTGAAAAATTGAAAAGATATGAGAAGTTGAAATATAAATGCCCTACTTTATGACAACTGGTTGCTTAAGTATTTTTGTGTTGAAAAACATGTTTTGCACAATGTACCTGGTATGTGGGCATTTTGACGATCCCAACGTCCAAAAAGGGATTATATTGTTTGTTTTTTTTTGGCGTGTTCTTGTAATGTTAACTTTTATGTTTCTATTAATTCTTGACAAGATTCCAATATTTCAAATTGCACCAGTGAAAAGTCTGTAGTAGTCAGAAAACTGATTTATTTCCAAAACAATAAGCAGAATCAAATGCAGATTGTCTGTTCAAAATAAAATTACCTTTAAAAAACTCTTCACGAATTGCAACAAAGTTGAAAGTGAAAACCGTCAGTTTCAGACATTAGAAACTACAGAGAAATTTCTAGAGGTGAAATGAAGGTGTTATTTTATAAAACAGTTCTATCTCGGGTCGTTTCTTAATTCCAACTAGCATGCAAGGAATTTATCTGGTGTTTTCAATTATAAGGTTCTGAAAAGGTATTCAAAAATTATTGCATTTTAAAACAATTGAAAAGGACCTTACGTCTAAGATTTATCTGTAAAAGGCTCTCATTATGTAAGACAATTTGGGCCAAATAGACATGAATTTATATCTATAATTTGATGTCTGGAAACGTCGGTTTAGCGAAAAATCTAAATTTGATGTTATTAAAAGTTTGATGCCAAATTATCTCCGTGTTTAATGTAAGCGAAATTTTGATATTATCTCTACTAAATACTGTGATATGGCGGAAAAAATTTGCCACTTATTGGTCTTTAGTATTTTGTCAAAGTACTCGGACAAGCAAATACTTTCAGCTGATCACAGATCTGTTTTAGATGTCCGACTAAAACTATGCAAAGGTTTAATGCTGTCGAAAAGAAGAGATTGCGATCGACGAATATCGATTGTGCGATAAGATGAACACAGAGACGAATACCGTGAATCTTAAAGATAGTTTAAAATAATACTCAAAGGAATATATAAGGAATGTTTGAAATGTAACAAATGCATCGAAACATTTGCAAGTGTCTTAATAAAAGAGATGAAAATGTTGGTGCTGGAAGATAAACAAAAATAATTCTTTTATAAGCTTCAATTAATCATCCTAATTTTTAGATCTCAAAATAGCATCAAACTGCAGCGTGACATTAAAATTAAAGAGGAAATTAAACGTGAAATGACTCGAAGATTTGGCATGGGATTCAATTGGACCGACATGCAAGCTGATGCCGTATGATAAAATGCGGAATCCCAATTTTACCCATTAATCCCCTATGATTCTAACTCGAAATCAGTTCTAATTCCAAGTTTGCCAATCGAGGTTCGAGCATGAGGATATCTTCAGCTAACATGTAAAACACAGTGCATCTTTTGCAGCAAAAGTTTTCTAAATTTGAATAAACCGGCTGATTTCTGACTGGTTATTTGACTGTATTGATGACCAGTTGAAAGCAATTTTAATCAATCCTAATTATTTAACTTAGTTTTAAAGTTCGTGGAACATTTTAATGTATTTGTGTTGTTTTTATTCGACTTTTAATTTGATTTTTTGACGGTTTTTATATCCAGTTTTGATATGATTAGTTGGTCCCTTTGTGGGGCCTTGATGATGACATAAATTTCGAAAGCGCTTGGTCATATTTAGTTATTAAATAATAACAACACTTAAACGGTGCTTGTAGGCTTTTTATTTTGTAGATATCCAAATGTTAGCAGAGACATGTTTGATGTTGAAGTGAAGGAAGAAATGGAAATCGAAGAACACGACTTGTCGCTTTTGGTCAAGTTAGAAAGAGACTCAGTGATGAGACATTTAAATGCGGAGACGGAGAGGATAATTTAGAAAATCGTGAAAATATGCAAATACTGAACACAAATGCTACAGAAGACTTAGAAGGCTACAATGTAACGTATGTGCCGAAACGTTTGTTTTGGTAGGTGATTTTAATGCTCACATTCTCAAACATTCGGTAGATAGATCCCTTGAATGCGTGATTTGCGGATCGAAGTTTAAGGGAAAGGTTTCGTTAAAGATTCATATTCGTAAACACACTGAAGGGGGACAGTATCAATGTAAAATCTGTAATAAAGCGTTTTTGCATGCTTCGAGTTTATTGAATCATGGGAAAACTCATTCAGACAACCGCCCTCATGCCTGTGATTTTTGCAGTTTAACGTTCAAATGTAAATCTGATCTGAACTCTCATCGAAATAAACATACAAAGGAAAAATATTATACGTGCAATATCTGCAAAAGAACATTTTTATATTCGGATAATCTAACGCAACATATGAAAACTCACTCGGACAATTGTCCTTTTAAATGCACTATTTGCAATGCTAATTTCAAAACGAAGAAATCTTTAACTCGTCATAGTAAATTTGTACATAGCGGAACAACGACGAAGGAAAGCGGGGATTAAAAAGTGAAACTAAATAAAGACATTGATGAAAGTCTGAGGACATTTAGAGTAATGATGGAAGGTGAGTTTCACAGTCTGCTTCAAGGGGGAACTTTTCGTTGGCATAATGCGCAGAAAAAAATGGAGATATCTAATGACAAAGCCTGTAAAGCTCTTTTTCAAGTTATTCACATGTTCATCGGACCATTCATAAACGGAGCAAAACGATTTGTTATCTTTTCCATAGCTTGTCATCGACCGGCAATGTGAGGTTATTCGATATCCTTTATTTAGCGTGTTTTTGTTGTTATCATTTAATTATATTTAGGACCTTTTACACTTGCTTCAATTGAATGCAATTAGTCGATTATTTAGACTAAGTCTTGCTGACGAAACTTTATGTTGAAAAGATATGATAAGTTGAAATATATCCCTTACTTTATGATAACTGGTTTTACTTACATTTTTGTTTAGACTTAGGATTGTTTTCTGGACCATTCGCAACAATTTTTTTTCCTGTGATGTATCAGTGTTCCCTGCGTCGGGTAGAGGCATCATATCGTCAGACATACATGGTCCTAAAACATAAAGGCAGTAAGCTCAAGAAACACATTTTTTTTTCGCTCAAAACTTTTGTCCATTTAATTCAGATTGCAGTAACAAATACACTGAAACATTTGCAAGTGTCTTAATCAAATAAGTAAAAATGTTGGTGTAGGAAGAAGAACAAAAATCATTCCTTTATAAGCTTCAATTAATCATTCTAATGTTTAGATCTCAAAATAGCATCAAACTGCAGCCTGACATTAAAATAAAATGGGGAACAAAAGCAGGATAGATCTGATGGATGGAGAAAGGTTGAGGGGGACATATGGAAGATTGCAGGCAAAATTGGCAAGAGAGAAGAACCGGAAAAACTTCCTAACCCGATGCAAGAATTTGCCGATTAAACAACCATGAAAATTTCCAGTTTTTGTAATGGATCTGTATGTAGTATTCGCATTTTCTAGCAGTAATTTTCTTCGGTATGCGAATCAATGTTGAAACTAGTCATTTTTCTGGAATTGTGCCGCTCTCGTAAATGTAGTTGAATAGCTCTGTAATGATGTTCAGGTTCTTCAGTAAATCTGCATAAACATCATCGGGTCCTACTGTTTTACTGTTTTCAAGCGTCCCGATTGCATTTGCAACTTCTTTTGTGGCAATGTAGGGCCCGGCCTCTTCCAAGATGCGATTAATTTAAGGTGCAATGCACTGAAGAAAAACACCAATAAAGGACACAAATTGCCTTACGCCACGAAAAAATGTGTTGCTCACGGAAGAACGACATTAGATTTACATTTATATTGTAAATGTTCAGATGAAAAACTCTACTGAAGAAAACCTCACTAGATAATGTTGAAAAAATGAGTGAAAAGTATTTAAAATGTGAAAAATCAAAACATCCCTATTGCGAATACAAGTACTTTTCGAATTAAGGTGTAAATCGTCCCTTCTAAGATTGCAAGATTAAAATGACCGAAATCAGACCAGTAGTTTAGAAGTTAAGCACTTTAAATTCGCACCTTTTCAATGGCTTTTCTCACTCTTATAAACTTCGGTACGTCAATGAGTTCTCTATCAAATTGATGCAAAATAGGCCGATTTTTTTAACAGGAATTTTATATTTCATAAAATTCGGCGAAATTTAGGATTTTCTGAATCACTTTTGAATGGCGCCCCCTTATGGTGAAATGCGAAACTTAATAATAATAATTTGGGTTTTCCCATGACCATTTTAGTAACAAAAATTGAATTCCTAAACTTCCAGGCTCACTACTTTCCGAGATATAGCCGGTAGCCACCCTTTTTGAAGCAATCAGTATATTGGAAGGGTGTTATCCACATCTTTAACATGCCAGTAAAGAGAGTTTTCTGGTCTTATTAACCCAGTAAATTCACAGTCAAGCCACGTTTAACCAAATTAAGATCGCTAATCGAGTCGCTTGTCGCAAACAGGATTATCTTCGCTCTCAGGACCTTCATTACGTCACTAATTAATTTGTAGGAGTCTAGATGAATTGTTTTTGGGTTTTATACACGTTGGGCAATTAAGACACTCAATGGTTCTTTGGCTTAATTTATTTATTGATTTTTACCACGTGGAAGGGCTAAAAAGAAATTTCCTCATGCTTTCAAGTTTACAATGACAGTGTTCAACATGGTTAGTAATCTGCAATCACTTTGGACCATTTATTTAAGACTTTTTCACTTTCAGATCGTATAAAATTGGTCTCAACGTTTTCAAGTAACTATTTGCTGTTTCGAAAATTTGATTCACACCCTGTATCTGCAAGAGCAATAAATTTTAAATCATTTCCATTAAGCGAAAACCGTGTAAACGGAATATGGAATTAAAATCTCCGACAGCTACTTCAGATAATTCGTAACAAAGATTGAGGATTTATGGCAGATAAAAAGACTTAATCAAGCACTTCGAATACAGAACAATTAGATACAAATTGTATTAAATATTATGTTTTTTAATAATTGGCGATTGGAATCAACTGTCTATTTGTACAAGAAGAACATATTCTTAGCTGGAACCAAGCCGGGACATAACTAACAAAATGTCTGGCAGCTTTCGGCTTCAATTTGCACAAATTTCTTCATGCTTTCAAAGATCATATGTGTTGAAATATTAAACTCCAAAAGCCGCATATCTTTCTTTACCAAACAGTAGCTTCTAGACATATTTCTGGCTTTTTAAAATTGCCTAGGCTCAGTTGTTTTGTCATCAGAAAAACGGCAGTACATTTCTTCTTCACAAGTTTTAGAAACCTCGTTGGAAACCCTGGAAAAACTTGCGAAATTGTTCAACTCAGTGTTCTATTTTTCGGTACAATTTTTTTTATATTGCGTATGTGTTTTAAGATGCTCAGTTGATCTACGATTAAAAACGTTCCAAGAAATGGAGGAGGAAGTACCAATCGAATAACACAGCATAAAAAGAGATACAACAAGTATAAACAATCCAGATATACAGGCACTAACATGTCATGTTTGTGCTAAATCATCTTCGCATGAATAAAACTTAGAGGTTCATTTGATCAATCATTCAAAAGTTCACTCCTTCCCGTGTAATTTTTGTGTCTCACCGTTTAAAAGTATGGAATAATTAAACATTCGTCGGGTGCACATATGAAAAAGAGACGGTGCAAATGTAAATTTGTGCTGCGAACATTTTGATCTACTCCAAATTTAAATGATTACTTGAAAGGGCATTCGGATAAACGCTTTCATGCAGGTGATGTTTGTATATTTTCATCGGATACAAAACCTGATTAAGCATCGAAATATGCATTCGAACCAAAAACGGTCGCTGTAGTATTTATAACAATTTAATTTCGCAGTAAATTCAAAATAGCAAACGCATGGTATGGTTCCTTATCAATATCTGAAAAGATTTTTTTACTCTTCACATCTTTGAAATACCACATTCTAAACTTTCGATGGCCGGCGTGACAGAGTGTGTTTGGAGGTCGCTAAGTACATAAATTTGCGGTTAAATTGGTGAAACATTTCCTTGCTGAAGAATGAGGCATTAAAAGTTTGATTCAGCAGTTCAATTAGGTAAGGTAGTTTTGGAAGGGTCATGCTTCTGGTTTGTCAGCGACTTTTGCTTTGGCTTTGGACCAAATATTTTGGGATTTCAGGATTTCGTCATTGAAATGATTGCTGCCGGAGCCTAGTTCACTGTGGGATCCGAAGTACTAGCGACTTATTTAGACGTAACCAATTTGAGTGGATCCCTACAGGTGGTTGGTCGTTCTACTAACATCGCGTCTAGCGAAGAACTGCCTTCTTAAGAGGTAAGCTATTGACGGTTCTATAATGCCAATGGATCAAGCGATTTTTAACTAATTAACATGTGTAATTAGGGTGTAAGTTTGGGGCTCAAATTTCAGTTTCAACTGCAAGTTTGGGGCTCAAGATCAAATATCTACAATCATAATATATATATATGCCAATGTATTCCTGGGTTTCAGTCAATTTTATTGTTTATTATTTAAAATGTTACAAATACGTTTCGGTGTCTTTATCCACCATCATCAGTTTGTCTAAAATATCCATTTTACATTCATTATCAATTCAATTAAAAATATCTTTCACAAAATTAACATATTAAAATTCAAATCACACACATATTAAAAAGTACAATTTGGGACCTTGGTTCTCAGGTGATGAGTCGGGGATAAACATGTTCGGGAAAAGACTAGAATCTATTGTTTAGAGATCTAAATTTGACTTACCTGTTTAGATGTTTCTTTCTTTACATTTGGTTGGATATTGAATTACCTATTTTATTCGATATCGAGCGAGTGCCCGAAAAATCTATTTATATTTCGCCTTTTCTTTGCATTCTTGGAATTGCTCTGTAATCTTCAGTATCTGCTGTTTAATTTTTATTTACCAGGTCCATTCAATTCATGCATGCGCTCATTTGATTAGCGCATGATACACAGAGCTAAGATTGTCTGTATCTGATATGAAAGTTTATTGCATTCTGATGTTTCTTAATTTGTATCATTTCATGGATTCTTCTCTTATTATAGTTTTCCTCATTGATCAATATTTGTGTGCTATCGAAATCAAAATCATGCAACATCTTATCAATTGCTCTGCTATTCTTCAATGTCAGGTGTTTATATTCCATTTACTTGGTCCAATCAGTGCATGCAAGCGCTCATTTAATTAGTGTGTGATATACAGAGCTAAGATTGTCCGTGTCTGATCTAAAATTCATTGCATTCTGATGTTTCTTAATTTGTATCATTTCATGGATTCTTCTCTTATTATAATTATCTTCATTGATTAATATTTTTGTGTTGTCAAAATCAAAACTATGTAACTTTTGTTGTGCATGTTGTGCTAATGCTGTTCCATTTTCGTTTACCTTTCTTAAGCTATACTTATGTTCGTATATTCTTTTCTTTAAATATTGCCCTGTTTGTCTTATATATGTGTTGTCACAGTCCAAACAGTCAATCTTGTAGATACTTAGGTGTGTCCAACTTATCGCTCTAGGCTTAAATTTGGAAGAGGAAGATATAGATAGATATAGATAGAGAGAGAGAGAGAGAGAGAGAGAGAGAGAGAGAGAGAGAGAGATAGAGAGAGAGATATAGAGATGAGAGAGATAGAGAAGGATAGATAGATATAGATATATATAGATAGATTATATATAATATATATATATAGATATATATATATTATATATATATATAATATATATATATATATATATATATATATATTATATATATATGTACAGGGTGTTCCACCGGGAATCGCCGCAATTGATTTCTGGCACAGTGTAAATAGGAGAGGTTTAAAAATTAGACAGTATACCGAAGTCATCGGGCGCAAGAGATTTAAAATATTTCCAAGATGGCACACTTCCGGTTATACCGGTAGTATGTCGGTAGGCAAATGTTATGTATGGTAATTGGTAGTATGCCGGTAGGCAAATCAATTTGCTTTAGTCAGTGTCAGTTACCTTTGAAAATAATTAATAATCATCGCAGACGCTTAAATTATCCAAACGGATATTATTTTTAAACTTAATTATTATTTATGGGAGAATTCGATATCCACAAAAACAGAAGCCTTCACGCTGTGCTGTTAAATACATTATGGAAAATTTGAAGAACTTTGGTTCCGTCTGAAAGAACCCTGAATTTGCGAGAAGAGTGGCATTATGGTGAAATTCTGATGATTTGTTAGCAAGGAAACAATTTTTTGGACAATATCATCTGGGACATATCATGGACCATCATGTCACCTACTCTTCTAATCATTTGTAGTGCAAGGAGAGCCAATGCAATAATGTTTGTGAAAACACTAACCTGAAACCAACATCGCAATGCGGCAAAGTTTAATTGTTTCTGCCACTTTGAAATGCGAGTAGTCGGAAACCTCTGAAGAAAAAGCAGCAAAGTAGAATACCACGAAGCAAGTAGGATGCCAATGTCAAACTTGTAAAAATTGTGAAGAAAATGTATTAGACATTAATATAGATGTAGAAGATAGTAGGGAACTTGATATTGATGGCGAGAATAATTTCCAATTCCATGTAAATACAGATATATTAACCGCTAACGACTGCGTTTCCCACAACGAGGACAGCGGCGACGAAATTCCGTGTTAAAAAGTATGCCAATTAATGAACGTGTATTATAAATAAGTTCTGTGTATATTTCCCTGACTGTCTTTCAATTTAATCCAACAAAATACGTTCTCGGTGTCTTTCTCCACCATCATCAGTTTGTCTAAAATACACATTCACAGTCATCATTAATTTAAAAAATATTCAAAATTAAAAAATATAGAAAATGAAACATTATGGTAAAACGATATTTACAGAAGAATTGGTCAAATGAATTAACAATATTTTATGAACAACAATAGCAGAAATACGAACTGTTTTTCAAACAAAATCAAGGCAAAACAAATTAGAAACACTTGTAACAAAAAACATGGTATAAAAACAAATATAAGACTAATGAAGAATGGATAAAAATTTAATGTAAATAAAAATACCAAACAAGATTAAATATATTCTATCACTTGGGTCCAAAATTTTCAATTACCAAAAAACAATATAAACCAATTCATGAGGTCAATACAAACATCGAACATGGAGTCTTCTCATTAGTCAGTCATTATGATGAAAAATGAATATAGAACAAAAATGCTAGCCTTAATAAATGATATTAAAAACATATAAAACCGGAAAAAAACGATCTTAGTACAAATGTTCAAACAAAACTAAATAAATAATAAATTCATAACGGATAATTTAAAAACGAACACTGTCTTGCAACAACGGCCGAGCACCCATTTATATATGGCCTGCCAAAGCTTCACAAAGCAGGCCACCCATTGAGACCGATAGTTAGCAACATAAATGCCCCAACTTACCAATTGTCTAAATACTCTGTCAGCTGATGCTGAGTAATATATTGGGAAAGTCACAATATCACGTTAGGGACTCATGGAGTTTCTGCGAATTTATAATAAAGCAGAAAATACCTGAGAACCATCGCATAATATCACTCGATGTGGTATCCGTTATACACAAACATCCCGGTAGATTACTCAATACAGTGCATAAGAGATAAATGGTCTGAAATAAACGAACCACACATCATTACCCGAAATTAATTTATTGGGCGGTAGAGCTGTGCCTTAAGTCACTTACTTCCAGTACGAGGGCAATTTCTATTCACAAATATATGGAGTAGCTAGGGGCCTCCCATAGCTGCACCAAATGCAAACCTTGTAATGGAAAGTCTGGAAGAAAAACTAATACCTGATTTAAACTTTAGTGTGGATTTTTTTAAAAGATACGTGGATGACTGCATAATGTGCCTGCCAAACCAAAAAGTTCAATACACACTAGATAAGTTTAATGCATTCCATGAGAACCATTAAATTCACCATTGAGGAAGACGAAAACAAATCATTAACCTTTTTAGATATGACGGTAATGCGGAAATAAAAACAAACTGGTACACAAAGGATGTATGGTCTGGTAGATACTTGAATTACCAATCATATGCACCTCTACAATATAAAAAAGTGTTGTAACAGCTCTTACTGATAGAGTGATTAAATTGGCACATTATGAGTATAGAACAAAGAATCTTGATAAAAATAAAATAGATACTAATAATGAACAACTTTCCCAAATCATTGTTCGAACCAATTATAGAACAAAGAATAAATAAAATCTACAATTCAAATAAATGGAACAACATAAATAATATCAATAAGAAAAAAGAAGGTGAGAGCAAGTATGTATCATTACCGTATATTCCAGAAATCAACACGAAAATAAAAAATATTTTAAAACCGCATAATATTACTATAGCGGAAAAAACTAAAAACAACTTAGCAAAGGAATGTTTCACAAAATTTAAACCTAAAAGTGATAAGTTAAACACACCTAACGTAATATACAAGATTGACTGTTTGAACTGTGTCAACACATACATAGGTCAAACAGGACAATATTTAAAGAAAAGAATATACGAACATAAATATAGCTTAAGAAAGGTAAACGAAAATGGAACAGCATTAGCACAACATGCACAACAAAAGTTACACAGTTTTGATTTTGACAACACAAAAATATTAATCAATGAAGATAATTCTAATAAGAGAAGAATCCATGAAATGATACAAATTAAAAAAACATCAGAATGCATGAATTTTAGATCAGACACGGACAATCTTAGCTCTGTATATCACACACTAATTAAATGAGCGCATGCAAGCGCTGATTGGACCAAGTAATGGAATATAAACACCTGACATTGAAGAATTGCAGAGCAATTGATATTCCTAGAATGCAAGAAAAAGCGAAATATCAACAGTTCTTTATTCTCTCGCTCGATATTGAACAAAGTATGGATTTCAATAGCCAGTTAAATGTGAAGGTAGAAACAGCCTTACACGTAAGTTAAATTTGAATCTCTGAACAATAGATTCTAGTCTTTTCCCAGACATGATTGTCCTGCTCATCACCTGAAAACCTATTGTTTTTAATGTACATTAATAATATGTGTGATGTGTATTTTAGTATGTGAATTTTGAATTTTTTTTTAAAATTAATGATGACTGTCAATGTGTATTTTAGACAAACTGATGATGGTGAAGAAAGACACCGAAATGTTTTTTGTGACATTTTAAATAATAAACAATAAAATTGACTGAAACCCAAGCATTTTTTTGGATTAAATTATAAATAAGTTCTGTAAATTATGTATTGTATCGTGTAAAAAATTCATTACGAACAAATTTATAAGCATACATTTTTTCCTCTAAAATGCATACTTACCGAGTTATATGCGATTGTTTCCGAGAAAAAACGCAATTTTCGCATTTTTTTCACTTTTTCGTTGTTTCCCGAGCGATTCCAATAGTCATCCCAGTTACCGTCACGTTAGAGCCATATTTGAAAAATTTCGTCATAATTCTCCTGGCCTATTAATAGTTCATTGGCGTATGCATTCGAAGGACAAAGAATTATATCATTCGAAAAGCTCAATCCTCAATTCACTAACGCTATCCGAAAAACGACCTTTCGAATGCCTGCTTTGCAGTAGGAAATTCAAGTTCAACAGCCGTTCAAAGAATATTTAGTTGATAGAAAGAGATTCACTTTTTGAAAAAGTCTTAATTATTAATTAATTAATTATTATTAATTATACTTTTACTTCCAGGATAATAAAGGATGCAGAATAATAGATTCAACTAAAATATATGTATTACTAAATCAATGTGAACTAATTGTTAATTGACATCAAGTCCCTCTATTATGATGAGGTTCAAACATGAGCCGCCCAGAGAAATATTTGCTTCTTATTTGTAATGCTAATTTGATCGATATAAAATTATAAATCTTGTTACTAATTGTAGATTTGTTGTAGATACTTCGTTGATATCTCCAAAATCCTGAATTTTGAATTCAAGTAACTTTTGAAGAAAGAGAAGGAAGAAATTACAATGGACGAATACTTGTGGGCGTTGCTAAACTTTGAAGACGAAGCCATTAGTAATATGAATGACACTCAAACTGAAACTACGAAAGATGCGAAGACTGCGCAAGTAATCAATACAAGGACATTGGCGAGACATCGGTTGTTAGTGAATCAATCTTAAATATGCATTTGACCACACCCTTCAGAAGATCAGTATACCTGTCGCATTTGTGGTCAAACTGTGTTATATTCAAATTTAGATGACCATTTGCAAACGCATCCAGACCAGTTCCTTTATGCGTGTGATTTTTGTATTCTACATTCAATACAAAATCTGAGCTCACTAAGCATCGAAATTTTCATACTAGTGCATACAATTATTACACGTGCCATATTTGTGAGAAAACATTTGCTACGGAATCAATATTAGAATCTCACACATATAATACACATACAAGCGAAAAACACTGTGAAAGGTGTAATAAAACGTTTTTAGATCTAAGTTCTTTGAAAAACATTTGATGTCTCACTCAGATCAACGGGCCATTTCAATGCGAGTTTTGCAACAAAACATATAAATAAAACACCACTTAAACCGCTCATCTAAACACTCATACGAAAGCAAAAGAGTATAAGTGTAGACTTGTAACAAAATTTTCTATACTGCCCGTCAATTGCGATCAGCATTCGGTATCGCATTCAGACAAACGGCCTTTTGAATGCGAGTTTTGCAACAAAACATTTAAATTAAAGCAGTTCTTAACCACTCATCGAAACACTCATACGAAAGCAAAAGAGTATAAGTGTAAGATTTGTAACAAAATGTTCTATACTGCTGAGTGACTTGGGTCATCATTCGGTATGGCATTCAGACAAACGGCCTTTTGAATGCGAGTTATGCAAGTCAACATTTAAATCAAAAGGCAACTTAACCGCTCATCGAAACACTCAAAGATTATACGCAAGAAGAAGAGTATAAGTGTAGCAACATGTAACAAAATTTTCTATACTGCGAGTGAATTGAGAAGTCATTTAGTATCGCATTCAGAACAAACGGGGTTTTGAATGAGATATTTGCAACAAAACATTTAAATCTAATTTTAATTTACGCCGACATGTTGAAACGAAACATTTCGTTGCGCCAATCAAAGAAAATTTAGCAGAACCTCTTTAATTCGGTCAATTAAATGCCCACGGTGTGTTCGGATTACCGATTTGTCCGGATGGCAGGAAAGATACTCAAATGATATAAAAGCTCCAAATAAGACTATCTGTGATACAAGGGTTTGCATTTCACTTAGATGCAAGTTACTAAATTTAAAATATAATTACGACAAAACTGTAAAATTTCTGTCAACAAACATATTCATTTTTTAATTAACGTATTTTTTAAATAAAAATACTTTGATTCTGAAAACAAGTTACGTATAAGCGTATTCCGAAAGCAAGTAACACACGCATAGATTTTCAAATACGTATTTTAATTTCACATCTCCTTTATTGCACTGTCAAAAAAACAGAATGTTTCTGTTTCTTACCATTCATGTCTGTTATGTATGACTTGGCGCGAGAGTCACGCACCAAAATTGTTTGCTCATAATAATTTTCTGATCGCCCATTAATCCTTTAAACCTTTAATGGAAGCTACTTCATTGTACTTGATTGGATGTACATAAATGCAACGAAGTTTAATACAAATCATCTACATAGATGTCCTCAGTATTAGGAATTCGATTCGTCATTTTGAAGAGGAGCTTCTTCCAAATTCATAAAGAAATCCATCTGTTAAACTATCTGAGTTGCACTTGTTGTATTGAACTTCATTATTCAACTTCTTGCTTAAATCGTGTATTCGTTCTCTTCAGTCGTGACCCTCAATTAGTTTTCCTTACAAAGCATGAAAATGGCTGGTTTGATTCAGGTTTAGAAAAAAGTGTTTCAGGGACTGCGGTATCAAATAGTCAAGTCTTTCCGATAGCTGAAAGTCTTTCTTGCTTTTCCCAGACCCAACAGTTTTAAATTTATCATTTCCAGCAGCATTAGCACAGGACATAAAAGTTAACTCCTCATTACATACTTGCGACCAGGAGCGTTTGTTCCCTAAGACCTTTCAAAAATAACCTCTCATCGATCCAATTGACAGTGTTGTTGGTTTTGGAAACTATTTTTCTTGTTTTCTTGAATGGTTGTACGGGCATTACTGTTATTGGAGAAAATCTCTCCAAATATACTGAATTGGAAATGTTGTACTGTATTTAAATGAAAAGAATGGCGAGAAGCCGTCGTGTGGTACTTTCAATGGTACCCACCTGCCTCAATTATTACACAATGATTTTAAAGAACGTGAAACATCATTTGCACGCATTCAAATCTTTTACTCATGCAACATTCATTAACATCTATGTAAAATCACAATTAAGATCTATTTAGCGTTTTAGGATTAAGATTTTGTTTAGATTTGACTATAAAATGTTGTACTATTAGTGTAATTATGTTTTATCTCTACTTTATTATACTGAAAAATAATGTAAAATAGTGTTCAATGCTTTAAATTAATAAATCTTTTACGAAATGTGTACTGGTGTTTATTATACTCAGTCATGTAAAGGGTGAATCATGAGAAGTAAATACATATTTGCTCCTTTAATAACTATAGATGGACTAAAGTTGTGCTAATATTTGATCATAATAAAATCTTGAATTGCTTTTGCTGATTATGTATTTTTACTTTTAGATACACAGTTGATACGAAATCAAACTTTTGTAATTCAAGTAAAGACAAAAATTGCAATCGAACAAGATGAGTTGTCTGCGCTGGTAAAAGTTGAAGAAAAGGCTACTAACAATCAAATTAGCGCTCAAACTCCACATGTACAAGCTGCGAAAACTGCGCAAGAAGATCATTATAAATGTAATATTTGCTCGATATATGTAGTAAATGGAACAGAATAGGGTAACAGAATACACTCACCAGTAACAACTCACGATCTCATATTAAACAAATATAAACATCAAATTAACAAGTCTACCAACACTAACAGAGAAGATTTGATTAAAAATGCGAAAACAATTTATTGACGATTTTGACATCGACACCTCGGTCGTCTTTTTCGGTCCCCATATGTATGTATTGATGTTCGACATGCTCCTATCTAACAAAAACTCCTCGACAGAACCCCATGAACAACTAAAACAAACAATCACTAACGTAGACCCTTCACCATGAGACTACTTTACGCCAACATCAGCGGACTTGACAGTAAAAAACCACTTATTTACAATTACATTGAACAAACGACACAGACTGTTGGCATATTTGTAGAGACTAAAACCAAACTAGGACAGATATCAAACGTACAGAAATTGGCAGTATATCGTAGGCATGGAAATAACCATTAATCATGCCAGGGGTCGCAGCTCTCCTAAAACCAAAATTTAAACTTGGAAGAGCAAATCTCCTTCCCTGAACCACCCTCTGTACGACTGCATACATTTTATGATACCGTACCTAAATAACTTGATACAGATATGTCTAACATACATACAACCCACACTCCAACTTAGAACAAAACATATTGACCAAAGCAAGCATCTATAAATATGCAATAATTATAGGCGACTTTAATCTGAACAAAAACAAAACGAAACAGCTTAAAAGATTTTTACAAAATTCGGACTTTATAAAACAGCACACCCCACCAACTTTTCTGATGCCCGCAACCCAGATTCAACACCAGAGAACGTTCTACTGGCAGTACAAGAAACTTAACAAACACCATCAACAACATAAACTTACCAACGAAACTTGGATCCGACCCACCTGGCTATTACGTTTAACATAGACTTACAACATACGCAACCTACCTCCAATACACCTCCTATAGAGAAAAAGTTAAACCTAACAAAGACTGACATAGACAAAGTGAAACAACATATACATGACTACATTCAATCGCAAGCACAGCCCATTTCAATAGAAACCATACAACAACAACTTTCACTAGCCATAGGAAAAAATTATTATAGTAGCCATTTTAAAATACTAAACTTTTGAGACGAAATACCCAACAAAATTGACTTTGAAGACATAAATTCACTTCAACCTTAAAAGAACTTATTTATTTCGTTTTACTTGCAAATTATCAACTATCATTTGCCATTGTCCGTTTTAGACGGCTATTTTCTATTCCTTTGCCGTATAATTAAGAAAATAGATTTTAAATAAAGAATAATTTTTAATTTTGGCTTTGTCATTCTTTCCAATCTCATTCTAAAAATAACCCTTTCTTCTAATTTTAATCCAACCTTTCATCTTCGTGATAATCGTCAACAATAATTAATTTAAAAGTAGTCCTGGTTATGTGCGTCTACAACATGAGTAGATATATATTAGGAACGCCCGTCGTCCAAAATTAATCACGTTGATATACTTATGATCTAAAAAGGCATAATCCGACAAATTATCTTAAACTCTATGCCTCTTCCGTACAAATATCTTGTTTAATTCACAGCAAACAGCAAAAAATCGTGTTTTTTGCCGACTACCGTCAATGCTGGCCAAAAAATCAACGTTCTCGTCAAACTTATACGCCCTGCTTTAGAATGATCGAACTTGCAGCCGACATAAAGTAGCCACGTGAAATTTTCAACCATTCGCAGATAAGAATTGTTTCTTCTGAAAGTCCTGCAAATTTCGTTGAAACCGAACCAAGCCCTGATTTTTCCGACCAAGTCAATACTGCCAAAAATGAACGTTTAATCAAAACTACAACTACACGCCCTATTTAGAAAGATACAACTTCCAAACGATGCAAAGTAGTACTTGAAATTTTCAACATCTGTAGACCTGAGAATTGACCCTGAAAGTTCGGAAAATTTTACTTTAATCGATCAAAAAAAAACGTAGCCACTTGAATGTTCCCCAGTCTGCAGACGACAAATTGACTCTGATGGGTCCTGAAGATTCCAACCGAGTCAATGCTGACTTAAAATGACTAATTTCACACACTACAATTACACGATTTCCTTTAAAATAATAACTCTCCATCGAATCTGAATCAAGTATTGAGGAAATGTTTGCGAAAACAATTCTAAAAATCGACAATGATTTAATAAACTCGTAGGTATAAACATAATCACAATCCGGCGCAGACACAATGTTGAAACACCCACTAATATGTAAATATAAAGGGTCAATTAAGCTTGGTATCGAATAAACAAAAATCGGCTTATTCTGTTCCATTATATGATAATGGCCAGGTTTTTTATTATCGCTCGAAACGGTCCTATCAGTAGAATACGTTTTTCCATAAGGAAACAGTTCAAGATGAGAGATAAAATATTTAATTTTAGACGATACAGTTCTTTGCCTAAACTGCCGGAATGTGATTTTCGTTCCTAATAAGTATAAGGTAAAAGCATAGACTTTTTTGGCCACATCACTTGCTTAAATCACATTACTTTAAGGCATAAAATAAAGTTTTTCAATGGATTCGATTGGTTTACTGCCTCGCACATGGTTTTAATCTCAGATTAAAGTTTCAATGAATTAAATTATTTGTTTATATATATTATAATTTCATTATTCCAAAATACAGCAAAGTGAGGTTTTAGAATTTTTCCTTTTTACTAAATTCCTGATGTCTAATAAAAAGCGCCATATTCTTCAATACATTATTTTTGGAGATCGATTATTATAGAAAAAATAAGAATTTATAGACGCTACGACGTAATGTTTAAATTGCAGCAACTATTCAGAATTTACTAAAATTGCGACTCTAACTTGTTAGAATATGGAGGTCTTCAGAGCTAAATGATATCAAATTCACACGTAATTTTAAGTAGGTCTTTCCACGTATATTTATATCAACTTTCTTTCCGCCTTAAATTGTTCAACTGTGGTTTTTGCTCTTTAAGCCCTGAAGAAGACGCCAATAAAGGTCGAAACCTCGGCAAATAATTAAAAGTGCTGCGTACACTTGCTGTAATTTTTAACTCAACTTTACCATAAGGACGCAAAACGGAATGAAATTGTTATAAATAAACATGTGAAAATGCTTTGAAATTAGACCATCCTCACGCTCTAGTTACTAATTGCTTTGATAATGTAAATGTTTGCAGTTTGATGGCGACCGTGATGCTATCGGTCGAATAAATTATTGAAGAAAAACACTATTTTCCCTGGCCTACGTTTCGGCTATATCAAAGCCATCATCATGGCTATAAAGAGAATCAGTGTGATCACAAACATAAGATTATGTTGAAGTTGAGATCGCTCTGCATCTCTTCTATAGCCCTGATGATGACTTCGATATAGTCGAAACAAAATCCCAGAACATATAATGTTTTTTTAGGATTCGTAGGGCCCTTCCTTAAGAAAATGGCAGACATTCGGAAATCTTGCTTAAATCCTGCCCTTACAACGTATTAAACAGTAAACCGTTGGCAATTCAACCAGGGGCACAAACAATGGCTTTTTGATCTGGACGGGAAACGATACTTGGATATGTTCGGCGGAATATGCACAGTTTCCGTTGGTCATTCTCATCCGTACGATTGTTCTAAAGTGGAAAAATCATTCTGAATGTATTTTTTGTAGACGAATATCAGAGGCAGTTAATGAACAAATTAGGATTTTGGGACATTGCTCCAATGTGTACTATCATCCAAAAATACACGAATACGCAGAGAAACTTGCAAGCATGCTACCCGATAAGCTAAAGGTATCTGACGCGATATGAAAAAAGGTGAAATATTGTTTGTGTTAGTGTTTTTATGTATCTATAGGTAATTTACTTCGTAAATAGCGGTTCAGAAGCAAATGATTTAGCGGTGTTGCTAGCAGAAGCTTCACCTGTAAAGGCACAATATAGTGTCTTTACAAAATTGCTACCATGGTATGACTTACCAGACTATGGCTCTGACTAGTAATGGATGTTATAAATATCCAGTCATGCAAAATCCTGGCTTTTTTAAGGTAAGTCTGAAGAAAATGTAAAGTTTTCTTATAAGAGCTTCACCAGAGGAATAAGAAGGAAAGGAAAAACAATTCCTTTAGCCTCCAACTCCCTGAGAAGTTCATGTGAAAGTAAACATTTCAGACCATGAATCCGGATGTCTACAAAGGCATTTGGGGTGGCAGCCATTGCAGGAAAGGACCAGTACAGGCTGATAGAAGCTGCAGTTGTAAATTGGTGAATGTGAAAGCGGGTCAGAATTATTTGAACCAGTTTCAGGAAGGACTGAAATATGAAAGTCCTGCAAATGGCATTGCTGGATTTTTCGCTGAAAGTATTCAAGGGGTTGGAGGTGTGAGTTCAATATCCCACAAACTACATCAAGGGAGTGTATGCCACAGTGAAAGCATCCGGAGCATATTTGTTTCAGATGAGGTAATGAGGTGAACTCCAGCATTCTTTAATTTTCAACGATGTTTTGAAGGTTCAAACTGGTTTTGGGAGAACTGGAGACCATTTTGGGGCTTTGAGTCGCATGACATCGAACCCGATATTGTAACCATGGCTAAGGGAATTGGAACGGGTTCCTCTAGCTGCTGTAGCAACTACCTCAGAAGGTTGCCCAGAGTATAACAAAGGCTACACATTTTAATACCTTTGGAGGGAACCCGATATCATCTATCGTAGGTTTAACCGTTCTAAACGTACGAATCTATTGCCATGCTCATAACGTCTAGTGCATTATGAAAGCTTCAGATAATCGAAGAAGAGAACTTGCAAGAAAATTCCAAGAAGGTAGGGACGCATCTTCTACTTGAACTGGAAAAGCTGAAAGAACATAGTGCGAATGTTGGCGATGTTCGCGGTCAAGGCCTAATGATTGGTGTAGAGCTGGTGTCAGATAAAGCGACCAGAGAGCCTTTAGATTCAAGTAAATTCATTAAACTATGGGAAAACTGTCTGGAAATGGGTGTAATTCTCGGGAAAGGAGGACTGCATGGAAATGTAGGTACTTTTTCATTAAATAACCTATAATTAAATTTTCAAAAATAATTTACTAAACACAAATCGTCGATTTGCTACAATTGTTTGGCAATCTTAAATCTTCTTCTGGACTAATATTTACAATTTACAATACTTTTTCGCTTTTTCAATTTCAACGCTTACATACTCTTATAAACCTTACCCAAGAAAAATCAACACTAACAAGTGCTTGGTGAAAGTTTGTAATGAAGTATTTTGCGATAGGTCCTACGTATTAAACCTCCCATGTGCATCACCAAGGAAGATGCTGATTTCACAGTTGAGGTTTCAACTTGCATTAAATCAACTTTAGCCAATGTGGCCTACTGGGAAACACTCACACTCAACAAATCTGTTGTAAATTAAATATACGAAGTAAAAATACACTATTTTTTACAATAAAACCTATGCTGCCAAAAGGATACATATTGCACGAAAACTAGATGCTCCTTTTCAAAGTGAGAATCAACATACGCACTTTTTTCAGCACGCTTTCTTTGCTGGATTCTGGTATCAGCTAATTTTAAAAGTACACTGGACTACAATCGAGATATACTGTATATTAATACCTCGAAAACTTGAAGTAAATAATGTTACCTTATTTTATTTGCCGGATTTAATACAATTCACTCCTCCGGCCTTTTTCCTAAAACCAAACACCGTCATCGTCTTCGGGATTATTTTCGGGTTCCGGTTCCAAATCATTTTGTAATTCTTCATCACTGTCACTAACTGCTAAATCATCATGGATCTTGATGTCCTGCCCTTGAATAGGATCTTCAACTTTGCGAACAGACGCTAAGCCGGACATCAGAAAATCGGATGGATCGTAGTTTGGATCGACGTCCATACTTTCCTCTACAAAAAATTAAGTAAAACCCAGTGATTACTCAAGAAATATTAATTAAACCCTTAAATAACCACATAATAAAATAATCAGAAGTTTGTTTGGAATGCTGCAAAAAATTACCTTTAAACATGAGCGTTTCGGCTTCAGCCAATTCTTCTTCTTGTTGGTAGAAACTCATGGAACCCAATTGTACCATGGCTTCCGCAGCTTGTTGACTATCATCATCTGCCCCATCCATTGGAATTTCGGCGAAATCAAAATTCCTTTTTGATCATTTTGATCGCTTTCAAACTCGGTTAGAGGAACCTAAATGAAAATGTGCCATTTACAACTTATGTTTGGTGCTAACAAAACATGTCGTGTATAGAGGGTAATTCGGCAGATTTCCGCTCGGAAAAGGAATTGCGACTTTGTCCATGCTTAGTGGACAGGTTGACAGATGCACCGAAATAAAAAAGTGTATTGCGAGCCAAAGGGATCGATCTTAGGATCAGATTTAATTGATTAATGTCTTTGATCTTAGGCTGGTAGACCACCGTGAAATAGTGAATACTTATACCTCGAGATCTCTGATTTGGTTTACTGCCTCTTCCGTCCCAAGTTAAAGAAAACAAACAAAACAATAATAATAATACTAATGAATATACAGGGTGGTCCTCAACTAATGAGACAACATTCACCGTAAAAAAATTCACAGGAACCAGTTCAATTGTAGCCAAAACTGAATTAGATTGGTTACTCATACATTTGTTCGAAATAGTTTAAACGGAACGTTTCTTACGAAAGCACATTAAAAAACAATTCATGTATACTGCTTTTTCTTTAACGAAATACACGACGTGGAAAATTCGTCGCATATTCCGACGTACATCGAATTATTAATGATTTATTCTCACTTCTATTGTCTTATTATTTCAGGCGAACGGTAAAAATGGTTAAATATACTACAAACTGAAACGTGATAAAAACATCTTTGCGCGGCAATGGAAGTCTGAATAAACCTTTAATAAATCAATCTATCTCTAAAGATGCAACTCATTGGTGCTTGTAAAGCATCAGAAAAAATACCTTTTCCACCAAACTCACCAGTTTCAAGCAATGACTGCTAAAGCTGAACTCTTTTTAGTGTTCATGCATTTCACTGTCAAAAATACTTGAAAAAAATTACCATTTTAACAATTTTTTTTTAAAAACTTATGCTTGGTTCAAAACCTAAAATGCAACCATCAGATTTTTTTTTCGGTCGTATACGAGGTATATCAAAAAATTAATTTTGCTCATTAATCAGTCAGATGATTTGATGTCGTTCGATTTCCTCAAAACTGGACAAATCTAGGCCTTAAATACACAGAAAACATCTACATTTTTTAAGCGTGACTGAGGTTCCAGTGCGTCTTTTAAAACATGTTTTTTCCATAATTCGGTACACCTATCGACGTACTAGTCCAATCTTTTAGTAGACAAATCATAAAAACCGGCCTTGCAAAAGGCCAATTATTTGATTGGAATTGGGATTAAGCACGAAGCAATAGCGAACAGTTTCAGTCAATGATGCCCTATTTTGAGAAATTTATCATTGAAATTCGGTTAGAAGGAACTTTTTCTAGGACTAGATACTTTAATGGAAAGTAACGAATTTTTTCCAGTTTTTGTCAGTCATATCAACGCAATTTTTCCATTAAATTCTAAATCAATTTTGTTATCAGCGAATGAAGTAATTCATTCGGATTAAAGTGTTTAAACTGCGCCAATGTGGGATTTGATGCTCATATTGAAGTGTTTGCAAGATAGAACACCTAACGAGAAACACGCCGGAAGCTTATAAATAATTCTCTAATTGAAATGTATTATTACCTCATCTAAATTGTCTTCACTTGAAAATTGAAGATCCTGCTCCAGAGTTGCCGCTTCGTCACATTTAAAGCGTTTTTTCAAGTGCTTTGGAATTATCATCGATTCATCCAATTGAACGTCGCCTTCCACGTCAACGAAATCATAATCATCTGGATGGATTTTGCTTTCGTGCTTGAAGATTTTGCTTTAGAGAATGCAGTTCTCTAAAATTTGCTCAACATCCACTTGAAAATCATGACGATTGTGATATCTGTGGGCTACAAATAAAAAAAAACAGTTTCAGGCTTAGTTTAAAGCAACTTGCTTTCTTAATACTTACTCAAAATCCTGTTAGAAATAAATCCATGTTGTCCATCGATAAGATTGACTGTTTGAACTGTGACAACACATACATAGGTCAAACAGGACAATATTTAACGAAAAAATATACGAACATAAATATAGCTTAAGAAAGGTTAACGAAAATGGAACAGCATTAGCACAACATGGACAACAAATGTTACATAATTTTGATTTTGATAACACAAAAATATTGATTAAAGAAGACAATTATAATAAGAGAAGAGTCCATGAACTGAAACAAATTAAAAAACATCAGAATGCAATGCATTTCAGATCAGAAAAAATGAAAGAAATATTTTTCAATGACTTGCCAAACGTGAAGGTAGAAGCAGCCATACATACAAACTGATGATGGTGGAGAAAGACACCGAAACGTATTTGTAAAATGTTTTAACTAATAAACAATAATATTGACTGGAGCCGAGGAATTTCTTTTGAATTAAGTTGAAATACAGTCAGGAAAATTACACAATAATTTCAAATCAGATACAGACAATCTTAGCTCTGTATATCATACCCTAATTAAATGAAAACATAAAATATGAACACCTGGCATATTGAAGAAATGCATACCAAAAGTGATATTCTCAGAATGCGAAGAAAAATGCCAAACATTATAACAGTTTTTTACTCTCTCGCTCGATGTTGGATAAAATAAAATTTTCAATTGCTTGCCAAAGTTGAAGGTAGAAACCGCCATGCGTGCATGTAAGTAAATTTTAAAGCTCGATACACTAATTTCTAGTCTTTTCCCGAACATGATCGACCTGACTCATCACCTGTAATCCCAAAAGATTCGAACTATTTTAATTATATTTTTATTCGAATGAATCAAAAACTGCCATTTTCCGATCAGAAGCGATGGTCATAAAGAAGCACTTTTCTTTAGTATTCATTTGTTTTACTTTTACGCACGGACTTGTACGCAGTGTGCGCAAAAGTAAATGTGACAAATTGAATTATATTTTTTTAAGTAATTTCATTAAAAAGTAACGTACATGTTGCTTGTTAAATGAATTACGTACGTTTTTCGACAACTATTGATCCTAATTTAAAGTTTACTTACAATTTGTAAATTATAACTTTGTTACAAGTTCAGTCTCAAAGTCAAAGGGTTTCACAGTCTGCTTCAAGAGGAACTTATTCGTTGTCATAATGTGTAGAAAAACTCGAGATATCTAATGAAAAGCCTGCAAAGCCCATTTTCATGTCAGTCAAATGTTCATCAGATTATTCGAAAACGGGACACAATTTGGTTTTTTGTTGTTATATTTTAATTATTTTTAGAACATTTGTACACTTGCTTCAGTTGAATGTAATTAGTCGATTATTTAGTCGAAGTCTTGCTGACGAAACTTCATATTGAAAAATTGAAAAGATGAGAAGTTAAAATATAAATGCCTTACTTTATGACAACTGGTTGCTTAAGTATTTTGTGTTGAAAAACATGTTTTGCACAATGTACCATGGTATGTGGGCATTTTGACGATCGCAACGTCCAAAAGGGATTATATTGTTTGTTTTTTTTGGCGTGTTTCTTGTAATGTTAACTTTTATGTTTCTATTAATTCTTGACAAGATTTCAATATTTCAAATTGCACCAGTGAAAAGTCTGGAGTGGTCAGAAAACTGATTCATTTCCAAAACAATAAGCAGAATCAACTGCAGATTGTCTGTTCAAAATAAAATTACCTTTAAAAAACTCTTCACGAATTGCAACAAAGTTGAAAGTGAAAACCGTCAGTTTCAGACATTAGAAACTACAGAGAAATTTCTAGAGGTGAAATGAAGGTGTTATTTTATAAAACAGTTCTATCTCGAGAGATAGACTTTCGAGGCCATTCCTTGAAACAAGTGGGTTTTTCGGGTTTTTAGGCCGTCGTTCGGTAGAATTTCTTCTTGACGTTTCGCAAGCACGTGCGGCTTGCATCTTCAGAAGTGGTTTGCTTGAACGCTTACACTGATGCGATTCCCGCGTGTGTGGAGTTTTATTAGACTTAGCCAGTTAAGGCTTTTAGTCTTTTCTGGTGGTCCATGAAAGAGCCTGGTTACCATAGGGGTGGGGGTTTGGGGAGTTAGTGGTTTGCTTGGGAGAGTAAATTAGAGAGAGAAAAAAAGAAAGAAACAATTTTTTTTAATTATTTTTATTATTTATTGTTATTGTTTATAAGTGAGATTGAATAAACGTGAGGGGATGAGGGTTTTAGTTAATGGGGAAGGGTTTTATTAAGTTTGGGCTGCAGCAAGAAGGCTGGGGTTGGCTTTTAGAGCTTAGTTTTGGCCGAAAGTGAGAATGAAAGCGAGAGTGGTGAGAGTGAAATTTGGGGAGTTTTCGCAGTCGCACAGCTGATAGCTGAATTTTGAAAGGGAAAGTGGTGTACTTTTTGCCGAAAGGTGGTGATTTTGTAGCTGTTTTTTAAGATTTATGGCGGGTGGTTCCAGGGGGGTCTGCCATTAGACTGGTTGGAGTTTGAAAGTGATGTTTCGGGATGGTTTGGGAAAAGGTTTCTTTAATTAGTGGGTTTGTGTGGTTGAGGGCTCTGACTTTGAATTTGGAAAGGATTTTTGTGATGTGTTGTTTAATGGGGTCTATTTCTAGGTTTTGGTGAATTTGGGAGTTTCGGATGTACCAGGGGGGTCTTGTAGATCTTCGGAGGATTTTCCTTTGGAAGGTTTGGAGGCTGTTAATGTTGGTTTTGGCGGTTTGACTGAATATTGGGGCGCCATAGCATATTTGCGATCTGATGACTTGCTTGTATAGTAAAACTTTATTTTGAGCGAGAGTTTGCTTTTTTGTTTAGGAGCGGGTAGAGATAGCCATATGTTTTGTTGCCTTTAGTGATGATTTTGTTTAGGTGCTCTGTGAAGTTTAGTTTTGAGTCTATTGTGATGCCCAGATATTTGAGGGATTTTGCGAGTTTTATTTATATGTTATTGTATGTGAGTTTTGGGAGATTTTTGGGCGTTAGTTTTTTTGTGATTATGATGGCAGTGGTTTTCCAAGTGTCTGCCCATTCTTGGAAGATATTTAAGTGTCGTTGAAGAGGGCCTATTATGTAATTGATGTTGCGGTTTGGGTAATAAATGCAAGTATCGTCGGCAAATAATGCTAGTTTTGTGGCTGGGGCTTTTGGGGCGTCGGCTGTGTACAGATTGTACAGGGTTGGGGAAAGTGGGGAGCCTTGTGGTACTCCTGCTTCTATGGGACGAATACTTGATTTAGTTTTTTCCACTAGCGTGTAAAACTTCCTGTTTTTAAGGAAGCTGGCCACGTATTGGACGAAAGTTATTTGTAGTTTGTGCAAGTGAAGGAGTTTCCAGATTAAGCCCTCGTGCCATACTTTGTCGAAAGCTTTTTCGATGTCCAGGCAAATGACTCCAGTGCAGCCTTTGTCTTGGAAAGCGATCGTGGCATCTTGAATTAGCCTGGCTGCTTGCAGTACTGAATCATGTTTTTGCATGAATCCGAACTGCTCTCGAGGGATTAATTGGTTTTCGTTTATTAGTAGGTTTAGGCGGTTTAAAAAAAGTTTTTCTGTTATTTTAGAGAGCGAAGAGAGAAGACTGATTGGTCTCCAATTTTGAGGGAAAGTTTTGTTTTTGATGGTTTTGGGATTAGGACGATGGCTGCTGTTTTCCAAGGCTTTGGGAATTTTCGTAATGAAACAGAAGTGTTAATTATGGTAAGTATGTTGTTTAGAAGGTTTTCAGGAAGTCTTTATATGATTTTGAGTGCTTTGGTCAGGGCCGGGGCTTTTGCGGGTTTTTAGGGTAGAAATGATTTCTTTAAGTTCGGGGAGGGTTGCTGAGGGATTTGGGGGGCGTCTGGGGATTTGTCGCTGTTTTTTCGTTGAGGACGGTGTCAACCTCCTCCTCGAAATCCAGGTCGTCAGTTTGGGATCTGTTGGGCGAAAACTGGCGTTCCAGAGAGTCGGCAAAAGCTTCCGCTTTTTCCTCGTTCGGGCCTTGGAGATTTTCCAGGCGTTAGTGCCGCCTGTTGGGATGTTTTCCAGTATTTCTGACCACCTTTCGTTTTTTAGGTCGTTTACTTCGTATTTAATTTCTTTATTGATTTTGTTTGCTTGTTTGTTTCTTAGTTTTATTTTGAGTTTAATTTCAGTCGGCAGCGAATAAGGATTTGTATTTGAATTTGGTTTTAGAGTTGTGGCTTTTGAAATGGCTATGGAGATTTTTTCAGTGTGATTTTATTTGTGTAGGTGGTTAATTCTTTTTGATTTTGAGGTGGGTGGTCTGAAATTTGAGTTTCTCCAAGGTAGTAGGCGAGGGCATCCCAGTCAGTAATGGAAAGGGGGCTAGGGGGTTGTTTAGTGTATTGTTCGTTTATGTTTATGATTATTGGGTTGTGATTTGAGCTGATCTGAGAATCTGAGTTGGTGACTGCGAGAATGTGGGAGATGTTTTTAGTGACGGCAATGTCCAGTATGTCTGGAGTTCTATGATCAAAGTGGTGGCTGGAGGAGCGTGAATTTGGAATTGGAGCTTTTGGGAGAGCTTGAGGAGCTTGTTTCCCTCGGAGTTAGAAGTTCTGCAACCCCAGGCAGTGTTTTTAGAGTTTAGGTCACCAGCTATTAGTGTTGGAATGTCGTGTTTGAAAAGTTCAGTGTAGTCCTGCTCCGTTATTTTGGTATCGGGGGGTTTGTAGGCTGAAATGATTAGGATTTGGGAGTTTTCCATGTTTAGTATTATTGAGGAGTGTTCGATTGAGGTGTCAGTGAAAGGTGGGTTTTGGGTGTGGGAAAGGTTGTTTTTAATAAAAATGGCAGTGCCGCCCCCCTTTTTGTTGAGGCGGTTGTTTCTATAAATTTTGTAATTGTTAATTTTGAAGAGTGTTTGTGATTGAAAAGGTTTCTTGGAGAAGTGCAATGTCCACATCGTTTTCCCGGAGGCAGCCTTCAAATTCGTACCTTTTGGGGTAGAATGAGTTAAGCCAAAAACCCCTTTTGCTTCGGCCTTTAAGTCTGATTCTGCCAGCCGTGGCGTTAGCCAGCGGTTGTTTCAACGAGTAAATGGCCTAGGCCACGCCTCCTCGCTCCGATTGGTGCAGGATCCGCCTGCATCCCTCGGAACAAGTCAGCGTGGATTCGGTCAGTCGCGTCATGTTGGACTTTTGTGCGTTTCTAGCCTGCTAGGAACGACTAAACCTGCATTTTGCAGGAAATGTTCGTCTGTGGGCAGAAAGACCGATAGGTCGATAGCCTTTTTGGAAATAAAGATATTTACTACTACTGTTCGTCTGTTGTCGGGGACAAAATCCGCATAAAATATGGGCAGTCGCTTATACAGGGGACCGTGCGTTGGGCGATCGTTTGCTCTAACTTGGGTAAGATTTCGCGTCAGGACAGAGCCTTGCACTCCGTGATAGAATTTGGCGGAGATGGTATCTATATAGTCGCCTATATAGGCCACCCCTGTAGCTTCGTGCAGTTCAGTTATTCTGGTGTATCTGTCAGCCGATAAGACGCCTCTCAGGAACCTGTTTTGGGTCACCTGAAGACGCCGCCTGGTGGTGTCGCTAACAGTGTGCCAGATAAGGGAGCCGTATGTAAGTAAGGGCCTTATAGTGGAGGTGTAGAGCCGAAGTTTATTTCGAGGTGATAGGAAATAATTTGGCGCCAGAAGAGAGTATAACTTTCTTCGGACCATGGCAGTCTTTTGTACAGCATAGTCAACATGGTTATTGAAATGAAGTCGGGCGTCTAGTTTGAATCCCAGGTATTTCACCTCTGTTGTTGGTTTGAGTCCGGTTTTAAGATGGGGATTATTACAGCGTTTTTCCAGTCCTGTGGGAAGTGCTGCAATTTAAGGACTGCGTTGACTATTTGTACTATTAGCACAATAGTTTTCCGCGGTAAGTTTTTGCGGAGTAAATAAGGGATGCCGTCTGGCCCGGAGGCTTTTCGGCTAGGGAGGCGCCGAAGACACGATTGTATCTCCGACGGGGTCGTTATATAGGAATGCAAAATCGAGGGTGGTATAGGATACTTCCGTTCTACAAAAACAGCAGTCTGTCTTTATATTTCGTTATCCTGAAGGGCTGGTTGGACCTTGTGTACTTCTGCCAAAAAGTCGGCGAGCAGCTCGCACTTGTCAGTGGTGGTAATATAACTCCGCCCCTCTTTTTCAAGAGCGCGGACTTGCTCATAGCCTTTTTGCAGACTTCTCGACAGTTTCCACAGATAATTGTCACGGGGAGTCAGATTTCGGAGTTTCTCCGCCCAGGTATAATTCTTGTATGCGGAGATTTCGCGCTGTATGTCTCGTGCAAGCTCTGCTGCCGTTATGCGATCGGCAGATTACCTGAATAGCTGCCAACGCTTCCTGATTCGATTTTTCGCCTTAATAAGGTCCAAAATTTCCTCAGGAAGATTGTCGCGCCGCGATCTGTTCTGAACTTTTTTGGCCAAAGCTTGCTGTGTCCGTTGTATATTCCTGGTCAGTATCAATCTGGCCCGGAATATACGTCAGCTCTTGTAGCCGTTTTCGAGTAGTAGTAGACATCTTTATTTCTAAAAAAGGCTATCGACCTATCGATCTTTCTGCCCTTGTTTAATACATATAGTCTAAATCAAAAAAAAACAAATATGAAATTTCTCTTATTCTAGGTTAATAATCTTATTAAATAAACTTTCCAATTCTAATGACAAGAAAAAAATATTTTATTGTCCAGTAGTCTGTTGCGTTTGTAAGTGTTCGAGTAGCGTTGATGTAGGGAAACGGAAGCGGGATTGTCTGGTTGGTCTTGTAAGACAAAGGGGATTCAGTATGGTCCAGTTGTAGGGGTTGTTTCTCCATTTTGTCTGTAGATGTGTGAGTCTTTCCGAAATCTTTGTCATGTTTGTGCGTTCGTATCGTAGTTGGGTTGTTCGTATAGTAGTTGCCGTTTCGATTCGCGAAAATCGAAATTTTCGTTGAATATGGAAAGTCGTTAGTTTGTGTGCCCGTTAAATCCCTAATCTCGAGGTAAATGGGCAAATGGCATGCTGAGGGCGTCTATAACCACCATTTCCGTGAGATTGGTGAGTCCTTTGGCAATTCCGAAGTCGAGGTAGGATGGATTCCCTCCACTGTTCGGGTAATGCGTTGGGGATGAAGTGGGCATAACGAGTAGGCCATTGTCGTGAACGTAGTCGGCTAGAAAATTGCCGGCTGCGTTTTTATTGCCAGGGTTATTGAATAGTGGATGGCGGGCGTTGAAATCTCCCATAAGCAACACCCTTGATGTTTATGAAAATGGATCGACATCAGCGGCCTGTAAGCGTATGGTGGAGAAATAGCCACAGTAGATCAAAACTCCATCAGGAAGTTCAACGCCGACGTTCTCTATTGATGACTGCCTGTGTGGCAGTCTCCTGTATGGAATTGACGTTTTGACGTTCGACCTGTACCCCCGAATCCTAAGTATATGCCCGAGGCGCAACCATGTTTCGACAACCAACACCACGTCGATATTCTCGGTCTGAAGGAAGTGCACAAACTCACCGAGACGACCCCGGAGTCCGCATGAGTTCCATTCTCCTATCCTCATAGGGCACAGTTTGCAAAATCAGGGCTTAAAATCGAAGTTATTAATGTCTTCGTTGAAGAACTGTTTTGTAATTTTCCAGGATATAATCCTGTACATTGCGGACAATAATCCAGGCCTAAACCCGGCGAAATTTTGCGATTTAATGCTGCAAGATATGAATGTAACTTCACCAATATCGAATGGAGCATTGGCGTTCCAGAGGGGCAATCCCCATTACGCCCAAAGGTAAATATGCGATTTGCAAAAAATCACAAAATCTCTATACTTTGGGTGTTTAGCCTGTTGAATCTGTAACGACTTTCAAAGTATTGCACGTCACTGATTTCCACGTGGATCCCATGTATACTCCGAATAAAGTGAAAACGTGCAACGAGCCACTGTGTTGCCAAAGCGATCAAGAGGATGGAAGTGGGCAAAACTCGTGCGGGTACTGGGGCGAGTATGGAAACGACGTTTCGGAGACTTTGGTTGATGAGTTCATCAGATTTGCTAATACGTTTGTAAGTTTTCCATCACAATACGGATTTTAAAATCTAGAAAGCATTCACCTAGACCATGAGTCGCGTCTATCTGTTTCTAGTCCGGTTTTTTAAATATAAAAAATGAAAATTTTCCTGTTTAGGATGTGGACTTTGTCTATTTTACTGGAGACATCGTGCCCCATCGAATCTGGTCCACAACTCAAGAAAGTAACGCTGCCATTATCAACAAATTCCTTCGAAAGCTGAAAAATGGCTTTTCGGTGCCGTTTTTCCCACATTGGGAAACCATGAAGCCACCCCTTTAAATCAGTAAGTTTCTGAACTGTTTTGCGACTAAAATTACGCAAAGATTTTGCAGATTCGTGCTGAATAGCTCCATTCCTTCAAACTTGTCCACCAAATGGTTGTTCGATCTAATCGAAGAAGAGTGGTCTGAATGGTTGCCGCAATCCGCCATGCAAACCATTGACAAAAGAGGCTTTTATACATTTAGCCCTATTGAAGGGTTTCGAATAATTGTTATTAATTCAAACGTAGCATACAGAGCCTGCTGGTATGTAGATGTAAGATAGGAAAAGCTGAACAATGAAATTTTCGTGTTTAGGTGGTTGTTGCAACAGGATGAAGACCCATTCGATCAGTTGGCTTGGTTGATTGAAGTATTGTTGGAAGCCGAAGCGAATAATGAAAGTGTCCATATTCTGGGACACATTCCAACTGGATCGGTGGATATTATCAAAGTCTGGTCTCGGGAATACAACAAAATTGTCAACAGGTTCTGACTTTTTAACTTTTGGTTGCAAATTTCTTACTTCTGGAACGATTATTTCAGATTTTCCAATACTATTACCGGACAATTTACTGGACACGTGCACGTTGATACGTTCCAAGTGCGTTACAATATCTCGAACCCAAATCAGGCCATTAATGTCGAGTGGAACGGGGCCTCCATTGTTCCCTATGATTGAAGGCCAATCCAAGCTTCAAAATATACAGTATCGATAAGGAAACGTTTGTATGTAAATTCTTCGTAGAGGAGAGTTGCAGTGACATTTACCTTTAACGTCGTTGCAGAATGTTATCGATATTGACCAATGAAAATTCCGATCTTTCTCCAGCTTGGTATAGGATTTAGTCGTTTCGGGAAGCTTTTAATGTCCCAACTTTAATGCCCGAGGATATTGGGAAGCTGTTGATCAATATGGCAGAAGATCATAATCTTCTAGGCGAATATCATTTGTAAGTGGATTTTGTAACTCGCACTGGAAACTGCCACATGTTTGGTTGATTTTCTCCAATTTTCCTTGTTCTATAATTTGCAAATCTGTATACATATTTTTTTTGTTAAGATATCGGTTCAAAAACTCTGATCCTGGAACTGGTGATGGTTGTGACGAAATCTGCCAAAAGGATTATCTTTGCGAACTTTCCACCTCTGTGTATGGAGAGACTTCAATGTGTGAATATCATCATAAGCATGTTTACTCATTTTTAATGTTTTAAAGGTTATTCTTGTAATATAGAGTTTCAGTCTTTGTGGAAATTAATACTTTTTTAAACCAATTTGCGAGGACCTCGGTAGGGGGGTTTACCAGCCATACTTCAGAGGGAAAAAAACTGGGGGTCGGATATTTTCATTTCTAAAGGAGCTTTGCGAAAATCATGGAAATAATTTTCAAGTTCCCGATATCACCGTAAGACGGGCAATTGAAAAGTAAACATTAAAAACCTAAATTTCTTCAACAATTTCCAAATTAAGGCTTTTGGTAACATCGTTCGAGAGCTTAGTCAGTTTTACATTATTTTGGTTCAGGCTCATTGACGTGCCGACCTTGATAAGAGTGGGAAAAGCCAATGAAAGTGAAAATGTTTAAATCGCTCTACTTCTAAATGAATTGTTCGATTTCAGTAATTTTATGCTTTGTTGGAAGAACCAAAGACCTAATGAGGGAGAGAAGAAAACGCAGAGAAGGAGACTATAGCTGCCAAGAGCTAAAAGCCTCAAATCGAAGAATATCATTAGAAGTTAGGAAGGACATTCGAATGTTCAACACAGACCTCATCCATAAAACAATAGAGGAGAATAAAAGCATGAAAGTGATGAGATCAAGACCATCTGTTGTAAGGAGAAACATCTGTAAACTCCAAGAGGAGGCAGGCGCAATTATAACAGACAGACAAGGCCTAGTACAAGTAGCGGAGCAATTTTATCGGAAATTATATAGCAGCAGCAAATCGGAAGAAGAACGCGAAATACTACAAAGAAAAGAGAAGAATACGATCAACATGAGCAGCATTCGGAAAGTTGAAATCTACATGTTTGAAACGCAGAGTGTACGGTAACTTACGGCGCAGAAACTCTAAGACTAACGAAGAAAACATGCCAAAAACTACGTGTGACTCAGAGAGCTATAGAGCGAGCAATACTCGGAATAAGCCTAAGAAGGAGAATTTCCAACATAAATTTAGGCAAAGACCAGGAGTGCAAGATGTGATCCACAGAACAGCAAACTTGAAGTGGAGATGGGCGGGACATGTGGCAAGGAGAGCAGATGGTCGTTGGATAAAGAAAATACTGGAATGGCCCATGGAGGCCCATGGACTCATTAAGAAGTAGGGGTGGGACACCCGAAGGGTGGACGGACAATATAAAGAGAGTCGCAGAAGACGGAAATAGATGAGAGCAACTAGGGGCAGCAAGTCTTTGCTTGCTCCCCTAGTTGCAGTTTACATGTTCCCGTGTTCCGAGACCGTTTCTAAATCCGAACTGTGTCTCTCTGATGTGTTCTTCGAGTTTGGGATAGATACCTTTATGTATGAATTTTAGTAATGTTTTTGTAATGGATCTGTAGTCTTCGCATTTTCTAGCAGTAATTTCTTTGGTATGGGAATCAATGTTGAAATTAGCAATTTTTCACGAATTGTGCCGCTCTCATAAATGTAGTTGAATAGCTCTCTAATGATGTTCAGGTGCTTCAGTAATCTGAATAAAACATCATCGGGTCCTACTGTTTTGCTGTTTTCAAGCGTCCCGATTGCATTTGCAACTTCTTTTGTGGCAATGTAGGGCCCGGCCTCTTCCAAGATGCTCCGGTTTTCTTCTTTTCTACCATTTGGTCAAGTTCCAATAGTGCTTCGCCATTCATGTTTGTGAAGATCCCAGAGTTTCTAGGTCTAAACATACTTCCTTCTTGTTATAAGTTTGGATTTTGCCGTCTCCACTATCTGTTCTTTGCATACAACCATTTTGCTCGATATCGTTTTATGCTTTAAATCGGAGTGAAAATATTTTAGAGCTGGAAAACTCCAAGTATTTCTACTGCAGATACAAGAATCGTTTAATTTAGAGTGCAATGTACTGAAGAAAAACACCAATAAAGGACACAATTGCCTTACTCTAAAGAACGACATTAGATTTACATTTATATTGTAAATGTTCACATGAATAACTCTACTGAAGAAACCTCACTAGATAATGTTGAAAAAATGAGTGAAAAGTATTTAAAATGTGAAAAATCAAACCATCCCTATTGCGATACAAGTACCTTTCGAATTAAGGTGTAAATCGTCCCTTCTAAGATTGCAAGATTAAATGACCCGAAATCAGACCAGTAGTTTAGAAGTTAAGCACTTTAAATTCGCACCTTTTCAATGGCTTTCTCACTCTATAAACTTCGGTACGTCAATGAGTTCTCTACCAAATTGATGCAAAATAGGCCGATTTTTTTAACAGGAATTTTATATTTCAGAAAATTCGGCGAAATTTAGGATTTTCTGAATCACTTTTGAATGGCGCCCCCTATGGTGAAATGCGAAACTTTAATAATAATTAGGGTTTTCCCATGGCCATTTTAGTAACAAAAATTGAATTCCTAAACTTCCAGGCACTACTTTCCGAGATATAGCCGGTAGCCACCCTTTTTGAAGCAATCAGTATATTGGAAGGGGTTATTCCACATGCCTAGTAACAGTAAAGAGGTTTTCTGGTCTTATTAACCCAGTAAATTCACAGTTAAGCCACGTTTAATGGAGAAATTAAGATCGAATCGAGTCGCTTGTCGCAAACAGGATCTTCGCTCCCAGGACTTCATTACGTCACTATTAATTTGTAGGAGTCTAGATGAATTGTTTTTGGGTTTTATACACGTTGGGCAATT
>JAJTJO010000611.1:0-10538 GCA_024550625.1 Dendroctonus valens | reverse complement strand
CGGAGACACCATCCAACAATGTTCTTCAAAGGTTTTATCTTTGAGAAATCAGACATTGGAAAACCCGTTGTCAAAGAGACGGCAACACTCCTAACTTCCGTTTTGAACTCTGGAAGGCTTAACTTGGTTGCGTTGGAGCAGGGCCAAGAAGACTCGTCGCCAAGCAAAAAGGAAGGGCCCTTCCACCATAATGTGGATTCCTTTATAATATGAGGAGCACTGCCCTTAGATAGCAGATGAGTAGGATTAACCTTGGTTGGTACATGTCTCCATTTAGCATGAGATGTGGGTTCCTGGATTTCCGCTACTCTATTACTAACAAAAGTTTTGAGAAGATTCGGATTGGTTTCAGCCATTCGAGAAGTTGTATAGTTGTGTCTGTCCATAGAACGGTATCAGAAATATCTAATTTGAGAGCTTTTTCAACCTGAAATGCCAGCTTAACCAGCAGAGTTCCTCTGCAGAGCTCGAGCTTGGGGATGGTAATTGGTTTCAGAGGGGCGACTTTGGACTTGGCGCACAACAGATTACAGTGAAAACCATCAGTTTTATCGACGCTTCGAAGATAAATGCAAGCGCTATAACCTTGAAGAGACGCATCAGAAAACCCATGTAACTGAACGCTCTTGTAGTTCTTGCAGAGCACGTGCCGAGGAATTTGTAAGTGGTTAAAATCAAACAAATCATTCCGATAGGTATTCCAAGCACGTTGAAGATTAAGAGGGCTTAAATCGTCCCAAGAAAGCTTTTCCATCCATAGCTGCTGAAGCATAATTTTCGCACCCAATGTGCAAGGACTTAGCAGAGCTAAAGGGTCGAATACTTGAGATATCTCGGACAGAATAGCTCTTTTCGTGTATTTGGTTAGTGAAGACTTTGACACAGAATACATTAAACAATCACAATGGAACGACCAGATTAGACCAAGAGTTTTGGTATGTTCATTGGATCCAAATTGAAGTATTCCAGGATCAACATCGCAAGCAGGGATATTTCTGAACACATTAGAATCATTCGAGACCCACTTCCGAAGCGTAAAACCACCTGTTTAAGAGCATTAGAAAGGTCACTGCATATTAGTTGCAATTGAGATAAATAGTCAGATCCCGTCAGAAGATCGTCAACATAGAAATCGTCTTTAATAATTGTAGAGATTTCAGGAGAAGAAGCTTCAGAATCTATTCCCAGCTGCCCTAACGAACGAATAGCTAGAAACGATGCTGAAGAAGTGCCATAAGTTACTGTGTTCAGATTATAACACTTCAACTGATCAGTAGGAGTTGTTCGCCATAAAACGCGTTGCAAAGCTCTCTGCGAGGGATTGATCAGAACCTGCCGATACATTTTTTCAATGTCCGCGGATACAGCATAACGATGACGTCGAAACCGAATTAAGATTGAAAACAAATCTTGTTGAAATACTGGACCAACCATTTGCAGACTATTTAGAGAATGCCCTGTGGTGGATGGCATGGAACCGTTGAAAACAACACGAAGTTTTGTCGTGAGACTGTCCTCCTTTAAAACTCCATGATGTGGAAGATAAAAGGAAACTTCAGAAGGATGAGGAACAATTTCAGTCATATGTTCCAACTTATTGTACTCATTCATGAAGCGAAAATATTGCTCTCAACCTTGGATTTAATTGAAACCGCTTTTCCAGAGAAAGAAATCGCTTCTTGGCAATTTTGTAGGAATCACCGAGTAGCTCGACGGGAGCTTTGAAGGGTATATATACGACAAATCTACCGTCGGATTTATTTTGGTATTCTGCAGATAATGAGATTCGCATGCTTTCTCTTCCGAAGAGAGCACTTTGCTCGAAGGATAATGTTCAAGTTCCCAGAACATATTCAGCTGATCAGGAAGTTCTTCAGTGCAGCTTAAATGACACTGAACTCGGTAATCCTGCTGGTACCCAACAGGACCTCAAACCACCCAACCAAAGCGGGTTTTTTGAAGAACAGGCAGATTTGAACCAAGACGAACCTGCCCGATGCACAGAATGTTAAAGAAAGTCGAAGCCCCGAGCAGAAGATCAATGTCATTGGGCTCCCCAAAGGCAGGGTCTGATAACCTTATGTTATCGGGAATCTTAAAATGCTTCAAATCAACACGAATGCCTGGAACACTACCTGTGATTTCATCGAGGACAAGGCAAGAAAGCTGCAGCTTAAAGGGCGATTGATCAGCGTGTACTTCAACGTCACACTTGGAATGAACTAGAGAAGATGCTTGGGCTAGTCCAGAAATGGATGCATTGCTCGACTGAACTGCAATTTCAATTTTTTGCATAAACTGGACTTGATGAAATTAGATTGAGATCCAGAATCCAACAGTATTCTAATTTTACAAAGCTTTCCAGTAGAATCCATTATTTGCCCTATAGCCGTGGGCAAGAGAACTTGAGTGGTGATAGACGAAAATGCAGATATAGTTCTAGACCGTTCAGGAGTTTCTGTATGTGAGAGAGCAGGTAATTGCTCAACTGATGGTTCCTTTGACATGATATGTAAGCTAGTATGATGCTTGGAACCGCAAAGACGGCAAGCAAATGTGGAGTTGCATTGCTTTGCGAAATGTCCTTTAGATAAACAGTTAATGCAAACCTTTAATTCTTTCGCCTTAGCTAATCTATCCGGCGGAGCTAGTTTGTGAAAGCGATCATATTTGGACAAGTAGTGAGGCTGTTTACATAGAGCTCAAATCGGACCACTGGAAACAAATGATTTGGAGCACGTTTTGCCTTTGTCTACACAGGTTTTTGATTGTTTCGATTCTAAAGACTCCAGCAAGTTTGCCGAACTTTTAATAAATTCTTTAAACTGATTTAGAGAAGGGATATGCATTCCCAAAGTGTTTTTGAATGCTTCCCACTCACGAAATGTTGTAGAGTCTGGCTTATTTGAAACGATATGAATTAAAATAGCATCCAGAAGCTCAGCTTCTGTAGCTAGCGATTTGAGCGCTGAAACATGCCTGAAGAGGCTGTCATTGATTTTTCTTAGTTTGGAAGCTGATTCCTTGGTTGAAGTTTGGAGATCAAGAATTGATTTAACGTAATTATGCACCAACATTCGCGGATTATTATACCTCTCACATATTGAGTTGAAGGCAATGATATAATTGCTGCTGGTGAATTCCAGAGATTTGATAATTTCTGCTGCTTCGCAGAAAAGTGAAGCTTTCAGATAATGCAGCTTTTGAATGTTGGTGATTTCATCATTATCATGAATTAAATTTGAAAATGTTTCTCGAAACTCCATCCAGTTATCAACATCCCCGTGGAATTTTGGCAAGTTGATTGTGGGCAACCTAATAAATGAATTGCTGTTGCTATTCGAATGTACTGATTGTGCTCTTGGGGCAGAACTTAATTCCGAAAGACTGCAAGTTCATTTTTTAAACCTCAGCCCGTGAAATAGCTTCGAAATATTGCTCTTCGAAATATGCAAATTGCTCATTCATCGTTCAAGTCCTTGCTGACTTCGATGATTTGAAAATGCAGTTCTTCGAATTCCGCTAAATATTTCAGTGCAGTGTCAAATTGTGCTTGTAATTGCGTAGATTGAATGGGACTAACTATTAACTCGGGATTTTGATGTGCTTTTTCGATTTTTGTCAGAAACGAAAAAAACGGGTTAATTTTCCCTTAATAACGCCTCATTTGCGACTGAGATTATCCATGGCGACGTGGATTCACTAAAGCGAAACGAACGTTACCAAAACGAAATAAACTATCAAAACGCTTTTAGTCGTGAACGGGACAGATTGCGAATAAAGCAATTTATCGATCAAATAATAAAATACAGAATAGAGGCTTCAGATATAAGATGATAGAGATAATTCTTAGGACCACGTGTTAGACTTCAATCTGAATAAAGACACGTGACGTGAAGAGTTTGCAACTGCCGCAAGGATAGCGGATTTGAAATAATAAGAAAATAATAAAGAAGGATTGACTCACTCTGATTGTAGAACCACTATGATGCTTCGATGAAACTGGGATGGTTCGGCAGACGCACTTCAATGTACGTTTGAATACGGCTCGATAGGACCAAAATGTGCGCGCTTGCTACCCTTAAACCCAAAAAATGTGGTAGGTAGTCGGTTACGCTGAATCGTTTGAAATGGAGTGGACTATATGAACTGAAAAACAAATCCACCCGCCGCCGGGCAAACAAAAAAAAAAAAAAACGGCGTCCAGATAAAAATGGGCGCAAACACTCTCTGAAGAGAATTTATAATATTTTAACTTTAAAGCAAGAATATCAGATGAAACGCAGTTAAAGGCTTTCGTCCGATCGCAAAACAAAGTCCCACTGTAGTCCCCAACGTCGAAACTGGCATTAACTAATTCAACAAGTTTATTGATAGCCATAGTCGTAGATTTTCATTACGAAATCCAAACTGACATTCAGTGAAGAGTTTGCGAGTCTCAAAAAAGTTGCTAATTCGGTTACTAAGCGCCCTCAAGCATTTTAGACAATACTGGTATAACAGAGATAGGACGATAATTCGTAAGTTCATCAGCACTACCTTTTTTAAAATGGGTACCACTTTAGACACTTTTAGTGGGGAACACTGAGTCTCTAATACTGAAATTGAAAAGTTTTGTTAGTGGTGAAATAATAAGATTCAAAATGCTTTTAATAATTTTTTAAATTCATATTATGATAGTCAAGACCATTTTTTTTTTTATTTTGCCAATTAAATCCCTAAGTTATATTTGGGTTATAGGCGAAAATGAAAATGTATCTGAACGAAGAGTCAATTACATAGCATGTTAATAAATGATTCACAGGTAGTATTGGGCTCAGGTAAATTGGTCACTATATTTGAAGCAATATGTGCAAAATATCGGTTAAAACAGTCAGGTGTGATGTTTATATCAGTTGGACACTTATTTCTTAAAAGATTAGTATTTTCTTTAACTACCTCCATATTGCAGTAGGTTTGAAACTATTTGTTTTTAAATAAGAAGTGTATGCATTTTTTAGCTTTTTTCACATCTTCCTGATGGAATGCTTTAGACGATTTTTCAATTTAGTTTTTCTGCAGTGTTTTTTTGCTTTGCAACCTCGGTTACTAGATGTAATGTATCTCTTTTGTTTGCTAGATCATTATTATACCACTTTAGCCCAAGCGAATGACTTTTTGTTTCAATATTTTTTCAGGAAACGAAGTATTTATATTGTTTTTTTTTAATATTGACGAACAGATCATACCTGTCTTCAGTGGATATAGACTCACAGTCAATAAATGCCAATCAACAAGGCTTATCAATTCATGAATAGTAAAAAGACCCTGTTCCGTAATGGGTCTGATCATGTTTAAAATAGTTGTTGGGGTGACATTTGGAACTAGAACTGTTGCAGCAACAGCTAGGTGGTCAGACAGGTATAGCTTGCTCGTGCAAGGTTGTGACTCTTCGAAATTAATGAAAATATTGTCAATGCAAGAATGATTATGAGTTGGGGTAGAAATTTTATGCGCAAAACCATATGCCTTTGCCAAATCAATAAGAGTATTTGTCCTTGAATCATGAGTCAAGAAGTCTACATTAAAATCTCCATTGATTAGTGGTATTAAAATTTTGGTTAATAGTCTTTTGAAGGAGTAATTCAAACGTGTTTAAGAAAGTTTCAAATTTGCCAGGAGGAGGTCTATATATAATTATTATAGTAAGTTTAAGGCTTTTGGCTTGTACTGCACACACCTCACAGTGCATTTCTTGGGATGGGTCATTAAGATCGCTTCTTACCTCAAATCTATTTACGAGGTTATATTTAACTGCTATTGCCACTCCTCCATGAATATGTGATTTCGACAAAAATATGAAACCAAGCAAAGTTTGTTATTTTTAAGGCGTTAATTTCTGATTCTGCTAACCAATGTTCACTAAAACAAATTAGTCATGCCTAACATTGAGAGCCTCCAAGTTAAGAACCTTGTTTCTGATAGATTGGATGTTTTGATGTTGTACTGATAGAGTCCCCCCATTAGATTCCCCGCTGAGCAGTCTGTCCTTGATAGAATTTAATTTTTGATCGTTTTGAAGTCTGCTTTGTGGTAGATTAACCTTGTGTTGCTGTAAGTTAGAAATCGAGTGTGTTTCAGGATGTGGTGCATCACTTAACCCTCTGCTAAAAAATTACGTCCTCGTCCGAAGTTAAATCATTCAAAACTAACACCATTCGGTCAGGAGTCTTCCTTGTAGACAGTTCCTTTGTGTTCAGGATCTACCCCAATCATAAATGACTTGTGATTTGAATTCGGAATTTTCACCTTGCATAATTTGACACTAACTGATTCACCTGAAGAAGATGGGATGTGCTTCAAAATGTATTCATGCACAGTTTCTGGGCATATTGTGTTTTTAATTTTAGAAATAAAATGCCAGATTTTCTTAGTTTTGTTTGGGAGTTTACTAGCGATAAAATCTCCGCCATCATCGTAGCTCCCTGTCTTTCTATTACTGCGTTTGACTTTTGTACGGTTAGTTCTATTCCCATTGGTAATCTGGTCGTTATTGTTAAGATTTGATTGATTTGAAAAATTATTATTATTATTATTAGTATTTATGTTTTGCGCTGCCATATGCAAGGGCTTGGGCTGATAAGTCTTTTGGTTAAGTAATGGTACTCGTACAGTCGTCGTCTCTCCTTCTGATCTGTCCGGTACCAACACAGCCGGGGCAAAGGGTTCAAGGGTTTACCTTCAAGGTTTTACTACACTCAAAAAAATTACGAAAGTGGGTTGTTGCTGAGCCATGTCATCTTTTAATTTCTTCTCGTTAAGAAATTGAAAAATAAATCTTTGTTCAGCGATTGTGCTTTTAAGAGCAGTTACATATGACATTTTCATAATGTTTTTGGGAACAGAATGTCCCCTTTAATTATTACCGATCAAACGCCGAGCACCCTGTATAAAGATATTTTCACTCTGTTTATCAAATATAAACTTTTCCTGTATAAACACTGGCGGGCAGAATAGGAAAAAAGTTCAACAAGTAAACATGTTTTTTGTTTAAAATTCATTTCTATTCAAATGGTCGCTTGATTTTTTAGATTTTCCTACTACACGTAAATGTATAAAATCGTATCGCAGCTAGTTTGCAGTTGAATGTGTTTGCAGTAATGGTCAAATGGTGAGTAATTCTATATTGTATATAATTTCAAGTAATTCGGTTTTATAATTTGAAATAATAATTTTATGTATATTATACATATATTACATATATATATTATATTATTGTATTAAGGGTTCTCTCCCTGAGTGGTTCATGTAGGGTTTTCTTATTGAGCCTTGGCTGAGGTTCCAGCGTGAAATCACCTCTGTGGATTGAGATTCCTTTTTGATGTTTCCTTTTATCTAGATACTCATATATGAGTTCTTCGATCGTCGGAATATTGGCCACAACAGCAGCGGCCCCCATAGAAGTGGTGCGGTAAGCCCCCATGATGTCTCTTGCTGTAGCCCCTCTAGCAGAGTTGAACTTTAGCCTGAAGCGAGCTAAATTGATTCTGTGCTCGAAGAGTGAAACTCCGTAAGTAAATAGCGGCATTATGCCCAGATGAAAAATTGTTCTTAGTGAAGAATGTGTGATCTTGAATAGTCTGCTCTTGGCTCTTCTAAGCCATTGAAAAATGCCTTTGGCTTTATTACAGACATGTGTAACGTGTGTTTAAAAGATCAACTTCTCATCTAGTATAATTCCAAGATGTGAGTACGTGGTGACTCTGGCAATTGGCTGGGTGTTCAATATACCTTTGGATTGCGTGAAAAAGTTTGGCTCCAAACGCCATATACTTACATTTGCTCAGCGAGAAGGTCAGCTTCTGTGCATCAGCCCATTCCTCCAGTGCTCCGAGTGCCTTCGCTATGTTCTCTTCCAGCGAGCCTCCATTGTTGCCCCATGTAGTTATGCATAAGTCGTCTGCATATACAACTATATTAGCATTTTCGTTGTCTTCAAATGCTTCAATGAGAGGATCAACCTCAAGATTCCACAAGGTTGGTCCTAGCTTGGAGCCCTGAGGGCAGCATTTTTCTATTTTCTTGATCACATTTATATTGCCGCATTGGTATTGAATGGTTCTGTCGGCAAGAAAGCTTTTAATGATTTGATATGTGCTACTTGAAGCATTTAGCTTTTTTAGAGAGTTCAGAACAGCTGGCCACCATAAATGGTCGAAGGGTCCCTTTATGTCTACAAAAATTGCGACCAAAATTTGCTTCTCACATCATTGAGCATCAAATTGATCGCATCTTCTGTGCTTTTGTTCATGACGAATTCCAAATGCCGGTCTATGTGGAGTTCATTATTTGGTTGATCGTCCATTAGTTGGATTGTGATGTCATGCTCCAACATTTTTCCAAATATTGACAACAACGTGAGCGGCCGAATTGCCTTCGGGTCTTCATTGATTTTATTCCCTTTTGGGATGGCGATAAGAGTTCCAATCTTCCATGCAGCCACGAATTAGGAGAATCTGAAACAATCATTGATAATTCTTGTTAAAAGATCTGGGATTGCAGGAGCCACTGTCTTGATCAAAATGCCAGGGATCTCATCTGGTCCGCAGGCTCTTTTTGTGTTTATGTGAAATATGTACTCGAGCACACTGTCCTCTTTTATAGAGTCCATTGTGTCCGTTTTGTTGTTATGGAATAATTTGGCTTGATCTCTGAGCAGTGAATGCAAAGCAGTCTCACAATGTGTCATCCTTGTGCATGAAGGTATTCACCATTACTTCAGCCGTATCTTCGAAGTTTATAGTGGTTTTTGCGAATTCCTGAGTCGAACAATGAGAGTCAATGTTCGACTTCTTTTCGGATTTTGTTGCCAATTTATATGGTAAGCTCCCGGGATCTTTGATAAGCTCTGATTCCGAATTTATCCCACGATTTGGCTGTTATTGATGCGACATAGTCTCGGAATTTTTTAGCGTGAGTGTGATACTCGGCAAAGAGGCTTTCCGTTTCATTTTCCCTGCTTTCCCTTTGAGCAGCGCATCTACACTTATACATTTGTCTCTTAAGTTGTTCCGCTCTTTTCATTCCACCAAACTGGTTTGCGGGAATATATTTCTTATGGGAATTGAGTGCTCAACCACAAACTTTAAGCTCTCCGTCAAAGCATGGATCTTAAGGTCAATGTTTTCTGTAGTAGGCTGCCAGACTGTGTCTTTATCAATTTCGATCATTTGTTGTATTGTGAGATCTTATGCTTTATTTGAGTTTATCCTATTCCTCACTCGCCTGAAGGTGATGCCTTCATCGTGTGTTTGTTGACGAGCATAATTGAAAGTGATCAGTCGATGGTCACTGATCGAGGTATCATAAACAAGTCAATTTGAAATTTTTGCACTTGCAGCTAGTGTGGATAAAGTGATGTCAATGTTAGTGCCTCCCCGAATTGTTCCACCGAATGTTGTGTGTTACTTATTTCGTTATTGATAAAAAAAGCCTTCCCTGTTCAGGAAGGCAACGAAATTTGCTCCTCTAGTATCAATACTCTCGGAGAACCAAGTAGGTTAGTGTGCATTACTGTCAACTGCGTGTATCTTGGGAAGTTGAGTTTCATTATTAAGCTGCTCCATGTGAGTTTGATGTCTTTCAACAATATTGTCAACTTTTGGTGGCCAATAGAACGATCCCAAATAGATTTGTTAGATAGAAATTGCTGCGGGTTCATCTGTGAACTGTGCTAATTTAAGGACTTTGACTTTTGAGTTCAAGATGATTTATACATGCTTCTAATTTGCAGTTTTGATCTGCAATCAGCTCATAGGACCCAGCCGCAAAGGGCAAGTTGAACTTGTCCTTTAGCTTGTAACAGTATGGTTCTTGTATTAGCAGGATATCAAGCTTCTTTTCAATTGCATCAGCAAGAGAGCTGTTGGTAGCGTTGTAATCGTGATGGAGATTTTGTTGCCCTATCTTTAAAAGGTTTGAACTAGTCATCGTGAACTTCGAAGTTGATGTTAGACACGTAGTTTTCCATTGTACGTTTAAAGGCGATGCATTTTGCATCTCTAGGACGGCGTTTGATGTCCTCTATCATGGCCTTTATGCACAGAATGCATTTGTGCTTATCGTTCTGTTTTTTTTTTGGGGCATGTTCTAGAATTATGCTCTTCTGAGCAATGAGCAATACCCGCAAGCGGCCTTGTTCTTGCATTTGGAGCCGTATGACCATAACCCTGGCAATCGTAACATTGGGTTACATATATCTTATCCTCGATCTTGCACGAGTGCCAGTCTAAGAATAAGTCTTTTTTTGGAGTAGAAGAAGCCTGGTTTTCGGTTTAACTTCAATAGTCCAATGGACAAAATGCTTGTTCTTTAGTCCGAACTTGTACACTGGTCTGATTATGATGTCCTCTAATCCTGCCAAATCAATCTGTGCTATAATTTCTTGAGCGATTGTTTCATTGTTTATATCGATGGAACATTAAAAACTACGAGTCTAGGAAGAAACTTGTCCAAGCTTTTGACTTGGACGTTCATGTTCTTGACGACTGCAGAGTTCT
>JAJTJO010000610.1:0-111332 GCA_024550625.1 Dendroctonus valens | reverse complement strand
CAAAAACTGCCCGAAACGACGAAAGGTCCTATTTTTTTCGGGTATCTGAGCTGCCAACGGGGTGTTCCATGAGCCGGTGGATTCCCGCACTTCCTTGAGAACAAAATTTGTAAATTCGAAGCATATCCCAAAAAATGGACGCCTAACTTTGGTGGACAATTCAAAACTTTCACTTGCCGTGTGTTTTTTGAGCTCTCCAGGGTGGCTTTCTAAAGTGTTTTTTGGGGTCTACAATAATTGGGGAAACTATCGTCTCAAAACGTGAATACAAAACTTGCCTGAAACGATTCGAATTTTCGATTTTTTCGATCCCGTGAAGCTTCCAGCGTGTTCTTTCCAATATTGGGGATGCACTCCGAGCTCATTTGGATAAAAATACAGAAAAATTCGAAGCACTTCCAAAAAATTGACGCCTAACTTTCGGTTGAAAATTCAAATCGTTCACTTGCGTGTTTTTTTGAGCTCTCCCAGGGGCATTTTTTAAATGTTTGGGTCACAATAAGGAAACTATCGTCGTCAAAAATCCCAGGAATGACCAAAACTGCTGAACACGTGCGAATCTGTCGGATTTTTTCGGATCTGAAGCTTTCACGTGTTTTTCCATGAGTTGGCTGATTCCGCACTCCTTGAATAAAAATGGTTGTAAAATTCGAGCATTTCCAAAAATTACGGCCTAACTTCTCGGTGAAACTTCAAATTCTCACTTGCGTGTTTTTTTGAGCCTCCAGGTATGCATTTTTGAAAGTGTTTGGGTCCACAATAAGGAAAACTATCGTCAGTCAACAAATCGTGAGTGACACAAAACTGCCGCTGAAACGATCGAATAGTCGTTTTTTGCGGATCTAAGCTCGCTAGGTGTTTTTCCATGAGTCGGTTTTGGATTCGCTCCAATCCTTGAGATAAAAATGATGTAAAATTTCGAAGCATTTTCCAAAATTGAACGGCTCTAACTTTTCGTTGAACAACTTCAAATCTTCACCTTGCGTTTTTTTATTGAGCTCTCCATTCGGCAGTTTTAAAGTGTTTTGTTCTACATAATAGGAATATGTCGTTCAGTCCAAAATCGTGATACCAAAAACTGCCTGCAAACGATCGAAACTGTCCGATTTTTTTCGGATCTGAAGCTTCTCCAAGCTTTTCCTCCCATTGAGCCGATGATTCGCCTTCCCTTTAATGAAAAGATTTGCAAAATCGAAGCATTTATCCCTTAGAAAATGTACGCACTAACTTTCGGGAATCAAATTCATTGCTGATGTTTTTGACTCCGGGGCATTTAAATGTTTGCTCATCATGAACTAATGTCGATAGAATGCAGCCCAAACCTGAATTGAAATTCATTTTTTATCTGAAGCTAGGTGTTTACTGGGAGGATGAGTCCGCGCCTTGAGAAATATTAAATTCAACTTTAAATGAGTAATTTCGGATTTCAAATATCTTCATGCTGTTTTTCGAGCCCAGGTCATTAAGTCGGTCCACATAACTATTCGTCAGTATAAAATTCGTCTCCAAAACTGGCCTTGAAATCTGATCGATAACGGCCATTTTGTTTCCGTGATCGAAGTAGTCCAGTGTCTTTCATATTCTATTCCTCATTCCTTCAATACGTATGTTAATTTTTAACAAGCACTTTCTCAAAATCTGACGCTATACTTCGGTGACAGCGTTCCATCTTCACTTGTGTCTTTAAATCCAGAGCTCGTCCACGCTGGCATTTTAATAACACGTAAGTTGGGTCTCATATAAGGCCACTATCGTCAGTCCACAAATAGACCAAATGCCGCGAACGATTAATGTCGATTTCGGATCTAGCTTAGGTTTTTATGGTCGGTATTCCGCATTTAGATAAATGTATTTTGAGATTTAAATTGCGCCTCTTGAGTTATCGCGTGGAACTTAAATTGCTTCATAGTCGTGTTTTTAGTCTGGGGAATGCATTTCTTCTTTCTACAAATGAACTGGTCTAACTATACGTCAGGTCAAATCTACATGACATATAGACGATGCGTCTAACTACGATTCCAAAATCTGCGATTTTTTCGCAATCTATTCAAAGCAGGTTTAATCAGGCTTTTGTTTTTAATAACATGTGCAATCGCATTTAACTAGAATGTCAAATTTTCTCTCAAAATTGCTATTCCTGGTCAATGTTTTCAAAAGGATTAGTTCAAGCAGCTTAAAGCGAGCAATAATGGTAATCGATGAAAGTGATTAACTATTTACTAAAGCATGTTTTATTAAGCAAGAAATCGGTCATCCTTTGTAGTAAGCCATCCTCCTGGCGCGTGAAAAATCTAAACAATGGAATGCTGTACTGTAGAATGGATCCATGTCACCAAACCGACCTTTAAAATTGACCCGAAGCAACTTGTGCGAAGAGATCATGCCTCTTCAATGTGTCCATCGTGTCTTGCAGAATGCGCCGCATGTTTTAATAACCGACGCGCAGGGATTATTTGCCCTCAACTGGATTTGTAACATGACATATTAGAGTTGATTCATTATTAAGGTCGAACTCCAGATCTAGATGAGTTGTAAGAAGTCTGATTAATGGTCTGACTGGTAATTGCTCATGTCTCCTGTGGAAAATATCGTCTCGGTAATACGTCTCTCTCAGCCTCATTAAAATGAGTGCTTTAATTATTAATTCGGATTAGCAGTTTCGATCAAGGGTTAACGTCAATAACATTTCCTTCCCTCAATCCTGTTTCGGAAGTTTTCTTCAGTATCCTTGAGATATCAACACTTGCGAAAACGATGCTGTTCACGCACCCTCACTTGCCTTGTGCAGGACCCAAGAATCCTAATATCAATGATTTCAGAAACGTCCAACCACAAACAAAGAATAAAGCAGCGTCTCGCAGAGAATACCCGCAATGCGTTTGGCAGCTTTATCAATTTTACATTTCATTACGATAAATCAGAACAACTTAGGGCACTGGAGATGCATCAACAGAATTTACTTGGTAAAAGCGGGATTGCTTTTGGTGGTAACTGTTTTAAATTGGCCCGGTTACTGGCATGCGACATTTGAGGGAGCGGTGAGCCAAATTATTTTGTTTTGCAAGTTGGTTTTCGACGTTAATGTGCCTTTTTTTGGCAATCATCGAAAACATACCGACAGATCTGGAACGAATTCGACGTGTTTTTTTACAAAGCCCACCCTAATGGGAATCACATAACTTCCCTTAACGCCTCGTCCCTATTGACTGGCGCTTCGACAATGCCCCACTTTCGAATCCACAAAGGCACTGAACGACGACGTTTTTTGTACGATTTTCTTCTCGCCGAAAATGAATTTCCACGTTGTTTCGCCCCGCTTTTTCCTAAAGTCATTCATCTTTATCATGAGAATCAGGCTCGCTCCTCAAGTTCCCCCTACCTGTACAACACCTATCTTCTGCAGGAATATGGCTCGTATTTTTGGAGTTTCGTTGCTGGGCTACGTGACGTCGTCCCCTTTTCTCAATGCAGTCCTATTATCGTTGTTATTTAGAGCATTTGTATGGGATTTCCCGGGTCTTTGTTCCCCTCGGTTTAATTTCAATAGCAAAGTGGCTTTCTCTCTTGTTTTCTTAATGGTATTGTCCAAGTTCAACAGATTTATTTAAAATCTTGAATTTTCAGCTTGATACAGGGCGAAAGTGTAGAAGACTGAAGACTTTAAGCTCTCTTCACACTAACAAGTAGAAGTTGTAACTTATTAGTTGCTCTTAGTGTATGTTTAAAAACCAAAAGCTGTTTTGAAAAAGTGACCTAAATGGCAAACTTCAAGTATCTTTGGTAAATAAATTAATTTGGTAATCTATTCCAGCTGAAAATATTGATGGATTTATACGGAAAAAATAACCTGCTTTAATGCCTATCCCGTACGCTGCAAGTAGAATTGTCATAGCTCTAGCGTTGCTCTAAATATGAGCGGAAAACTAGAGCGGTGTTTTGAAAAAGTCCATCTCAACTTTCACTTCAAGTGTTTCCGTTGAGAAATTACAATTATTTGGTAAATCTATTTAATCCAAAAAAGTGTGTATATAAAAAAATGCAGGTTTTAATGCTTATTCAGACGCAGGCAATATAAATCTGTGGCTCTAAAGGGTTCTCTAAAAAGGATAGCCAAGAATAAAAACGGTTTTGAAAAAATGATCCAAATTTGCGATTCCAGAATTCGTGATATATAATCCAATTATTGGGTTAATCTATTCATGTCTAAACAAAATCTGTTTATAATGAAATATACCTGTTTTCATGCCCTAGTCAGCATTGACAAGGAAAATAAAAACGTTCTAAGCGGGCTTCCTAATAAAACCAAAACTCGGTTTTTGAAAAAATATATACCTTTAAAAAATAAAATAAATTTTCATGTTTCAAAATAATAAGGTTTGGAAAAAAATGACAAATTTTTCCCTTCTTCTGTTAGATAACTAAAACTGTTCGCGAATTAATTATTGTTAGAAAAATTCCTACATTATTGGCTTGCCATCCAGTACTGATACCGGATGTCTGTGGCTCTAACCGTTCTCTAATTATTAAGTCCAAAAAATCAAGAGCGGTTTTGAAAATTGACTAATTGGTTCTTTACATTTTTCCAAGATCAAAGCACTTGAAACTTGACATTTTTAAGGTAAATGCCCGTCTTCAATGCTCTACAATTCGACACGGAAGACGGACATCGTTCTGCTCTATCGTTCTTAATTATAGCACTACTCAAAAGGTTTTTAAAAAAATTAGCTTCACTTTGCGCGGTTGACAACACTTTTTTTTTCACTCAAATTTTCATGTTTTATATTATCCTCTTTAATGCTCAAAAAAAAAACTAATTATTCAATGGTGAAGGAAAAAATCTGATGGTCTAACAGTTCTCAATTATAGTGCAAAAATTAAGAGCGGTTTTTGAAATGTTGTTGATTTTGTACAATTTTGACACTTTTTCAAGGAAATGTAAGTTATTTAAACCTCCACATTTCCACCTAAAGATGCTTAGGTTTATTGCTCTATCTAACTAAGAAAAACCAATGTGCCGGCTCTAACAGTTCTCTAAGCATGATGCAAGACCTAAGGCGGTTTTGCAAAAATGGCCAATTGGTACTTTGACATTCCTAAAGTGGAAAACGTCCGCAAATTAACGTTTTTTAAGGAAAAAATGCCGACTTCGTTTCATTCAGAAGTGGAAACCAAATCTGTCAGTTCAAACGTTCTCACTTAATGAGGAAAAAATCAAGACCGGTTTTTCGAAATTGAACTAAGTTTTGCAATTTAAAACTTTCTGAGAAAATTAGAAGTTTTCTAAAATTCACATTTCGACTCAAATGCCTACTTTATTGCTCTATCTACTAGAGAAACAAAAGTGCGACTCTAACAGTTCTCTAAGATGAGCCAGACTAAGCGGTTTTGCAAAAATGGGCATTGGGTACTTGACATTTCCTGAGAAATGAGAAACGTCGCAAATTAACGTTTTTTAAGGAAAAAAATGCCGACTTCGGTTCTCTATTCAGAAGTGGAAACCAGAAATCTGTCAGTTCAACGGTTCTCAAGTAATGAGGAAAAAATCAAGAGCGGTTTTTCGAAAATTGACTAAGTTTGCAATTTAACACTTTCTGAGAAAATTAGAAGTTTTTTAAAATTCACATTTCGACTAAAAATGCCTACTTTATTGCTCTATCTACTAGAGAAAAACAAAATGTGCGACTCTAACAGTTCTCTAAGAATGAGCCAAGACCTAAGAGCGGTTTGCAAAAATTGGCCAATTTGGTATTTTGACATTTCCGGAGAAAAGTGAGAAAGGTCCGCAAATATTATCGTTTTTTTAAGGAAAAAAATGCCGGCTTCGGTTCTCTATTCAGAAGTGGAAACCAGAAATCTGTCAGTTCAACGGTTCTCAAGTAATGAGGAAAAAATCAAGAGCGGTTTTTCGAAAATTGACTAAGTTTGCAATTTAACACTTTCTGAGAAAATTAGAAGTTTTTTAAAATTCAAATTTCGACTAAAAATGCCTACTTTATTGCTCTATCTACTAGAGAAAAACAAAAAGTGCGACTCTATCAGTTCTTTAAGAATGAGCCAAGACCTAAGAGCGGTTTTGCAAAATTTGGCCAATTGGGCACATTGACATTTCCTGAGAAAGTGAGAAACGTCTGCAAATAAACTTTTTAAAGAAAAAAATGCCCACTTCAGTTCTGTATTCAGTAGTGGAACCCAGAAATCTGCCAGTTCAACGGTTCTCAAGTTATGAGGAAAAAATCAAGGGCGGTTTTTCGAAAATTGACTAAGTTTGCAATCTAACACTTTCTGAGGAAATTAGAAGTTATTCAAAATTCACATTTCGACTAAAAATGCCTACTTTATTGCTCTATCTACTAGACAAAAACAAAAAGTGAGACACTAACAGTTCTCTAAGAATGAGCCAAGACCTAAGAGCGGTTTTGAAAAAATAGGCCAATTTGGTACTTTGACATTTTCTGAGAAAGTGAAAAACGTCTGCGAATTAACGTTTTTTAAGGAAAAAATGCCCCACTTCATTGCTCTATCAATGTGGAAACCAAAATCTCCCGTTCAACGGTTCTCAAGTTATAGGAAAAAAACAAGAGCGGTTTTCGAAAATTAAAGTTTGCAATTAAAAAACTTTCTGAGAAAATTAGAAGTTTTTTAAAGTCACACATTGCGACGAAAAATTCCTATTTATTTTCCTATCTACTATGACAACTGAAAGTCTGCTACGCTACAGTTCTCTAAGTATGATCCGACTAAGGGCGCTTTTGAAAAAATTGTCAATTTGGTACTTTGAACTTTCCTGAGAAAGTGATAGACGTCGGCAAATTAACGTTTTTTAGGAACAAATGACCACTTCAGTGCTCTATTCAGACTGGAACGCAGAATCTGCAAGTTCCAACTTTCTCAAGTTATGAAGAAAAAATCCAGATCGGTTTTTGTCGAAAATTGACTAGTTTGCATTTTAACCTTTCTTGAGAAATTAGAAGTTTTTAAAATTCACGTTTCGACTAAAAATCCTACTTTATTTCTCAATCTACTAGTGACAACAACAGTCTGCACTCTAACAGTTCCTCAGTAAATAGTTCCAGAGCTAAAGCGGTTTTGTAAAAATGTCGATTTGTACTTTGACATTTCCTGACAAAGGAGAAACGTCCTGAAAAATTAACATTTTTTTATGAAAAAAATGCCCCTTCAGTGCTCTATTCCAGTCGTGCTAACCCAGAATCTGCCAGTTCCAACGGTCTCAAGTTATGAAAAAAATCAGAGCGGTTTTTCGAAAATTTGACTAAGTTTGCAATCCAACACACTTTCTCAGAAAATTAGAAGTTATTTTCAAATCACATTTCGCTAAAAATGCCTCCTTTTTTTATTGCTCTATCTACTAGAGAACCAAAAAAGTGCTGACTCTAACAGTGCCCTTTTCTAAGAATGATCCCAAACCTAATAGCGTTTTTGAAAAAATTGGCCCATTGTGGGTACTTGACATTGTCTGAAAATGAAAAACTCCTGCGCAAATGGAGAGACGTTTTCAATAAGGAACAAATGTCCACTTCATGCTCTATTCAGAAGTGGAAACCTGAAATCTCCCCAGTTCAACGGTTCTCACTTTATGAGGAAAAATCAAGATCGGTTTCTCGAAAATTTCTAATTTTGTCAAATTTAACACTTTCTGATAAAACTTAGAATTATTTTAAGTTCACATTTCGACTAAAAATCCTACTTTATGTTCTCTATCTACTAGTACAACAACAGTCTGCTACTGTAACGTTCTCTAATATAGTCCAGAGCTAAGGGCGGTTTTGAAAAAATGGCCTTGGGTCTTTGACAGTTCCGGATAAAGTGAGAACGTCGGCAAATACGTTTTTTAGGAAAAATGCCCACTTCATTGCTCTATTCAAAGTTGAAAACCAGAATCTGCCAGTTTAACGGTTCTCAAGTTATGAACAAAATCCACAGGGTTTTTCGAATGACCTAAGTTTTGCATTTAACACTTGCTGAGAAAATAGAAATTTTTAAAATTCACATTTCTACTAAAAATTCCTACTTTATTTATCTATCTACTAGTGACAACGACAGTCTGCTGCTCTAACGTTCTCTAAGTAATCAGTCCAGATCTAAGGCGGTTTTTGATCCAAGATGTCCATTTGGTACTTTGACATTTTCCTTAAAAGTGAAAATCTTTCTTAATTTAACGTTTCTAGAAAAAAATGCCATTCAGTGCTCTATTCAGTAGTTGGAAACAGAAATCTACCAGTTCAACGGTTTCTTCAATTTATGAGAAAAAATTAAGAGCGGTTTTTTCGAAAATTGACCAGTGTTTGCAATTTAACACTTCTGAGAAAGTAGAAGTTTTTTAAAATTCACATTCGACTAAAATACCTACTTTATTTATCTATCTACAGTGACAACTACAGTCTGCTACTCTAACAGTTCTCTAAGTTAGTCCAGCTAAGCGGTTATGAAAAAATTGGGCCATTTGGTACTTGACATTTCCTGAGAAAGGTGAGAAACTCGGCAAATTAACGTGTTTTAGGAAAGAATTGCCCACCTTCAGTGCTCTATTCAGAAGTGGAAACCATAATCTGCCAGTTCACGGTTCTCAATTTATGAAAAAAATCCAGAGCTGGTTTTTTCGAAAATTGACTACGTTGCAATCCTAACACTTTCTGAGAAAATTAGAAGTTATTTAAAATTCACATTTCGACTAAACTGCCTACTTTATTTATCTATCTACTCGTGACAACGAACGTCTGCTACTCTAACTTTTTCTCTAAGTAGGGTCCAGAGCTAGCCGTTTTGAAAAAATTGCCTTTGGTACTTTGACATTGCCTTAAAGTGAGAAACTCGGCAATTAAACGTTTTTTAGGAAAAAAATGCCCAGTTCATGCTCTATTCAGAGTGGCAACCAGAAATCTGCCAGTTTCAACGGTTCTCAAGTTATAATAAAAAGAAAAATCAGAGCGCGGGTCTTTTCGAAAATTTTGACGACATGTTTGCCAATTTAAAACAACTTTCTGAGGAAATGTAAGAAGTTTTTTTAAAATTTCACATGTCGACAAACTGCCTACTTTATTTATCTATCTCTAGGACACGAACAGTCTGCTACTCTACCCGTTCTCAGTATAGTCAAGACTAAGGGCGGTTTGCAAAATAATGACATAATTTAGCACTTTGACATTTTCTGATAAGTGAAAACATCTGCAAATTACAGTTTACTTTTTAAAGGAAAACACAAAGCGCCGCTCCTTCTAGTGCGCTCTAGTACAGTAGTGAGAACAGCCAGACATCTGCCATTTCAACGTTCTCGGTCCAGATCGTTTATGAGGCAAAAATCAAGAGCGGTTTTTCGAAAATTGACTAATTTTTGCATCGAACACTTCTGAGAAATTAGAAAGTTATTTTTAAATTCAGACTCCATCACGTACGAATAAAATTGCAGAACCCTACTTTAACATTATCCTCGGGTCGCATCCTACCGTCCGTCGTCAGGTACACCTGAACAGTCCTGCTTACGCTAACGTTGCGCTAAGGATGAGTCCAGAGCTAAGGGCGTTTTGGAAAAAATTGGCCATGGCACTTTCTGACATGTTTCACTTGATCAGTGAAACGTCGGCCAATTAACGTGTTTATTGTTTTTCAAGGACTGAAATGCCCACTTCAGTTCTCCTAATTAAGAAGTTGAACCCACATCGGCCATTCAACGGTTCTCAAGTTTATGAAAGAAACTCCAGAGCGGTTTTTTCGAATATGTCTAAGTTTGGTTGCAATTTACACTTTCTGAGAAAATTAGAAGTTTTTTAAATTTCAGCATCCCGTAAAAATTACTAGCTCTCATATGATATTCATGTTTTTATATTCATTCTTTTATTTTCATCGGGACATATGTAAATATAGTTCTATCTAATAATTGACCCTCAATGCTAAGAGCCGCTTTGTTGCCCAAAATCGGCTACGAGTTTGGCACATTGACATTTCCTGAAAAATGAGAACTGCGGCAAAAATATGCCTTCACGCTTGTATCTGCGCTTATCCATCGAGTGGAAATCAGGCAGATTGCCACTCTCCATATTCCGAAAATATAGGCAAAAACAAACAACATCCTTTAGATACCTTTTGGAAACCTGTGCAGCACAAAAAGCTTCTCTATTGCCTCTTTTACCACTATGCAATTAGAAGTCTGACCCTCTAAAACTTCTCATAATTATGAGGCGATTTGGCTATAGCCGGTGTATCGCGTATTCGTTTTTGGGGGGAAAAACCTTGTACAAATCCATTATTCCTGCTGCAGACCGCATTCTTGAATTCTAAATTAAAAACATAGTAGATTTTAATCGCAGTGTATGCTGGACCACATTTTAAATTCCACAAAGAAACCTCACTTCTAACTAACTTTCTCGCTAGCATTGGCTCGAGTATACTCGACCAAGACTTACGCGGGTAGTCCTCGGATTAACGCGTTTGTATTAGTCACAACCGCGCCCTCTATTGAATTTGCCAGGATTTATAGTTAATTTAAATCGAGCGCCACAGCTACCCTGCTTTATGTAATTTTTCTAGGGCCTATCCTGGAAAACAACTGTTTGCGTACAGAGCCAAAGCTTTGAGCGCACAGCTAACCACACAACGACTTAGAGCTCGCTATTGAAAACTAAATAAAGCAAAATCAAAACTTTGTGCTCCAAATGTTATCTAGCATGTTACTCGTCGTAACTTTGGGTTTTTCGTTTATTCTACTGTTTCCGCCCCGTACCACTGTTTATATAAACACATCCTTTCTTTCTACGGCAATCAATTGTCGGTTGGCGAGATTTCGCAATCAAATTACATGCCGTTCGGCTCTACATGATAGCGTCTATTCCCTTAATAACAGTTCGAATATTATTCCGACCAGGGTTTGTGTATTAAATGCTTATGGAAACTCACGTGTCTGCGTTCCCGAGGTCAGTCATGCGTCTGTGGCAGCCCCACATCTCGGCGCTGCCACATGCTTGGCGCAAAATTTTGCACGATTGCATACGCTGCATCACTCGATATCTTAATGGTTTTTCTATAATATAATCGGTATCAACTGTCACGATTCTCATGCCTCGGTCTCGTCCAGGATGTTGTGCTAAATTGATCAACTGGCAATTTCCAGTTTGCAGATCGTTCAAAGATTGTTTCATCATCAGAGTTTCGCGGAAAAATTGGCAACTGTTCTTTTCAAAAGATGTTAAAAGGAAATGAAGAAAACCCAACGAAAGAAATGGCAAGGAACGACTTTCGAATCTTGGCCAACCTTTGCACGCATCGTCCTTTTATGACCCCCGAGACACAAAGAGTATAAACGCAGTGCCATTTTATTGCTACACCTGCTTTTCCACACCGATACTTCCGAAGATCCTAGAGAGGCGGCGAGGTCATAAATTCAAAAACCGTCTATTGACGTGGTGTCCGAGATGAGCCTGTCAGATATAAGCATAACAAAACGGCTAAGTTAACCGGGCACAGCCTGTGTTCATTAACCCCCCGACCTCGTCCGACAGTGGAAATAAAGTTCCAATAATTTATTAGGATAGGTAGTTGCTAAAGGTGGGCCGTACCGACACAGTTTTACTGTTTGCGAGGTGCTTTAAGGTTAGGAACGGAATAAAGAAAAAGATAGCCGCCTGCGACTAAGGTGATAACACAAAGCGCCATCGAAACTAGGTTATCAGCAGCACTGGCGCTGAACTTCCAGCTCCCGATTGCAACAAACGAAATTAGAGGCTTTTGTACGCCCCCGTTATTGGCAATACTCAGTTTAAAGTTCACAATAATTAGATCCTTCAAGAATCGGACACCCAGCAGACGGGGCGACGTCTTTCATGAACAATAGAGCAATCAATACACCAGAAGGACACTGGATGACTTATTGGTGCGGGCACCTCGAAAGCACGGTAACTAATGGGATGTGGCAAAACCCCACTTGACTCCGCTCTTACCTTCAAACTTTATTGTAAGTGCACGTAGCACTTATATCGGTGGTTCGATCTCCGACTTTGGCCTCAAGATTTCCTGTCTGCAGAGTCAAGGAAATATCATCCTGCAGCCTGCAGCGTGCAAAGTTAAACTCAATAGAGCTTAGAGTTTTGTTTGCGACCTAGACGATCGATCAGAAAAATTGTGTGTTCCTCTGAATTTGGATCGAGGTATTCACTCGGTTTCCGTTGGGATTAAACATGCCCATCATTTGAGGCGATAGTCAAAAAGCCAAAAACTCTCTCGAGCACCCAACCTTTGAATTTCACTGCACAGTTGTCGAGTTAGAAAAGCGCCTCTGTAATGCAGATATCAGGTTTGCTCAATACATTGAAACCTGGAGAGGCTCTTCAGGATATGTGTGGGGTACTCTATCTCAGTAGCGTTTTGCATTATTATGAAATATATGAGCCTCCCTGGGCAAAAGTCAACAAAAAATACTGCGCTTATTTGGGCTGAAAAGAGACGATCTGGCTGGGCGCAACTAGTGATGGTCAATATCAAAATCTGCTGTATGAAAAATATTCACATTGCATAAGGTTTTTCTTCTTTGCGAATAAAATGTACTCAACTCTTTGGCTCAACATGCCAGTGCAATCATGATTATGAACAGTTTGCTCGTAGTTTTAAAATTTTAGATTCCCTCATACTATCGTTACTGTCATGACTTTGAAAGGCCTAACAGGCTAATTTACGCCACTCTCAGCCTGTCTACATTATGAGAGAGCTGGAATCCCCTCGAGTACCGAGCTATGCGCTTCCATACGCTCTTTCGAGGGCGTCCTGTGGTTGGTCTTCCAATAGCTGGCTTGCCATTCGTGCAATCTTCGGCATCCTCCCATCGCCCATTCCGGGAACAGACATTTCGTTCCATTTACTCTCTTCCCCGTGCAGCGTGACCAGCCTCAACCACATCCAATATGCCCGCACCACTCCCTCGTCGTATGTCCTCGCACTCGCGTCCTATGTCGATCTAGTCTCAGGTAATAGCCTTGCACTGGCGCTTAAGGGTTGCGGCCTCAATGCTCACTATCCTCAGTGCGCTCTGGGGCTCACCCGTCCTAGGTCTGAGTCGGGCGTACGCATACGTGTGGTGGTGTTACACCGACCTTATATTGGCCTGAGTCCTAAACCATATGGCTATTCTTAGCCATAGGTAAGCCAGACATTCACAAGGCGCCCCGCTGAGCAGCCTACCCGGGGCCGATTTATCCTGGAACCTTACTCCCCGGGAACAGACATGCCCCCCCCCGCCATGTGGTCCCCACACTGATTTTTGATTCCCAAGTAGCTGAATCTGAAATTGCCTTTTATTTTGTCAGCAGCTTGCATCGACGTGGGGCTTCCCTCGAGATTCACAGCATACTGTTTCAAGTTTTGCGTATTAGAGACTTCCGTGTTGAGTTTCTTCGCCTTCGACTTGTGACGCCTGCAGTAGCCATTGTAAGCCGTCCTCCGATCTGCTAGGAGCGCTTGCAGCGTCGCGAAGGCACAGATTTTGAGGAGGCGTTCTTTCTTCCCCAGTCCCGCTATTGCAGGCCCACTCTTTTACCTTCCGACCCCCCCTCTTTTATCCTGTCCATAATCATAGTCATCGCGAGGGCAGTGTCGTCAACAAGAATTTTGAGGTTGGAATCCGACCGTTACTCAAGCTGTCGCTTGCCTCACACCGTACTTATGCTTATTTTACCGGTGGATGTCGATTTTGTTTTAATTTCAGCTCTACAGTTCGTCCGCGTTGAGTTGTTCTATGATGTCGTTTAATATTCTGCCTGTTCCTTATTTGCGTCGAGCTCAGTGAAGACAGCAGTACTTGGCAGAGAGGCCTGGCCCGGAGCCGCTGCGACTTTCGTGTCTGTCAAGCGATCGAAGGCCTGGTTCGGTCCACACAACACATAAAAGCTGGCTGTTCAAATAAATCGATACTTTTGTCTATAACCTGCTGTGCAACTATAGAATGACTGCACCGGTGGTACTGCTTCTTTCAAATCCTTGCTGTTCTTCGGATACAAATTTTTTTGGAAATATTTTTCCCAGTATTTTTGTGAATGTCCACCTCCTGCTCCGGGTCGCTTACTTCTTCATGCAGGATCGAATCCCATCCTATAACAATGTCGAGACGGCGGTGACATTCCTTTAGACTACCGTTTGCCTTTTTGGGTAGACAAAACCTGTATGGTAATGCATCTGCTTCCTCCATTCTTGCAGTGGATACTAGTTTCTCCTGTCCGTCACGTGTTTATGTGGGTGGCGCGCAACCCGTGTCACTGAACCGGAGCAGGGCTGTCTAGGGTGGGTGATGCTGTGGCGTGGGCAGGCCGAGCAAGCGAGGGAACGGCTTACGGGCAGGACTCGGCCAGGGCATACCCTTGCGTCCTCCAAGAGTTCATTGGGGCCGGATCTTGTTCCGATGGTGCCGGGAAGCGCGGCGTCAGCGCGTCAGTCGCGCAGGGCTGCGTCGCTGCTGTGCTTTCGGCAGACATGCGGTGTAGCAGTTTCTTTCATGCCGACCATCTGAGTGTCCGCGGTCACAGCCAGTACCTCAAGTTGCCGCTCAGCCCACAGCATTTTGGGCGGCAATAGTTTCCGGGCAGGAGTGGATCTTTCCTGCGTCAAGCGCGCGAAATACGTGTCCATCGTGCGGCCGAATACTGGTTTCAACTGAACAAATCATTCACCTCCCTCTGTGGCAGCTCTCAACATCTCCAGACCGTTTCGCGCTCCGTACATGTCACCTTCAATCTCCCTGCGAAACTTTTCCCACGCTCCCTTTTTATTTCTCTTATCCGATATTCACTCTATTTCTTGTTCTTATGTACTCTTATAGTCCTGTAGGTTCCTTGTTGTTTGAACTTTTAAATGAGCGTCTTCTTCGCTTGGGCTATAGATTGATTTCAGGGTACCCCCTGTTTTTTGTTTGTGAGCATTTGTGTTTACAGTTTCCTTTTCCGACCGACTCCTCGGCCGCTTGATTTATACTCTGTTTTTCAAACCTCCCACAGTTCTCCACTGAGGGGGGGGGGGGGGGGGGGGAGGGGGGGGGGGTGACCAACGTCGAGTATTCCTTTCTAGTAGTTCCCGTCGAGACCGGCGTCATATAGATTCTAGCGTACTCGTATCCTTAAGAGATTCATGTTGAACTTTTCCACTGTTGTATTTGGTTTTCCTGGAGAGTGTGATCCAATAATCTGGAGGTTGTTTTCCCAATACGACGTGTCTACCCTATGTGAGATGACAAAGATCTAACATCTAAATCTGTTCGGACATCATAGATCTGGTGTAATAATGTAGTCAATCATGGATGTTTGTTTGCCTGTTGCTCCTGATGTTATTTTTATGTTTGAATCTTAGATCGACGTACGTTTAGTTCATCCTAGATTTCGGTTGGCGCAGAACTCATAAGATGAGTTTCTTCTTGTTCATTGATTCCCGCTAACGATAAGTTTAAAATCGTGGTCAGTAGTCGAAAAAATTCGTCAAAAACTCTACCTAACGGGGTATCACCAGCAAAATTTTCCAGATTTTAAAAGATTTTTTCCTGTTTTGGCATAAAAGGCAAACTGACCTTTTTGCTTAGAAATGGTGGCTTACATGTCTGAAAGTTGTTGCCAATGTGAAATTTCATAAACTAAGATTCGTTATCCATTTTAAAGTTTCTACCATTTTAAAAATTGAAAAAAAAAATTCAAAGTGGCTAAAGGAGCTTTTCGTCTTTCAATCAGGGCACCCAGTTCGTTAGCTGAACTGATAGTTGGCTGTGGTCTAATCAATGAGTTTCACGCTGAGTCACGCCGTTCCTCCTCCAAAACTTGGCGCTCAGGTATGGAGTCCCACACGAATCCTGTACCTGAATGGCACGCTCGCATGAGGTGCGTGCTAGCAGGTTTTTGTGAAATTTGCCCAAAGGCTCTAACCGTAATGCTGTAGCCTGGAAAACAAAAATTTCCCAGGCACTTAAAAGCGCTTTTCCTTTTTTAAACAAATCAAGCGCGACCTCTGAATTGATGGCGGTTCTTCAGCTGTTCCTGAATCTTCTGGGCATGGCAATCGGCACCAGTCACAGCTGGTCAAAGCGCTTCCTTCTCCCCAGTTCTCAAAATTAGCGTTCGCGCAACCTTCTTTTTAGAGTGTCGGCTCGGTAGTCTTCGGGGGTAATCAAACAATACTAAGAAATCCATTAAAAAAAAAGACAAGAGAGGACGGCGCCTTGATTGTGCTCGGGGGTGCGCGACACCATCACCGTTGACCCGATTTGGCAAGTGTTGAATTCTTGACTGTCCTGAGTCTACAACAACAGACAACCAGAACCCTCCATCGGGTAACGCTGGTGTGGGATGCCATTGGGTGTCTGTATTTACAAAACAAATGATTTCTGAGGTGGTTTTCCGTAGTATTCGCTCCTGCGGGAACAAACGCTCAAGCTAAGGAACCCACGAGTTTCCAATGTGGTCCCTCACCGCTTCAAAGGATCGACGTCACTCCAAAGAGCGTGGCAAGACAAGTGACACGACGGCATACGTGCTGCTCAGCAAGAAAAAAACCTCACAGTTGACATATTGTAAGTACTCTACAGCAGAGATTTGCAGAAGAACGACCCACCACAAAAAAAACGAAGTGTCCGACTGTAACCGATTACCAAAGCGAGGCGCACTTGCAATCTGGGCGCCTGCCCGACGTTGCGTATAAACCGAATTTGCAATAAAACTACCAAAAAACAGCGGCAATGTATTCGGGTGACATGAGCACAAGCCGATGAGAACCAAATCAACGTTTCGGCGACAATCATCGCCCAGCTAAATTACCATTAACAACAGGCGGATATGGGATGATGTGTAACAACTAATAAGCCTCGCCTGACATGCAGAGCGGCGGCCGCCACAACCCAAACACAGAGCAAAAACCCCTGTTTTATAAAAGTGGATTCCCATTATCAAATGCTTATTTAAACGATTTGGAGTTATCGGCCGAGTCATCTGAGGTTGGCGGAATTCATTGAGGAAATCGCGAGAAAAAAACAGGACCGAACCCACCATCGCACGAAAATTATCCAGAAGTGACAGTGCAATTCCTGCCGTTTAGGCGCAGAATCCGCACGTCACGTTGTGAGTAAATGTTGTCCCGCGTGGCGCGTAACGAAAAAAACAGCTTAGCGCTTTCGCCCATACGCGTTGTAGGGGGTCATGCCCCCTGATCAAGGAAACATGAGATTATCTTTCACTCTGATCCCGGGCTCCGCGCAGACAGACGAGGAGCAAGGCGGCTCTGTACTTGCGAGCATGTCGAGGGTTCACAACTGCTCGCTCATCGAGGGGGCCATTCCTGATGAGCCAACCAGGGCCCAACGGCGTTTCACATCATTCACTAAATCTATGTAAACTCGGGCGCTTTAGCTAGCCGCGGGCCAGGGACCGTCCCACGGAGTGCGCTTAAGGTCACTTGAGCCGCGGGGATCCAGTTCGTCTGGGACACAACCTTCATCCGCCCGCTTTCGAAACGAGAGTCACGTCAAAATGAGATGCGGTAGCACTGTACCGCAAGTCCTCTGCGGTATGTGCATGTGTCCCCCTCGCCCGGTCCCCTCGCGCACCATCGGCGGTGTATAGTGGACGGGACTGTGAGGCGCTGGGAGCGGCCCACACAGCGCACTTGTAGAGCAGTCGAACTGGCGATGGCCTGTCGGTACTTCGCGACACCAGCGAGATACCTACACATGTCTTATGCTCATGAATGGATTGGAAGGGCATTTCTGCAGGCCCTCCCTCAGCACCGATAGTGGCGGATGATGTCGCGACCAACTTTCTGTACCAGTGAGAATGTAAATTTCTAACAAAAACCGCCCCTCAAAGTGTCCCGAACAAGCACTTCGTTGGCTGCGTGCTGCTGCGTTGTCTAAGAATTAACTTTGATGTTGTCGCCGCTTGTCACCCAGCGACACAACGCACGGGGAAAGGAGGAGGGGCGTGTGCTGTCGGCGCGTGGTGTGGTGGCCGAATGACCAAGATTCAGTACATCGAGAGTGCAAAGACTGAGGAGTAACGTTAATTTGATGTTATGCAGGGCAGTTTCGTTGACCGTAGGACATAGAAAGTCTTTACTGGTGTGCCACAAGGTTGGTGAACTGTGTGTAGCAGATGATGTTAGAGTACATTGAAAAGATCTCCACAAGTACTCGGCATTGAAAAATGCGATCATGCAGCTAAGAATACACTGCGCATGTAAACCTGTGCGTTTTGCATATATGGAGTTGAATAAATTGCACACTTGCCACGAAAATCCTCTATTTGCCTTCGCAAATATGTGATTTTTTTTACATTAGGCAACGTCCTGATGATCCCTTAGGGGAAAACAGGATCGATGTAAAGTGTTGTGCTACTCTAAAGACGGTGTTCTGCGCTGTTCAGATCTCTCCTCCAGGCTGCAAACCTGAGGCTGCGTGTAGTCGGGGAAGGCTGTCGTTCTGGATTGCTCGTTTGCGATGTCTGTTGACACTACATCATTACGTTGCCAGAAACCTCGCTAATTCCTGTTAGGTTGTTATTAGGGCTCTGTACACGGCACACTGTTTGTAGAAGCTGGGCCGGGTAGGTCTCCTGCCTGCCGAACACACCCTCTCAAACTCTCACGGGGTGGGCGCCAAACATCAGAAAGTCGAATATCAAACTCCAAACATGGACCTTTGCTAGGGCCCATCTTTATGCCTGCCAGCCAATTTCCCCCTTCAGCTGATGCGGGCTGACAACAACTGCTAGCCAATTGTCGTCAAGGTTCTGTTCACGGCTCGGACCCCGGGATTCACCGGCAGGGTCGTCGCTCACCGACCCGAGTGCAAGTAAAAAGTTCACTGAAATCAAACCTCCCTCTAAATCGCGCCGACCAAAGCTGTATTTCTGGCTGACTGACAGCGCAATTAAGTGTCCCACTCTGCATCTAACAAAGGGATTGAACATCACGTCGCGAAATCGGTAAAGAAAATCAATCAAATTTACCCAGTACCGAAGAAGCACTTACAAAGTGATTCAGTGCCCAGGCTTAACTGCTTAATGCTTGTACTGACACGACTCATGTAGCGTTCTGAATGAAAGGATTGTACGGCGATGTGCCGATGGACGGTTTTAATAACATCGGAGTTAAAAGCACAAGCACAAAGGCCCCAGGCTTACTCGTGCTCCGATATCTCTGCCGTCTCGTGGTCACCTTTCTTCAGATGTCAACAGAAAACTTGGTTTTATTACCATATTTGTTGCGGCCAATTTGCTCGAATTTATCGGGCACTGTTAATTACCGAATTTAATTTCGGAGCAAACGGGGTCTCTGTTACGTGAGTGCCGTGCGCTTTAGTATCATTTGTAATTGTGATTCTTAGATGTCTAGTGATGGTTGCTTTTACTGCCGTGCGGGCGCTAGGTGCTTAGTCTCGGCCGTGTCCTCATCAACTCGAGAGTCACAGCAGGACTGTGGCGTGCAGGGGCTCCCGTGGAAGGACCCCGTGGAGGCAGGCCGCACCCGCCGGTTGCCGGCACTGGTGCGACCGGACAAGAGTCGTATGAGGGGTACCGACAAAATGTCGATACCCGCCAAGGTTGGCAATGCAACAACTCTTGCGCTACAGCCACTGCGAGAGCAGAGCCCACGGGGTAGTGCAGGCAAGGATTGAGGCGGGGTGGAGTGGGTAGGAAGTGGGGAGTTTTATTCGTCGATCTCAAGGTTGGAAAAACAGATGCAACTATAAATAAACATAAAAAATTGGAAACGCCGGCCACTTGTCAGAGTAAAGGCTGTTTAATCCCAGTACTACAACCGCTATTAAAAAATTTTGGGACGTGCGGGGGGGATCCCGTACCATTTTTTTGAAATACTAAAACAGAAGAAATTTTTAGCTTGCCGGGGCTGATTAGCTCAGAGCATCTTTTGGCGAAACTATACCAAAAGCATTATTTATGTATGTTATCTTATAATTTTAATGTATTCTTGGGAATTCAACAGTTACTTAGAAGTGTTAAATTGCAAACTTAGTAATTTTCGAAAAACCGCTCTTGATTTTTTCCTCATAACTTGAGAACCGTTGAACTGGTGATTTCTGGTTTCCACTTCTGAATAGCACTGAAGTGGGCATTTTTTTCTTAAAAAGTTAATTTGCAGACGTTTCACTTTCTCAGGAAATGTCAAAGTACCAAATTGGCCAATTTTGCAAACCGCTCTTAGGTCTTGGCTTCTTCTTAGAGAACTGTTAGAGTCGCACTTTTTGTTTTCTCTAGTAGATAGAGCAATAAAGTAGGCATTTTTAGTCGAAATGTGAATTTTAAAAACTTCTAATTTTCTCAGAAAGTGTTAAATTGCAAACTTAGTCAATTTTCGAAAAACCGCTCTTATTTTTTCTCATAACTTGAGAACCGTTGAACTGGCAGATTTCTGGTTTCCACTTCTGAATAGAGCACTGAAGTGGCATTTTTTTCCTTAAAAACGTTAATTTGCGACGTTTTCTCACTTTCTCAGGAAATGTCAAAGTAATTGGCCAATTTTTTCAAAACCGCTCTTAGGTCTTGGCTCATTCTTAGAGAACTGTTAGTCGCACTTTTGTGTTTTTGTCTAGTAGATAGAGCAATAAAGTAGGCATTTTAGTCGAAATTGAATTTTAAAAAACTTCTAATTTTCTCAGAAAGTGTTAAATTGCAAACTTAGTCAATTTTCGAAAAACCGCTCTTGATTTTTTCCTCATTACTTGAGAACCGTTGAACTGACAGATTTCTGGTTTCCACTTCTGAATAGAGAACCGAAGCCGGCATTTTTTTCCTTAAAAAACGATAATTTGCGGACGTTTCTCACTTTCTCAGGAAATGTCAAAGTACCAATTGGCCAATTTTTGCAAAACCGCTCTTAGGTCTTGGCTCATTCTTAGAGAACTGTTAGAGTCGCACATTTTGTTTTTCTCTAGTAGATAGAGCAATAAAGTAGGCATTTTTAGTCGAAATGTGAATTTTAAAAAACTTCTAATTTTCTCAGAAAGTGTTAAATTGCAAACTTAGTCAATTTTCGAAAAACCGCTCTTGATTTTTTCCTCATAACTTGAGAACCGTTGAACTGAGCAGATTTCTGGTTTCCACTACTGAATAGACTGAAGTGGACATTTTTTTCTTAAAAAGTTAATTTGCAGACGTTTCTCACTTTCTCAGGAAATGTCAAAGTACCAAATTGGCCAATTTTTGCAAAACCGCTCTTAGGTCTTGGCTCATTCTTAGAGAACTGTTAGACTCGCACATTTTGTTTTTCTCTAGTAGATAGAGCAATAAAGTAGGCATTTTATCGAAATGTGAATTTTAAAAAACTTCTAATTTTCTCAGAAAGTGTAAATTGCAAACTTAGTCAATTTTCGAAAAACCGCTCTTGATTTTTTCCTCATTACTTGAGAACCGTTGAACTGACAGATTTCTGGTTTCCACTTCTGAATAGAGAACCGAAGTCCGCATTTTTTTCCTTAAAAAGCGTTAATTTGCAGACGTTTCTCACTTTCTCAGGAAATGTCAAAGTACCAACTTGGCCAATTTTTGCAAAACCGCTCTTATGTCTTAGCTCATGCTTAGAGAACTGTTAGAGCCGCACTTTTTGTTTTTCTCTAGTAGATAGAGCAATAAACTAAGCATCTTTAGTGGAAATATGGATTTTAAATAACTTAAGATTTCCTGAAAAGGTGTCAAATTCTAAAATAAGCCAAATTTCAAAAACCGCTCTTAATTTTGCACTCATAATTTGAGAACTGTTAGACCATCAGATTTTTCCCTTTCACCATTGAATAGAGCATTAAAGTGTATAATATAAAACATGAAAATTAACGTAAGTGTTAGTCAACGCGCAAAGTGAGTCTAATTTTTTAAAACCTTTTTGAGTTGTTGCCTTATAATTAAAGAACCGATAGAGCAGAAGATGTCCCGTCTTCCGTGTCGAATAGAGCATTGAAGACGGCATTTTACCTAAAAAGATCAAGTTTCAAGTGTTTCTGATTTCAAAAACCGCTCTTGATTTTTGGCTAATAATTAGAGAACGGTTAGAGCCACAGACATCCGATTATCAGTACTGGATGGAGCAATAATGTAGGAATTTTCTATCAATGCCGCTCTTATTATTTTGAAACATCAAATTTATTTTATTTTAAATAGGTACATATTTTTTTCAAAACCGAGTTTTGGTTTATATTTAGAAACCGCTAGAGATACATATTCTCCTTGTCAGTGCTGACTAGAGCATGAAAACAGGTATATTTTCATATAAACATGATTTTTTTTAGACTGAATAGATTAACCAAATATTTTGAATTATTCACGAAATCTGGAATCGCAAATTTAGATCATTTTTTTAAAACCGTTTTTAGTTCTTGGCTCATTTTTAGAGAACCATTAGAGCCACAGATTTATATTTGCCAGTACTGAATACAGCTTTAAAACATGCATTTTTTATAGTAAAAAACAACTTTTTTGCATTGAGTAGATTTACCAAATAATGATGAATTGCCTCAGGAAACCTTGAAGTGCAAGTTTAGATCACTTTTTCAAAACCGCTCTTAGATTTCCGCTCATATTTAGAGCACTGCTAGAGCTATGATCTTCTACTTGCCAGTACGGGATAGAGCATTAAAGCAGGTATTTTTTCGTATAAATCATCAATATTTTCAGCTGGAATAGATTTACCAAATAATTTTATTTATCTCAAGAGACCTTGAAGTGCCAATTTAGGTCAGTTTTTCAAAACAGCTTTTGGTTTTTGACATACACTAAGAAAACTAATAGAGCTGCAGACTTCTACTTGTCAGTAGTGAATAGAGCATTAAGGTCTTCAGTCTTCTACACTTTAATCGCCCTTATCAAGGCTGAAGATTTTAAAATAAATTGTGAAACTTGACAAATACCATCTAAGCAAACAAGAGCAGAAAGCCACTTTTGTTGCATCAAAACGTTGAATAAACCGTAGGAAATCCCATACAATGCTCTAAATAAAACGATAAATGACTGCATTTGAAGAAAAAGCGGACGAACCGTCACGTAGCCAGCAACGAAACTCCAAAAACTACGAGCCATTATTCCTGCAGAAGAGTGTTGTACTGTAGGTTAGGGACTTGAGGAGCGAGCCTTATTCTCATGATTAACGATTGAATGCACTTTAGAAAAGCGGGGCGAAAACGTGGAAATTCTTTCTGGCGAAGAAAATCGTAAAAAACGTCGTCGTTCATGCCTTTGTGGATTCGAATAGTGGGCATTTGTCAAGCGCCAGTCAATAGACAGAGCGTTAAGGGTATGGTATTGTGATTCCCATTAGGGTGGGCTTTGTAAACACGTCGAATTCGTTCAGATCTGTTCGGTGTTGTTTTCGCATGATTTGCCAAAAAAATGTGCACATTAACGTCGAAGCCCACTTGGCAAACAAATAATTTGCTCACCGCGCCTCAAATGTCCGCATGCCGGTAAACCGGCCACATTTAAAACAGTTACCACCAAAAGCATCCCCGCTTTTACCCAGTAAATTCTGTATGATGCATTCCTTGCCATAAGTTGTTTACTGATTTATCGTAATGAAATGTAAAACTTGATAAAGATGGCCATAAAGCATTGCGGGTATTCTCTGCGAGACGCTGCTTTATTCTTTATTGTTTATTGCTGGCTGCCTGAAACGGGTTGCCTGAAAAATCCATTGTGATGATTTAGGTAATTCTTTCGGTTGTAAACTTGCACGAAAGGTGATCGGGTTGCCGGTTGGCATGACCAGAATGTGCGTTTTTTTTTTCGCAATGGAATGCTGGATGATCCATCTCAAAGGATTTATCGTGCGAACGGAAACTTTCATCGAAAAACATTAGAGAACGTTTGAGAGATGAAAATACTGTTAATTGACTGTTAAAAACTACCTTTTAAAGCTGTCGACTAGATTGCGTAAATCCGAATTTAATATTGAAATGAGTTAAAAACACGCATCGTCTATATGTATGTAGATTGACTGGCTGAAGTACTTAGAGGAAACCAGTTAATTTAGAAGAAGAAATATAATTCCCCCACTAAGACTATGGCAATTACCAGTCCTACGCATAAATCAGAGGCGATTTTAAAACCAAATACATATTAATTGGGTAAAATAAAATAAGAGAGCGAACTGCTAAATATGCGGCGATGATAAAATATGCCCACCCAGTATGAGGCAAAATAATAACGCTGGTTATTAAAAATGGCGTTGCGCATTTCTTGACAAAACAACATACAAGAAGGACGCATGTAATCTATAGTTTACGCACAAGTGTCTTGGTACAAATTTACATCCAAAGGAATCGGTTGACATGGCTACTTATCTACAGACTAAAGAATGTCCTTATTCGTATTTAGATTTTCAAGCGCGCCATGGAAGAATGGGTTCTATACTACAAAGGATGCCGACCGATTTTTCTTGCTCTGAATAAAACAATGCTTTAGATAAATCTATAGTTGAATACTTCTTATGCCGATTATTCCATCTATTTGCTTGTTTAATCTGCTTCTATTCCATTTTGTGGGAAATGTTTCGATTTTTGCACCATTTTCATCACAAGGAAGCGACAAGCCTGAAAAACTGGTGGAAAAACCTGGCTGGAAGCTTCAGATCCGAAAAAATCGACAGCTTCGATCGTTTTGGGCAGTTTTTGGTCATTCACGATGTTTGACTGACGATAGTTTCCTTATTGTAGACCCAAACACTTAAAAAATGCACCCTGGAGAGCTCAAAAAACACGCAAGTGAAGATTTGAAGTTTCACCCAAAGTTAGGCGTCAATTTTTTGGAAATGCTTCGAATTTTACATCACTTTTATCTCAAGGAAGTGCGGAATCCAGCCAACTCATGGAAAAACACGCTGGAAGCTTCAGATCCGAAAAAATCGCCAGTTTCGATCGTTTCAGGCAGTTTTTGGTCATTCACGATTTTTGACTGACGATAGTTTCCTTATTGTAGACCCAAACACTTAAAAAGTGCACCCTGGAGAGCTCAAAAAACACGCAAGTGAAGATTTGAAGTTTCACCGAAAGTTAGGCGTCAATTTTTTGGAAATGCTTCAATTTTACACCATTTTTATCTCAAGGAATGCGGAATCCAGCCACTCATGGAAAAACACGCTAGAAGCTTCAGATCCGAAAAAATCGACAGTTTCGATCGTTTCAGGCAGTTTTTGGTCATTCACGATTTTTGACTGACGATAGTTTCCTTATTGTAGACCCAAACACTTTAAAAATGCACCCTGGAGAGCTCAAAAACACGCAAGTGAAGATTTGAAGTTTCACCGAAAGTTAGGCGTCAATTTTTGGAAATGCTTCGAATTTTACATCATTTTATCTCAAGGAAGTGCGGAATCCAGCCAACTCATGGAAAAACACGCTGGAAGCTTCAGATCCGAAAAAATCGACAGCTTTCGATAGTTTCAGGCAGTTTTGGTCATTCACGATTTTTGACTGACGATAGTTTCCTTACTTAGTAGACCCAAACACTTTAAAAATGCACCCTGGAGAGCTCAAAAAACCCGCAAGTGAAGATTTGAAGTTTCACCGAAAGTTAGGCGTCAATTTTTTGGAAATGCTTCAATTTTAATCACTTTTATCTCAAGGAAGTTGCGGAATCCAGCCAACTCATGGAAAAACACGCTGGAAGCTTCAGATCCGAAAAAATCGACAGTTTTCGATTCGTTTCAGGCAGTTTTGGTCATTCACGAGTTTTGTGACTGACGATAGTTTTCCTTATTGTAGACCCAAACACTTTAAAAATGCACCCTGGAGAGCCTTCAAAAAACACGCAAGTGAAGATTTGAAGTTCACCGAAAGTTAGGCGTCATTTTTTGGAAAATGCTTTCGAATTTTACATCATTTTTATCTCAAGGAAGTGCGGAATCCAATCCAACTCATGGAAAACACGCTGGGAAGCTTCAGATCCGAAAAAATCGACAGCTTTCGATCGTTTCAGGCAGTTTTTTGGTCAGTCACGATTTTTGACTGACGATAGTTTCCTTATTGTAGACCCAAACACTTTAAAAATGCACCCTGGAGAGCTCAAAAACACGCAAGTGAAGATTGAAGTTCACCGAAAGTTAGGCGTCAATTTTTGGAAATGCTTCGAAATTTTAATCACTTTTATCTCAAGGAAGTGCGGAATCCAGCCACTCATGGAAAAAACACGTGGAGCTTCAGATCCGAAAAAATCGACAATTTTCGATCGTTTCAGGTCAGTTTTTTGGTCATTCACGATTTTGACTGACGATAGTTTCCTTATTGTAGACCCAAACACTTTAAAAAATGCACCCTGGAGAGCCTCAAAAACACGCAAGTGACGATTTGAAGTTTTCATCATCCATCATCCCGAAAAGTTAGGACGTCAATTTTTTGGAAATGCTTCGAATTTTCCATCATTTTTATCTCATGGAGTGCCGGAATCCAACCAACTCATGAAAAACCCGCTGGAAGCTTCAGATCCGAAAAAACTCGACAATTTTCGAATCGTTTCAGGCAGTTTTGGTCATTCACGATTTTGACTGACGATAGTTTTCCTTATTGTAGACCCAAACACTTAAAAAATGACACCCTGGAGAGCTCAAACAACACGCAAGTGAAGATTTGAAGTTTCACCCAAAGTTAGGCGTCAATTTTTTGGAAATGCATTCGAATTTTACATCACTTTTATCTCAAGGAAGTGCAGGACTCCAGCCAACTCATGGAAAAAAAACACGCTGGAGAGCTTCAGATCCGAAAAAATCGGCAGTTTCGATCGTTTCAGGCAGTTTTTTGGTCAATTCACGATGTTTGACTGACGATAGTTTCCTTATTGTAGACCCAAACACTTTACAAAATGCACCCTGGAGAGCTCAAAAAACACGCAAGTGAAGATTTGAGTTTCATCACCGAAAGTTAGGCGTCAATTTTTTGGAAATGCTTCGAATTTTAACATCATTTTTATCTCAAGGAAGCGCGGACAATCCATCCAACTCATGGAAGAACACGCTGGAAGCTTCAGATCCGAAAAATCGACAGCTTCGATCGTTTCAGGGCAGTTTTTGGTCATTCAACGATTTTGACTGACGATAGTGTTCCTTATTGTAGACCCAAACACTTTAAAAATGCACCCTGGAGAGCTCAAAAAACACGCAAGTGAAAATTGAAGTTTCACCGAAACGTTAGAGCGTCAATTTTTAGGAAATGATTCGAAATTTTACATCACTTTTATCTAAGAAGTGGCGGATCCAGCCAACTCATGGAAAAACACGCTGGAAGCTTCAGATCCGAAAAATCGACAGCTTTCGATCGTTTCAGGCCAGTTTTTGGTCATTCACAGATTGTTGACTGACGATAGTTTCCTTATTGTAGACCCAAACACTTAAAAATGCACCCTGGAGAGCTCAAAAAACACGCAAGTGAAGATTTGAAGTTTCACCGAAAAGTTAGGCGGTCAATTTTTGAGAAATGCTTCGAAATTTTACATCACTTTTATCTCAAGGAAGTGCGGAATCCATCCAACTCATGGAAAAACACGCTGGAAGCTTCAGATCCGAAAAAATCGACAGTTTTCGATCGTTTCAGGCAGTTTTTGGTCATTCCACGATTTTGACTGACGATAGTTTCTCCTTATTGTAGACCCAAACACTTAAAAAAATGCACCCTGGAGAGCTCAAAAAACCACGCAAGTGAAGATTTGAAGTTATCACCGAAAGTTAGGCGTCAATTTTTTGAGAAATGCTTCGAATTTTACATCAATTTTAATCTCATGGAAGTGCGGGAATCCAACCAACTCATGGAAAAACACGCTGGAAGCTTCAGATCCGAAAAAATCGACATTTCGATCGTTTCAGGCAGTTTTTGGTCATTCACGATTTTTGACTGACGATAGTTTCCTTATTGTAGACCCAAACACTTTAAAAAATGCACCCTGGAGAGCTCAAAAAAACACGCAAGTGAAGATTTGAAGTTTCAACCGAAAGTTAGGCGTCATTTTTTGGAAATGATTCGAATTTTACATCAATTTTATCTTAATGGAAGTGCGGAATCCAACCAACTCATGGAAAAACACGCTGGAAGCTTCAGATCCGAAAAAATCGACAGCTTCGATCGATCGTTTCAGGCAGTTTTTGGTCATTCACGATTTTTGACTGACGATAGTTTCCTTATTGTAGACCCAAACACTTAAAAATGCACCCTGGAGAGCTCAAAAAACACGCAAGTGAAGATTTGAAGTTTCACACCGAAAGTTAGGCGTCATTTTTTGGAAATGCTTCGAATTTTACATCACTTTTATCTCAAGGAAGTGCGGAATCCAGCCAACTCATGGAAAAACACGCTGGCAAGCTTCAGATCCGAAAAAAATCGACAGTTTCGATCGTTCGGAAGTTTTGGTCATTCACGATGTTTGACTGACGATAGTTTCCTTATTGTATACCCAAACACTTAAAAAATGCACCCTGGAGAGCTCAAAAAACACGCAAGTGAAGATTTGAAGTTTCACCGAAGTTAAGCGTCAATTTTTTGGAAAATGCTTCGAATTTTACACCATTTTTATCTCAGGAAGTGCGGAATTCCAGCCAACTCATGGAAAAAACACGCTGGAAGCTTCAGATCCGAAAAATCGACAGCTTTTCGATCGTTTCGGGCAGTTTTTGGTCATTCACGATGTTTGACTGACGATAGTTTCCTTATTGTAGACCCAAACACTTAAAAAATGCACCCTGGAGAGCTCAAAAAACACGCAAGTGAAGATTTGAAGTTTCACCCAAAGTTAGTCGTCAATTTTTTGGAAATGCTTCGAATTTACATCATTTTTATCTCAAGGAAGTGCGGAATCCAGCCAACGCATGGAAAAAACACGCTGGAAGCTTCAGATCCGAAAAAAATCGACATTTTCGATCGTTTCAGGTCCAGTTTTTGGTCATTCACGATTTTTGACTGACGATAGTTTCCTTATTGTAGACTCAAACACTTAAAAATGCACCCTGGAGAGCTCAAAACACACGCAAGTGAAGATTTGAAGTTTCACCCAAAGTTAGGCTGTCAATTTTTTTGGAAATGCTTCGAACTCTTACATCACTTTTAATCTCAAGGAAGTGCGGAATCCACCAACTCGTGAAAAAACACGCTGGAAGCTTCAGATCCGAAAAAAATCGACGCTTCGATCGTTTCGGGCAGTTTTGGTCATTCACGATTTTTGACTGACGATAGTTTCCTTATTGTAGACCCAAACACTTAAAAAATGCACCCTGGAGAGCGCAAAAAACACGCAAGTGAAGATTTGAAGTTTCACCGAAAGTTAGGCGTCAATTTTTTAAGATGCTTCAAATTTTACATCATTTTTATCTCAAGGAAGTGCGGATCCACCAACTCATGGAAAAACACGCTGGAAGCTTCAGATCCGAAAAATCGACAGTTTTCGATCGTTTCAGGCAGTTTTTGGTCATTCACGATTTTTCAACTGACGATAGTTTCCTTATTGTGGACCCAAACACTTAAAAATGCACCCTGGAGAGCTCAAAAAACACGCAAGTGAAGATTTGAAGTTTCACCGAAAGTTAGGCGTCAATTTTTTGGAAATGCTTCGAATTTTACATCATTTTTATCTCATGGAAGTGCGGAATCCAGCCAACTCATGGAAAAACACGATTCAGATCCAATTATCGACATTTTCGATCATTTTAGGCACTTTTTGGACATTCTTGGACGATCTTTAACAGCGATATTTTCCATTTGACAGCAGAAGAATCCATTGAGCTGAAAAATGGCGCAAGTTGAATTTTGGATTTTCAACACATTTAAGTGAAAAGTAGAAAAAAGTTCAATATTTGGACAATTGTTTCCCACTAAAGCGCCACAAACCATTTCAAAATTGGTTCTTTTCTTGAAGATGATTATTGAGTGGCTGTTTATGCTGATAAACTGATTTCAGCGTGTTTCTTCACGTAATTTTGCTGCATTTTAATGGAATAACACTGTTTCAAAACGTGTTCATTGTTTATCTCGAATCGAATTTTGCGGTAAAACTTACACATTTCGGCCATTAGTCGATCTCACGCCTATCAATGAATGGAGACATCCATCATGCGAAGGCAACAACCAGAATAGGCCTCCCCTCATTCTCACAATAGCTGCAATATTTACTGATACTTTGTCCCTCTAATTACCAAGAGCGACAAAGATTGATCGGGTAAACTCGACAGTTGCCCAGACCCGGCCCGGCCCTGCAATTATATGATTATCCTGCCAGATCCTGCACAATACCCAATGATTCCTGAGTTTTCATTACCCGTATTGTTGAGGCGCGTTCGTAGCACGAAATAATAGGTTTCCGAAAACTTTTCCTGCAACTTTTCGAGACTTCGTGCCGATGGAAAAAATAATTGATGATGGTCCAGATAGCCAAATTTAGCCGTTTAAAAGCGGCTTACTTATCTCCGGTTTTTTTTCCTTCAAAAGCAAACAATAGCGAAATGCAAAAGAGGACGATTCAGTGTCAAGCAGGTGGACAATGGATTGGATCGTTAAATATTCCGCATCACATCCAATTTTGCAAAGGGAGCTATCCGGTAGATATAACAATAGGAGCTGGTTTGCAACGAGTTTTGATGTCAGTAAAACGATAAGAAAACGGACAATACGCACGTCACTCAATGATTAATTAGCTTGTTCTTATTCTCAACCTTTTTTACTATCTATACGGACAATTCTTTGCAACTGGTTTTACCATTGCTTTGTGACCATTCGGCATTCTAATCATGCGTCCAGCAGCAGCAGCAGCAGCAGCAGCAGAAAAACACCGTTCTAAAGATCGGATCCTTGTGTGGAAATCAGAATCCCAAAGGAAAACTGGGTCAGAATCGCTTAAATTCGCTCAATTCACGCAAAATCGTCAAGCGGGTACTTAGTATACGAATTTCGATGACAAACTCGAGAAATAATGAATATGGAAGCGTCGGAGATAACCGTAAGCTGAAGGCGCGTGTTTTGAGGTTTTATTTAAACTAGCGTTTCAATCACAACAGAAGCGTCTGGATGACAAGACACAATTTATAATTGTCAATCGGAGAGAAGGCTTGGCTTTATATCGGCGAGCTGGGAAATTCCACAAGAAAATTCCTTCAGATTTTCGAAGAATCTTTCGATGTTTCAATTGTTTCGAAAAACCCGCAACTAAATGCCGTGTCTCTGAGTAATTTTAGCATTTTTAACTTTGTTAGAAAACGTGTTAAGTTTCCGAGTACCAAGTATTTGGTGGAAGCAATTGTCGCTCTTAGTACTCAGTTAACTTGGGAGAAACAATCATCATCTTTAAGATGCTCTGAACAATCTTTCTTCTTCTTCTGCTTCATCTTTTCGAAAGCCAAATGCTTGTTTACCCTCTCACGTGACCTCTTGAGAAGCTGATGACCAGCTATCCCTTCCATCTCTTCGGAGGGCGTCCTGGTCGTCTTCCAGTAGCTGGCTTGCCATTCCGTGCAATCTTGGCAAGTCTCCCATCGCCCATTCTGGAAACATGTTCGTTCCAGTATCTTCTTCTTGCACGTGACCATCTTACCACATCCAATATCCCACACTCCTCTCGGATGTCCCCACTCCTACTGTGAGGTCCTCATCTCATTAGAACGCATCATCCTCTTTGTTTCGGATGTGTCGGCTCTGGTCTCAACCGCATATGTCATGATCGGGCGTACGCAAGTTTTGTAACCTCTGACCTTACATTGGCTGGTCATAAATTGGTTTCGCCAGATTAACGACTTCAAGGCGCCTGCTACCCTGGCAGATTAATTGACCTGCTCCCTGACAACACCCGCCAGGTTTCCCCACGACGATATTTTGACTCCCAAGTAGCTGAAATCCGAAACTTGCTCTATTATTTTGTCATCAACTACCAGGCTTGCATCGACGTGGCTCCCTCGATATTACCATACTTTTAGTTTTTGTATTAGATATCTTCATGTTGAGTTCTTCGGCTTCACTTTTGAACTCCTGCAGTAGCCATTGTAACCCGTCCTCCGTATCTGCGAGGAGCGCTGCATCGTCTGCGAAGCACACGATTTTGAGGAGGTGTCTTCCCAATCTATAGCCATGTTTTACTTTCCGAACCCTCTCTATTATCCTGTCCATAATGAGGTTGAACAGAAATGGACTCAAGCTGTCGCCTTGCCTCACACCGGACTTTATTCTTATTTTACCGGTGGATGTCGATTTTGTTTTTATTTCAGTTACATTGTAAATATTTTGGTGTTCCTTTTGCGCTGAGCTCAGTGAGAACGTCTGCAAGCTTCAATCGATCGAAGGCCTGGGTTCGGTCCACAAAACACATAAAAGCTGGCTTGTCAAATTCGATAGCTTTTTCTATAACCTGGCGAACTATGAATACTGCATCGTTGGTACGGGTTCTTTCTAAATTCCTTGCTGTTCTTCGGAAATACAAATTGTTTTTGGAAATATGTTTTCCCAGTATTTTGTAGAATAGCCTTCATCGGGGTATTCAGAAGGGATATTCCTCTATAATTCGAGGGGTCTGAGATACTTCCTTTTTGAAAACTGGTATGGTAATGCTGCTTCTCCATTCTTCAGGTATATTTCTCCTTTTCAGTATTTCATTGAAGAGTCTTGTTAGTTCTTCGGCCAATTTTTCCCCTCCATTCTTCAAGAGTTCATTTGGGATGTTGTTCGGCCCCGGACATTTTCCATTTTTTTCAGTTCTTTCACCTCCGACCATACTTCTTTCACAGTCCATTCCTCAATTTCCTCCTCATCCACAGCATTTTGTCTGGACAATAGTTTCCGTTCAGAAGTTGATCTTCTCCTGCGTACAAGCTCTCGAAATGACTTTTCCATCTTTCGGCCGATATACTGTTCAACTGAACAGAATCATTCACCTCCCTCATTGCAGCTCTAAACATCTTCCAGACACGTTTCTGCGCTCCGTACATGTCACCTTCAATCTCCCTGCTAAACTTTTCCCAGTGCTCCCTTTTTATTTCTCTTTTCCTGATATTCACTCTATTTCTTGTTCTTATGTACTCAGTATAGTTCTGTAGGTTCTTAGTTGTTTTGAACTTTAAATGAGTTTTCTTCTTCCTCTTGGGCTAGCAGCTTGATTTCAGGGGTAAACCATGTTTTTTGTTTGTGAGCATTTGTGTTTACAGTTCTTTTTCCGACAGCCTCCTCGGCCGCTTGATTTATACTCTGTTTCAAACCTCCCCACAGTTCATCCACTGTGTCCAAGCGTCGAGTATTCCCTTCCAGTAGCTTCCCGTCGAGACGGCGTACATATAGATCTAGCGTACTCGTATCCTTAAGAGATTCAATGTTGAACTTTTCCATCGTGTTGTATTTGGTTTTCCTGGAGAGTGGTCTAATGGAGGTTATTTTTACCAATACAAGACTCTGGTCTGAACCTATGTTAGCAGATTACAAAGATCTAACATCTAAAATCTGTTCGGGCATCATAGGTCTGTTTGTAATAATGTAGTCAATCATGGATGTTGTTTGCCTGTTGCTTCTGACTGTTATTTTATGTTGAATCTTATGATCGAAGTACGTATTATTCATTCAAGTTCGTTTGGGCACAGAACTCTATAAGCAGTTGTGCTTGTTATTGATGTCCGCTCGTTGAATTTGTTTCTTTATTCCAGGGATTACTTCGTTTCCAACACGTGCATTCAGATCACCCATGATGACGATCTTCTCGCCATTGGGTATATCCTCCACGGTAGACTGCAGCTGATCGTATAATTCCTCCAGTTCTTGTCTGGTTCTTCCAGAATCCGGAGATTTTTAGTTTCTCCTTTTCCGTCTTCATACTGACCTGCAGTATTCTGGTCGCTCCGATATTTTACGCCGTTTATGCTGTCCTAGATATACTCGCTTATTGAATTCCCACACCAGAAAGCTGCTTCTAACTTCCTTCGATCTGCCGGAATAAAACAATGTGTACTCGCCGTACTGAAGTTAAGTTGAACAATTTTCGCTCTTCTTTTCCGTTTTGGCTTGGTGTTTTCGAAAAAAAAAACTTTTTCATACCAAAAGACTTCGAGGCTTTTCCAAAGAAGATCCCATTGGCTGATCGTTATGAAATATCGGCATCCCAAAGGTGTAATCGTCAAGCTTAATACCGAAAAGAGAAAAAAAAACAAATAAAAGTTTGCTTGTCACCGGGCAATTTTATTCGGGGGGTGATAAATTGTTCGATATAATTGAATTCCGGCCGATAATTTGACACAACCATTCGGGCCCGATTGATTATGCATTGAGGTCGTTTAGAGGATCCGCAACAATTATTGCGAAATCGACGCGGATTGTCGTTCGTTTCCACACTTTTCCTGTTGGGGAAAATTGCATTTTCCTTTTTTTTGTTTCGGCCAACAATCATTTCTTAGCCGTGATTTGAAACGAACACAAAAGCGACCAAATTCAAGCGGGAACAAAGTTGGGCCCCACATAAATTATTCTTGCTGATTAAGTATATTGGTTTCGGGCAAGTTTGGGAGTTGTTTTCCCAACTCGCTAAGAAACAAAATAGAATCAGTATCCTCCTTGCTACCCATTTAAGTTTGGTAGTCAGAAGCGAGTAATAAGACCGACTAAGTCTCGCTTTGATGTCCCCTCGCACTAATTAACAAACGACAAAATTGTATTTAAACAATAGAGTAAGAGCTTACTTTGAGACATTAGACTGATATGAATGCCGTGATCCACGTCAAAGCATTAAGTTTACGAGTCGCTTTCCCCGAGCAAGATTATGCAAATAAGTGTGCACTTTAGCGGCAAATGAATTATTTAGGGGCGGTTTACGGGACGGAGTTCAATAGTGAATCGAATTGTTCGTTTTCCCGAATTTTCCTCACAACTCACTTGCACGCTGTCGCCGATTTTTTCTCCTGCTAAGCAGATTATTCCTGGAAAAAAATGAACGCGACCTCCCCCCGAGCCAAATTAACTTCCTTTTTGTCGCTTATTTTGTTTGATTTCCTTGTTCCACATATTTCTAATTATATTTTCCTTTAAAGGTCTTCTAAGGCTATTATCGCGCGAACGTACCGTGATTTTTCTCTTTATTCATTTGGGAAACAAATTTGCCTTTTGAATTTGTCTTGCATGTATCCTTTTATCACGGCACGACGTTCGTCTAGATAATGAACCTATCCCCTGTTTCCTGCCGTCAGGGCACAGGATTGGATTAATCCTGCATTTGAATTTTGTTTATTTCACTAAAATTTTAGAAGGCAGCGACCAGTTTTTCTATTTTCATCGCGAGAAAACATGGAAATTCTGTGATTAGCAAAACAGATTTAGCCTGGACACTGGAAATTCTTTGATTAAACGTTTGTCCTTGTATTTGAACCAAAACTGATTTTCTTTTTTCGCAAAATCCTCAACATTGCGGGCTGTTTTAGGCCGAGGCTGTACCGAAAGCATCGAGTGCGCCACATTTTCACTAATTTCCTTCCTTCAATATTTCGTCTACTTTTATGTAAAAACACGTAGGTATATTTAAATTGTCGCTAAAGTTTTGAAATCACGAGTTATCAAAAATGGATTTTTTCACATTTTCACAACAAAAAAAACATGTCCATTCCTTGGTCAACAGCATTTCTTTACATTTTATCCAGTGTCGTGCCCGTAGGGCTCGGCACAACTTCGGCAAAACAGACTTACAGAGGCAAATTTCAAAAATTTTGCAAACTGAGCCGATCATTGGAAGTTAGCAAGACTTGCACAAAGTTTGGATGTGAAGTTTCGCTTGAAAGTTTCCAAGTTTTATCGTTTCATTGTCGAAACTGGCGAAGTTATGCTCAACTGTGTATCAATGTAGGTGAAACAATCGATCTCTTTAATCCTGCATTCAATTTAAAAAAATTCTACAAACTGCGCAGGTTGATGAAAGTTGACGAAACTTTCACAGTGTTTCACGTGACGTTTCGTTGGAAGTTTTGAAAGTTTCATAGTTTCATTATCTAAATTAACAAAGTTATGTTGCACTGAGTATCAAGGTGGAAGGAAAACGCTTCTTTCTAAACCCGTGGAATAAATTTTAAAAAAATCTTCTAACTCAATAGGTGGCTGGAACTGAACGAAACTTTGTCTTTGGTTTGAATAAAGTTTCGTTCGAAATTCTTCTTTCAGTTTCTTCGAGTTTCAATGTGGACGCAACAACCGATCTTCTTGGAACATGCACAGTCAATTTTGAGAAATTCTCCAAACTCAGCAGGTCGATGAAAGTTGGAAAAAATTTTGCAATGCATCATATAAAGTTTCACTGAAAGTTTTCAAAATTTCGTTGCCTCAATATCTGAACTGGCAAAGTTCTCTTCCATTGAGTATCAAGGTGGACAAAACAGTCGCTTTTCTTCAAACCAGCAGAGTAAATTTTGAAAAATTATCCAAACTGAGCAGGTCCATTAAAGTTGGCAAACATTTTGCAATGTAGGATGTGAAGTTTCACTAGAAGTTTTTTAAAGTTTCATCTTTTCAGTGTCAGATTTTTTGGGAACTGAGGGACTGTTTTAGGCCGAGGTTGTACCCAAAACATCGAGGGCGGCCCACATTTTCAGTAATTTCCTTCATTCAACAATTCGTGTACTTTTAAACAAAAGCATCGAACATTTCTTCGGCTTCATCCTACCCGAGTTGTTTGGAAAAACTACTTTGATCCATTTTTTCCAAACCATCGAGTCAGTTTTCAAATCAGGAAATTTCAAAAATTATTTTTTAGATTCCAGGGCTCCGTATTTTCACACAGGAAAAACATGACAATTTCGTGATGATTAACAGATTTTCTTTACATTTTATCCAGTGTCGTGCCCGTAGGGCTCGGCACAACTTCAACAAAACAGAGTTTTTTTTTTAAACCACAAACATTAACGTTCAGGGACTCTTTTAGACACAAGTCATGCTGAACACTTCAAGGCCCAGTTCCAGAACAAACCTGAAACAGTTTTTTGTTGCATGTTGGCCAGTGTCGTGCCCGTAGAGCTCGGCCCAACTTCAGCAAAACAGACTTACAGAGGCAAATTTCAAAAATTTTGCAAACTAAGCCGATCATTGGAAGTTAGCAAGACTTCCACAAAGTTTGGTGTGAAGTTTCGTTGAAAGTTTCCCAAGTTTTATCGTTTCATTGTTGAAACTGGCGAAGTTATGCTCAACTGTGTATCAATGTAGGTGAAACAATCGATCTTCTTTAATCCTGCAGTCAATTTAAAAAATTCTACAAACTGCGCAGGTTGATGAAAGTTGACGAAACTTTCACAGTGTTTCACGTGACAGTTTTGTTGGAAGTTTTTGAAAGTTCATAGTTTCATTATCTAAATTAACAAAGTTATGTTGCACTGAGTATCAAGGTGGAAGGAAAAACGCTTCTTTCTAAACCCGTAGACCAAATTTTAAAAAATCTTCTAACTCAGCAGGTGGCTGGAACTGAACGAAACTTTGTCTTTGGTTTGAATAAAGTTTCGTTCGAAATTCTTCGTTCAGTTTCTTCGAGTTTCAATGTGGACGAAACAACCGATCTTCCTGGAACATGCAGAGTCAATTTTGAGAAAAACTCCAAACTGAGCAGGTCGATGAAAGTTGGCAAAAATTTTCCAATCCATCATATGAAGTTTCACTGAAAGTTTTTCCAAAATTTGTTGCCTCAATATCTGAACTGGCAAAGTTCTCTCCATTAAGTATCAAGGTGGACAAAACAGTCGCTTTTCTTCAAACTAAGCTGAGTAAATTTTGAAAAATTATCCAAACTGAGCAGGTCCATTAAAGTTGGCAAACATTTTGCAATGTAGGATGTGAAGTTTCACTAGAAGTTTTTTAAAGTTTCATCTTTTCAGTGTCAGATTTTTTGGGAACTGAGGGACTGTTTTAGGCCGAGGTTGTACCCAAAACATCGAGGGCGGCCCACATTTTCAGTAATTTCCTTCATTCAACAATTCGTGTACTTTTAAACAAAGCATCGAACATTTCTTCGGCTTCATCCTACCCGAGTTGTTTGGAAAAACTGCTTTGATCCATTTTTTCCAAACCATCGAGTCAGTTTTCAAATCAGGAAATTTCAAAAATTATTTTTTACATTCCAGGGCGCCGTATTTTCACACAGGAAAAACATGACAATTTCGTGATGATTAACAGATTTTCTTTACATTTTATCCAGTGTCGTGCCCGTAGGGCTCTGCACAACTTCAACAAAACAGAGTTTTTTTTTAAACCACAAACATTAACATTCAGGGACTCTTTTAGACATAAGTCATGCTGAACACTTCAAGCCACAGTTCCAGAACAAACCTGGAACAGTTTTTTGTTACATTGGGCCAGTGTCGTGCCCGTAGAGCTCGGCCCAACTTCAGCAAAACAGACTTACAGAGGCAAATTTCAAAAATTTTGCAAACTGAGCCGATCATTGGAAGTTAGCAAGACTTCCACAAAGTTTGGTGTGAAGTTTCGTTGAAAGTTTCCCAAGTTTTATCGTTTCATTGTCGAAACTGGCGAAGTTATGCTCAACTGTGTATCAATGTAGGTGAAACAATCGATCTTCTTTAATCCTGCAGTCAATTTTAAAAAATTCTACAAACTGCGCAGGTTGATGAAAGTTGACGAAACTTTCACAGTGTTTCACGTGACGTTTTGTTGGAAGTTTTTGAAAGTTTCATAGTTTCATTATCTAAATTAACAAAGTTATGTTGCACTGAGTATCAAGGTGGAAGAAAAACGCTTCTTTCTAAAACCCGTGGAATAAATTTTAAAAAAATCTTCTAACTCATAGGTGGCTGGAACTGAACGAAACTTTGTCTTTGGTTTGAATAAAGTTTCGTTCGAAATTCTTCTTTCAGTTTCTTCGAGTTTCAATGTGGATGAAACAACCGATCTTCTTGGAACATGCAGAGTCAATTTGAGAAAAACTCCAAACTGAGCAGGTCGATGCAATTTGGCAAAAATTTTGCAATGCATCATATGAAGTTTCACTGAAAGTTTTTCAAAATTTCGTTGCCTCAATGTCTGAACTGGCAAAGTTCTCTTCCATTAAGTATCAAGGTGGACAAAACAGTCGCTTTTCTTCAAACCAGCCGAGTAAATTTTGGAAAATTATCCAAACTGAACAGGTCCATTAAAGTTGGCAAACATTTTGCAATGTAGGATGTGAAGTTTCACTGGAAGTTTTTTTAAAGTTTCATCTTTTCAGTGTCAGATTTTTTGGGAGCTGACGGACTGTTTTAGGCCGAGGTTTGTACCCAAAACATCGAGGGCGGCCCACATTTTCAGTAATTTCCTTCATTCAACAATTCCTGTACTTTTAATCAAAAGCATCGAACATTTCTTCGGCTTCGCCCTGCCCGAGTTGTTTGGAAAAACTACTTTGATCCATTTTTTCCAAACCATCGAATCAGTTTTCAAATCAGGAAATTTCAAAAATTATTTTTTAGATTCCAGGGCTCCGTATTTTCACACAGCAAAAACATGACAATTTCGTGATGATTAACGGATTTTCTTGACATTTTAACCAGTGTGGTGCCCGTAGAGCTCAGCACAAATTCAGCAAAAGAGGGTTTATTTTAGAACAAAAACAGGAACATTTCGTCCTCCGGCTTCATCCTGGTGAAATTGGTTGAAAAAATTAGAACCATCCATATTTTTGCAAATAGTTGAATCAGTCGCTACAGTTTTAAAATCACAAATCTGGAAAATTTTCTTCCAAATTTGGCTCATACAAGAGCAAAGTATCCAAGTACGCTCCTGCTGGTTGTGCCCAAAGAACAAATTGCGTGTATTGTGACACAGTCGGGGGGTAAATAAAAACTCCTCGATTCTTGCCAGTAATTAGAGTGTCAAGAACAGTCCCCATCCAAGATATTGCAAGGAAACAATGTCGCTGTTTTTATATTGGCTTCTTTGAGACCGCGCTTGGTTCGCATTCACGACAACATTGTGGCCAAATTCATTAAATATTCAATCTTTGATACAAAAAATAAAAAAGTTTAAAGGACTAAATGGGCTTTTTTCCTGAAAAGTTGATCCAATAGTTTATAGAACTAGAGTTGTGCTGGCCAACAATTACGCAACTTTGCAATGGTCCCGACAACGGTTTTAACGCCCAAACAATGCCATCCATAAGCAAGCAAGCGTTTGTTTGGCAGATTTAGGCAAGGGTTGACTCCATTGTTGCGCCTGTTCAGGCCTAAATTGTACATTGTTTCGCAAATCGGTTTTTAAATCCCTGCGACGCACTTGCCGGAAGTTCCATTGTTCCCATTGATGAGGTCCAGAAGTGGGTTTGAGGGTTTGCAAAAGACAGACTGTGAAAATGGCGACAGAGAAAAGTTGCCTTTATGGCAAGAGGTGTTGAAGGGAATCGTGCTGATGATGATCTTCATCCTAGAGCTGCTGGAAGAAGTGTGTTGGAAATGAGGTAATTTCAACGGGAAAAGCTGCTGATGCAGTCCAAAACCAGCGCCTTATTCACGTCCGCCTAATGGATCAGCAGGAAATTGGTTATCTTATCGAAGACATACCAGCGGTAACGTCGTTGAGCAGCTACACACTGAGAATACAACGCGCAACTTTTTCCCACCATTGCTCATCTTATGGACATTTTATTTCTATTTGCACGCAAATGATTTAATGTACTTACAATCGCTACGTAAGCGGACATTATCTGAATGTCTGCTCGAGCTTTAACTTGGAACATTTAATTATGGTTGCGCGGCCAAACAGTCGCTGTTGATTGGCTATTCAAGACATTCATCCGCCGTTATTACAATATCGGATTGAACGGGAAATGGCATCAGAAATGACCAGTGAGTTGGAGAAGGAGTTTTGAATTTTTGCAAAAAATCGCCTGTTTGTTTGCTTGGCGGAATCTCGTTAAGGAATTAATTAGAAAAAAGTTGAGAGTTCCTATCAAGGAAAGTATCCGCTGGTTCAGCAGCGTCCATGTGATATAAAACCTTGTAAATGGACAGGCGCTCGCAAGAACACGACCCGGGGTGACAATTGACAAACTTGAGCTGGTATTTTGCGTGTTCTTGCGTCCCGCTGAGCTATGCGTTACGTACTGCGAACAACATACCTTCCCCTTACATCTTGTTAGATATTTGTCTTTCTCCCATCCATGGGCTTTTTTCCATGTAAAAGACCATGTCGGAATTCTTTAGATAATGGAAAAGGTGTGTGAAGCAAACAATGCCCGTTTGCTATACGTACGTACGGTCTTCTTTTTGTGCGGGTTCGACCAACGTATATGGAAGAAATCGTAAGGATTCTTCACATCATGAACATTCCATCGTATCATATTCTGTAATTTGTGGTTGTGTTTGTTTAATATTCTCTCTCTTTGGGTTTTTCTTTGATAATGCTGCACATAAATAATACATGCACGTTCAGCCTTTCAGAAATAGTCCGAATAGTTTATGCCTAGTTTATTGAAACGAATATGGGGGGATTTGGATTGTCTCTCGTTTTTCTGCCACATTTCCAATCACTATAACGGTAGCATATTCATACTAATATAGAGGCAATTATTTTCCTGCTTATTACTTCGGGCCTGCTGATTTCCACATTGGCACATGATCTTTGCAAGCCTGCTTGGCTTGTCCTGCCTTTGCAATGTCACTTCACCTTTTATGCCTGCCTCCTGGATGCATTTTTTATCAGTTTTTTGCAACAAAGAACAGCATAAAATACATTAAACGAATTTCAAATAATATACCATTTGGATTCACCTTGACCGAACAGGTTTGCCCAGGCAAACTTTTTAATTGAGAAGTAATTCTTCGGATTAGGTCACATGACACGACAGGGCTCGAGGTCGCCACAATGGCCCCCATTGTATCTTCAACCCCTCGTGAAGAATCTGTTGGCCCCATCCTATTATGCGCCACACAATTGCGACCAGATTTCCAGTTGCTCTTCTGCTCATTGTGTTTCTATTTGCGAATTTACCAATACAGTCCACCTGTAGATCTAGTTTCTTCACGGTTGTAGTGAAAACATCGCAGCCACCAATGAAATCACGTGTAAAAGGACGTGGGAATTTATATTAAAGTCCCTAGTTTTGTCGCGGTGAAGTTTTGCCCAAAACTGTATCATACGGTTTTTCTCCACAAAAAAGTTGAGAATATATTTATTAAATCCACAAGTAAACGGTTAAAGGCAATTTAAAGAAATGTTTTCAACACTAATTTAGGAGAATTTGGAAATTTTATTCAACTTTCTGGTCAAATTTATTCAAAAATTTGTGTTGCATTTAAGGTTGCATCTTAAAATGCATGGATAATCTTAAAGGAAAAGGTTCAATAATTTATTTGGATAGTCAGACTAGGCATGGTTAACACTGAGTTGAGTTGCGCTGTTGAGTTGTTGCCGCACCGTGCCCTAATGAGTTCAACTCATCGCGTCTCACTGCGCCGCACTTTGAATTACGCTTAGCATTTAACTAGGGGCGGATTTTAATTTTTCGAGGCCCGGAACTAGAATTTTAACACCTAAAAAAAGTTTTACCAAGTAGGTGAGGTGACTGCAGCCACTTGCCTTATTTTATTTACTTTAAGATATGATAACACGGCAAAAGTGCGCGTGATGACACCAGAACAGTGATATTGCGCAAGCTCATTCTATGGGAGACTCTCCGGCGAGTCAACTCTGCATCAAAAACCCGTCGCCTTGGCTCGTCCATCCGCCGAAACAATATCCGGCAAAGTGCCGTGAGAAATTGGTAGAAACCCCCTCATTTGAGTTTTTAGGACGGAATTTTTGTTGAAACAAAGAAAAGTCTATAATTATTGTATTTTATTATGAATGTCAATGTAAATCGTTTGCTAACAATAAATGTTTCCAAAGGTTTAAAGTAAAATTTAAAAAGTTTCTTTTCCAGAGAAGTTTCACTGAAACTATCTGCATTCAAAAATGAACTTCTTCGACCAATAAGAATGGCCTGGCTCTTTGTTGCGTTAACCTTCACTTTCCATTGGATGAACCACTTCAGCAGTTCATCGGCGGCAAGCTGCAGTTGGTGACGAACACGTTCCTTGCGCCATGAAGATGGCACCAGGGCTGTGTCGTCCGCGAAAAGAGCCAGGGACGTATTGGCGGTTCTTGGGATGTCACTGGTGAAAATGTTGTAGAGCTTCGGGGAGAGTACAGCTCCTTGCGGTATTCCTGTTTCTGTGCTTCTGTCTTCTGACCTGATTTATGGTCTCGCGTGCGGCGTAATATATAAATGAGTTTACTGCAACATTAACTGGGCCGGTGCGTTGTGTTGGCGCACCAAGCCATTCCGCCGGCACTGCGCCGGCTCTTGAAAATTCATTGAGTTACCTATTCTCCCTTCTGAAATTTTCGAGCAAAAATCGAAATTTCACAACCGTGTTTTTTGCGTTCATTGGATTGTTTCCGCTTCTAAGAAGCTTCCCAATAACGAATACCTACCTTTTTAAGTTGGATTCTTACAACATCAGTTTTTTTCCCGAAATGTATGTTCAGATGAAGGTTTGTAAGGTACAATGCCACTCAGGGCGATTTTCATTCTTGAACTTGAGTATTTTTGTATCTCCGGTCTTCATAAGTTTAATGTTCAGCCAGTCTGCGTCTACAGCTTTGAAATCAAGGATATTTGGGTTTTTTTTCTCAGTAAACTCACCTATCCCCGTCCTGCATAAACAAATTCAGTCACTTCCAGAAGAAGATCATGCATTATGAAAACATTTTTTTTGAGATGTAACCTTCTTCTTTTGACTAATATGACGTGATAATCACGTCATTGGCTTCAACTAGAGACTTATCACAGCCCATTTAGGGTTGAATCGCCATGCAAAATAGCAAAGAAACTAGTGTTCTTAGGGATGATCTATGATTAAATGATGGGACCATCCGGCTGCAGCCCTTGGATAACGATTAAAAAATCCGTACAATCGGCGTTCCCCCCGAAAGGATTAAATGCGAATCAAGATTTTATTAATTGGGCATGTAATCGAGCCATGGCGACATTTGTGGTCGAGGTACATTCATCAAAAAAATAAATACGGCCGCAATATATACATGGTAACATGCGGGCGATGTATAATTACAGGAACTATTACTCCTATGGATGCCGATTTGCGTTTTAATTATAACTGGATTAGAATGTGGCGATGTTTTTGTGAAATTGCTTAATTAGATCGAACAAGGCCCTATTTTCCTTACAGCAGGATTTTGAGCTCTAGCTCAATAAATTTATTTGCTTTCGTCCGCCACTGATTCCTCAAAGTTAACACATCGAACTCCCCGCGCCACCCGAATCCGATTTAATGATAAACAATCGAAATAACCAAAGCACTCTGTTTATTTGAATTGCTTTGGGTTTATGTCTTGGAAACTTTATAATAGTCCTAAGTTTCGAGTAATTTCCTAATTAATTATATCGGTCCGGAATAACAGAACGAACTTTGTGTATTCTGTTTACTTTGTGCTTGCGGTGTAAGTTGCCGAACCGAGGGGCGGCGGCAGATATCAAGCAAAGGCTCTTTATATAAGTTTCTGTTTGTTTCTGTAAGGCAAACCTCTTCTCTATGCTTTTGATTTTCTATTGCCAGCTTCATTTACTGAAATGTGTACTATCCTCAATTGCTAGGGAGCTTTCGCAACTTCGCCAAATCTTCTCAATTACCTTAAAACCTCCCGATATTGTTCCGGTTTCTATTCGGTTCTATTCTGTTTCATTGAATTGGAAAGTTCACGCTCTATTACTTTCTTGCTCTTACAGGGGGGATCATCAAGATTAACAACATTTAAGATTTGTTCACTGATGTTCGTTTGTGTTCGCCATGGAAGAATTATTAAAATTTAATTTAAAAAAGGTAAAACGTACTGGCAAAAAAATAAAAAAACTGTCACAATACAAAAAAAAACATTATTACTGATATAATAAATGAAAACGGTACAGAACTGTATACAGACAAGGCCAAAGCGGACGCATTTGCCAGACATTTTCAACATGCCTTCACAACCTCCACTAACCCTAACTTTGAGGACCAAAACTTTAACGCAATAAATGATTGGTACGAGACTTACTCCACAAACGAAGCAAACAACGCACATCAACTAATTACTGAAGAAGAATACGACGAAGCACTCGCACACATTAAAAACACGGCGCCGGGAAAAGACAATATAAACGGCAAACTACTGAAAATCTTACTACACAAACACACACACACATACTGAACCTATTCAACAACTGTATTGAACTAACACGATACCAGATACCTGGAAAACAGGAATAATAATACCAATTCCTAAAACCGGACTAGACAATACACAAACACAAAACTACAGACCCAGTAGTCACTACTCCCTGTACTGAGTAAAATTTTTGAAACTATAATAAAAAATAGACTGCAACAATCAGTTGGACAACACATTTTGGATGGATTTAAACCTAAACACTCAACTGTTCACCCACTTTTTATACTAAACAACAACATACAGACAACTCACCTCACGAACAAGAAAACAGCATGACTCTTCATGGACATCAATAAGGCCTTTGACAGTGTCTGGCACAAAGGACTTTTATATAAACTTTACCAGCCTAAACCCCCAAATCATAATTCACGCAATCAGAAACCTACTCACAAACAGACACCTAGAAGTACGCATAGACAACACCCTCTCCTTTGCTTTCCCCCTTGAACAAGAACTTCCGCAAGGATCCCCGCTATCACCCCTTCTTTACAATATATACTGCCACGACATATACAATCACAGTCTCCATGACAAAAGACACATTGACAAATCTGCTTACATACTACAATACGCCGACGACACTGCATTGATCATGCACGACAAAACTACAGTAAAAGCAGTACAAAAACTTCAAACACTAACAGACAATACAATTGCTTGGTTCTACAAATGGAGACTTACACCAAACGCCACGAAAAACCAACTACTTTTACCAAACCACCAAATTAAAGACGACTCTCCATCAATAACAACAGACGGAAACAGAATTAGACCAAAACAAGAGGCAAAATATCTAGGAATGACACTGGACCAAAAACTAAAATTTACAAAACACGCACAGAACGTAAGAACAAAAATCATTCAACGGACAAAACACTTCCGATCACTGACCTACAAAGACAAGGAATCAGTACAAAGGCCGCCACAAAAATTTACCAATCAATATGTAGACCTCTGCTTGACTACGGACATATACTGACAGCGAATGCATCTAGGAAAACTAAACAGCACATTGAAACAACAGAACAGATTGCCCTGAGATCAATAACGAAAATAAGACATCCTCAAAACCAACTGCACAACCCCTCAAACCAACTACTCTACGAACGAACAAAAATAACGCGAATAACAGAAAGACAACTCCAATTGCAAACGAAATGGAAAAACAATCCCCACAACTGGACCCTACTGAATCCCCTTTGTCTTACAAGACAAACGAGACAATCCTGCTTCCGCGTCCCAACAACAACACTACTTGAACACTTCCAACACGACTGAACCAACCTGCTAGACGATGAAAAGACATGACATAGAAGAGAGATTTTATTTTTTTTGCTTTGTAATAATTTTAAGTTTACATTTAAGATAGTTTATTTTAATCGTCTAATTTGACTTCATTTCCCTCTGATAATTTGCTGCTTAAACACAGAAATCATTGAAAAGTAAAAAAGGAAATTTAGTTTGGGGGGTAATAGACACTTAGACAAACCGGACGAACACAAGCCAACTGACGCAAACAAGAACGAATGTTCGCTATCGAATATTTTCTATGATGCACGTAATTTGAGTCTTATTTTGAGAATTATTTAATCAAGGAAATTTTTTGGACATTTCATAGTGAACATTAACATAGTGAATGCACCAAGAAAAAAATGCAAAATAGGAAGGTTATATATATATTATACCTTCCCATAAATAGTCAAACGACTAATATTCCAATTAGGGGCCGCTAAAAGTCTCTAGTTCTTAGCGTCTAACATCAATACTGTATAAACCGTCTCATTACTTTCTTGCGATTGGTTCGAAGCATATTATTCTCTTATCTGAATCTTATTTACATACCGGCAACTTTTGATCAAAGCAGCTTTTGAACTTTTTCCCTTCTGCAGCGCTCAAAATCCTTTTTCATTAGAAGTTTACTCGGATAATATGCGATTCGGTGGACAGGAATTACCCACTAGGAAAGTAGGAGGATTTCAATGGAACTAAATGTTATTTTTGGGGAAAATCGCAGTTTTCCACTCTGTAAATTGCAAAAATTTCAAATGTTGGACTTATCAAAGTCCCTTCAACTGATTGCAGATTGTGGTTTAAAAGTTGTTGCAAAAATAGCTGTTAATGAGGGGGATTTCAGAGGGATCTAATGCTGATTTAGTGTCGGAAACAACAACAACAACAACAATCTCAGCCTCCAAGTATAAATCCTTTGGAGGTGGAATGGACCTTACAAAGAGCTTTAAATTTTTAATAAACGTAACCGCGGAGTGCAACAATAGAATATTTTGTAGTATTGTTATTCGAGGTGATATAGTGTTACGGAATATGGCGATTACCTGGTTATTAATGACGCGTCAGATTGTACGCATTAATGTGCATCCATCTGCTTTGTTAGCGATTCTTTTGAGTAGCCAGCTACCGGGGCCGGTTACTTTATGAGTTACTAATGCTTTTGTGCCACGTCCCTTTTATAAAACCACTTTCTTTTTCTGTTTCGTTTCCTCCTTTTGGATTACATTATATAAATCTCCTATCAACGCTGAATACGCATTGTAATGCTAAAGTTGGATGCTTGATGGATGATCAGGCGTTTTATTGTTCCAATGTGCGCTCGTAATGATCATCTTGAAACAATTGCCGCTACCTATTCCCTAATGAATTATTCATCTGGTTCTGCTAAATCGACAAAACTATCATTGATTTGTTAGCTGAAGAGTGACTTTTTCTCAGTCAAAATATGCCGAAAACACGCGAGTAGTTTGTTGCTAGTTGCAACGTTTTTGCTGGTTGTTTTATGCAGTAGTAGTAAACATCTTTATTTCTAAAAAAGGCTATCGACCTATCGGTCTTTCTGCCCTTGTTTAATACATGTAGTCTTAATCTAAATAAAAAACAAAGATGAAAATTCTCTTATTCTAGGTTAATAATCTTATTAAATAAACTTTTCAATTCTAATGACAAGAAAAAAATATTTTATTGTCCAGTAGTCAGTTGCGTTTGTAAGCGTTCGAGTAGCGTTGATGTAGGGAAACGGAAGCGGGATTGTCTGGTTGGTCTTGTAAGACAAAGGGGATTCAGTATGGTCCAGTTGTAGGGGTTGTTTGTCCATTTTGTCTGTAGATGTATGAGCCTTTCCGAAATCTTTGTCATGTTTGTGCGTTCGTATAGTAGTTGGGTGGAGGGGTTGTGTAGTGGGTTTTGGGGGTGTCTTATTCGTGTTATTAGTCTTAGTGCAATTTGTTCTGTTGTTTGTATATAACGTTTTGTCCTTTCTGTTCCGTTGGTCATGAGTATATGTCCATAGTCTAGCAAGGGTCTACAAACAGCTTTATATATTTTGGTGGCGGTGTTTGTGCTAATTCCTCTGTCTTTGTAGGTTAGTGATCGGAAGTGTTTTGTTCTCTTTATTGTTTCTGCCCTGATGTTTCGTATGTGTTTAGTGAATTTAAGTTTGTGGTCAATTGTGATTCCAAGGTATTTTACGTCGTTTTTTGGTTGTGTCGTTTGGCCGTCTGCAGTTATTGTAGGGGAGTCAGCGTTGAGTCTGTGGTTTGTGAGCAGAAGTTGGTTTTTTTGACGCGTTTGGTGTTAGTCTCCATTTATAAAACCATGTCATTGTGTTGTTTGTTAGTGTTTGGAGTCTTTGAGCTGCTCTCTCAGTAGTTTTGTCATGTACAATAAGTGCCGTGTCGTCTGCGTATTGTAATATGTATGCCGATCTGTCGATCTGATTTTTGTCTGGTTAGTTGTAATTGTATATGTCCTGGCAGTATATATTGTAGAGAAACGGTGAGAGCGGGGATCCTTGAGGGAACCCTTGTTCAGGGGAAAAGAAAATAACAGAGTTTTGTCAATTCGTACTTGTAGTTGTCTGTTTTCTAGTAAGTTCTTTATGGTGTGTAGTAGATATGTTGGTGTGTGGGGTTTGTATAGTTTGTACAGTAAGCCTCTATGCCAGACACTATCAAAAGCTTTGTTAATATGTCCATAGACAGGCAAGCTGTCTTTCTGTCAGTTAGGTGGGTTGTTTGTATATTGTTAGTCAGAGTGAAGAGTGGGTGAGTAGTCGAGTGCTGATGTTTGAATCCGAACTGATACGATAGTATGTACTTTTCGACCAGTTTTCCCAGTCGCTGCCCTATTATGTACTCAAAACCCTACCAGTACTTAGGTAGCAATGTAATTCGTCTGTAATTGCTCGGTTGTGTACTGTCCAGTCCATTTTTGGGTATAGGGATTATTAAGCCGTTTTTCCATGTTTTTGGAATTTTGTTATTTCTCATGCAGTTGTTCAATTCAGTTAGGATCAGTTTGTGTGTTTCTTGAGTTAGGCTTTTCAGGAGTTTTGCCTTTATTTTATCTTTTCCCGGTGCTGTGTTTTTGATATGCGCTAGGGCTTCATCGTACTCTGTGTCTGTGATCAGTTTGTATGTATAGTTTGGTGAGCTGTTGAAATAGTTCAAGTACCAGCCGTTGATCAAGTTCCAGTTGTCGTTGTCGAAGTTAGGGTTTGTCGATATGCTGAAGGCCCTTTGATAGTGTCTGGCGAACGCGTCAGCTTTCTCTTTGTCTGTGCACCGTTCTGTATGCACGTATGTTTTATGCATTTTCAGTAAGTTCTTGAATTAATTTTCCATAATTTGTCATCCATCGATTGAGGATATGGAAGTCAGTGAACGCCTACATCTGCGTGAATTCATTGGATTTTATTTCCCAGGAGCATCTACTTGAATATGTCGTTCACATGTTCTCACATCGGATATTTATGATTAGTAACTGAATAACAAGCCAAGTATTAAGAGATCGTTTGCTAGGGAAAATGTTCACTATTTTGAGCAATAGCAGAGTGTAAAAGATTTGGAATGTAGGATATTTTCAACCACCAAGTGCAATTTTTTTCTGAAAAAAATGACCTGCGTTGTACGTATTTTGCATAAAGCATGAGAAAACTATGTACAAATGTTCGGTTTCCTGAACCCTGTTTTCCGTTAACTACAATTTTAAAATGTTGAACCATGGGACGAAGAAGCTTGAAGGAGCGCCGGTACGGTTTGCAAAAGAAATCAGTTCTCATAGCAAACGGTGCGATGAGATAATTATTCCCGAAAGGAGGATGTTAATTCGAACGCCATTAAAATCGAATACTAAAACATTATAATGAACAAAGCGTTCGTTCTCACGCTTGGACGGGGCAACACAGGAAACAAAATCAATTACAATCTGTTGGTTTTTATTCATTGTCATTTTACTAATAGATTGCAATCCGTAAATAATTTCACGAGGCTCGTTTTTGTTTTTTCCATAACGAGTTATAAAACATTAATAAATACACGTTGGCAATTATCGAGGAGCATAATAATAGACGAACATTTTTCAATGAAACCAGATTTTCAACTCTATTGTGAAGCAGTTTCCTCTGCAGGTTGTAGACCTGGATGAACAATTATTAATGTAGTTTATTAAAAACGGTCGAGATAAGTTTCTGGTTTAGGAACGGGTTTTTTGTTTTATTCAGAAGAAAGTTGTTTATCGGGTAATTGTGAGATTTATGTTGTTCCTTAGTATTAATTATTTGAAAAAGGAGGTAATGCATTCAGTAAAAAGCGATTTCAATTTTATATCGTATCATTATATATGAAAAAGCCATCTAGGAAGTAACAGGGCATGTTTGAAATAACTTATAAGCGCCAGCCAGCCAGTGGATCTTGTTTAAATCATTTTTGAAGAATTCAGTCCGCAATACCAGTGTTTACATTGTATAATTATCCAATGGCCGATACGTAACAAGAGTTTTTTCAGGTGCGGAATCTCCGCACAACAACTAGATCCATATTTAGATACCGACAATAAATCCTACTGATCACCCAGTCCAGAATAATTTACTATCCATTCTGTGATAAGTTACCAACCTCAGACCAGTATCTTGCTACTGGTTCAATACATATAAATATTAATGCTAAAATATTACATTTTCTTGGCAACTGGAAGGTTATTTATCTTGTCGGGATAGAAGAATTTCGTTTTCGAGCATATATTGAATGGCATATTATAGACCAACGTGCCTGACACAGAAGCACTACGAATGGAATGCATATTGGATTATACAACATGGTCAGCGTTATGGGAATTTGAATTTCTAGTGATTCATTTTCTCGCTGAATGTCTTAGAATAAATGGGCATTACATTGAGAGAAACAAGGTAGTGCTTTTGCTTCTTTAAGCTATTGGGATCAGTGCATAAAAGGAGTAAATGTGAGTGGGGGGCCGCCACACTCGCCTGATCTGAATCCTTTGGATTATTTTGTTTCGGGACAATTGGAATCAATTGTTTATGAAGCGCCAGTAAATACTTGCTGTGAGAAACGGTTCTTCTGTAAACGAAGCCTCAAAACATTATGCAATTCCTCGAAAAACTCTTGAGAGAAAGACAAAGAATAATGTGTGCATCACTGGTAAAATGGGGCCATACAGCATGTTGGGAGAGGCAAATGAAAAAAATTAGTGCTGCATATTAAAAAGGCACAAAACACGGTTTTCCTATGACGGTAACAGATGTTGGAAACTTTGCCTATAATTTCCCTGAAGCCTAGGTTTTGATCAAAGTTTAACAAAGAAAAGGGAATTGCCGGTTCCGATTGGTTGAGATCTTTTTTCAGAAGACATTCCGACGTGTCAATCCGAAAAGCTGAGGGAGTATCGCTTGGTCGAGGTCAGGGCATAAGACGCGTAGATGTGGGAAAATATTTTCAGCTTCTACAAGCTACCATAGAAGAAAATGAGCTTTCCACAAACCGGGTTCCATTTACAATGTCGATGAAACAGGACTCCAGTATCACCCTGAAAGGAAACTAGGGCGACTTCAGTTTGGTGAACTGCTAATGAAACGCTGGGGAAAGTCGGCGACCGTAGGAAAAGCAATTGCAGAGCTGCAAGATGTAGAGCTACGGGAATATTTCCTTTAAACCCTGATTGCATACCCGATCATGCCTACGCAATTTCTGACCAAATAGCTAACGTCCCGACAGCAGACAATACACCAGTAACAAACACTGAACGTATAAACATACAATCTGTTGAGAAGCTGAGGTAACACAAGAACCAAATACTCTGGTGAACCCGACATCCTCTTGTACATCTGTTTCAACTTTGACTCCTGGTGAACTTCTTGATCAAACTAATCCTACACCCAAACTTGTTATCTTTGTCCAAAAACGAGCTAAGTCCGTTGCAACTCTACTAACATCTCCCGAACACATTGCGAGTGTCAAAAATAGAGCCGCCAAAAAAACTACACAAACCAAGAACAAAATTTGAAAAAAAATCAATTGCTCGAAAGCGAAGACGCTCACCTTCTGATATTGATGATCTTAAAAGGCGAATTGCAGCAGAATGCCGGTCAATTTCCGGTTCAAGTTTTCCGAAATGTTAGGGAAGGGGAGTTGTGTCCGTAAGGACAACAAACAAATTAATTAAGGACATGACATTTCCGTCCGAGGAGTTGGCCAAACTCAGAAAATCAGAAGCACCCCCACCAAGGCTCTACGGACTGCCCAAGATTCATAAATCAGATGTACCACTGAGACCCATTGTGAGCGCTATTGGAAGTCCGACCCATGATATTGCAAAATAACTAACAAGAATTTTACAGCCCAAAATAGGAAAAACCGACAGTTTTATAAAGGACTCATCCCATTTTGTTCAGAGGCTGCACTCGTTGTCATTAGCTCCCGGAAAATCCTTGTGAGTTTTGATGTTGTTTGGTTGTTCACAATGGTACCAATCAAAGAGGCAATGGAACTTATTGAGAGAGAATTTCCACCAGGCATCGCCAAACTGTTCGAACACTGCTTAAGCACAACCTACTTTCAGTGGAAAAACGAATTCTATGAACAGACGGATGGAGTAGCAATGGGCAGCCCTTGGTCCGGTGATAGTCAACTAGTTTATGGAGAAATTTGAGATGGACGCTCTGGACACAGCCGCGAAGAAACCTAAGTGTTGGTTTCGATATGTTGATGACACTTTCGTTGTTTGGGGCCATGGTTTGGTTGAACTTAAAGACTTCCTGAGGCACCTCAACTCAATCAACTCAAAAATACAGTTCACTATGGAAGTCGAGAAGGATGGGCGACTGCCATTTTTACCAACCAACGGAAAGCTGGCCCACACGGTGTTCAGAAAACCGACACATACCGACCGGTACCTGCACAGTAGATCAAAGCATCATCCCAGTCAAAAGAGAGGAGTCTTTAAAACCCTCACCGAAAGAGCCAGAAGAATTTGCGAACCATATGAGTTAGAAAGAGATTGAAACACCTAGAAAGAGCCTTTGGTTGGAATGGATACAGCAAGAACGAGTTTAATAGAGCAGTTCGACCAAGAAACAGTGGAGGTCGTCCTGAGGAAACAGATACGCATGATGAGCGTAAAAGTTGGGCTTGCCTCCCATACATACATGGAGTCACGGACAGGATCGGCAGAATACTGGAGAAACACAGAGTGAAAACAGTCTTTAAACCAACTCGAACAATCCAACAGGCTTTAAGATCGGCCAAGGACAAACGGGATCCTTTATCGGCTCCAGGAGTCTACAGGGTTCCATGCAGTTGTGGCAGAGCATATAGCGGCACCACAAAACGTAGTGTAAACACGAGGATCACTGAGTATAAAAGAAGTTGCAGATTAGGACAAACAGAAAAATCAGCAGTAGCGGAACACGCACTTCTAGATGGACACCAAATATGTTTCGATGAAGTGGACATTTTGCACTAATCTCAACGGTATTATCCGAGACTTACCACAGAGACCATTGAGATCTTCAAACATGACAACAATCTTAACAGGAAAGAAGAAGTCACGGTCCTTAAGCCAAATTGGAAACGCGTGTACGCCAAAACCATTGAAGCGCCTCTCACTCCTTACGCATGAGCTCACACGGCCGGACCGCATAAATGCGACAAAGAATCCAGTAGTTGAACACTTTCAGCGACTTCTGAACTGTGCGCATCGCTCTCGGCAAAGTGTACGGATCGAAACGTGGAAAAACTAGTGAATTTCAGGAATTTTTAGAAATTCGGCGGTATTTTTTAATACCATGGCGGCTAGCACGGCGCTAGAGAAAAGGCTACAAAAGGAGGTAGAAAAACAAAAGCGGCAGATTGAGGAGCTCACTAGTGAGGTCCGCAAACTGACCCAGCTGCTGGCAGACTACCTTGCCGCAGCAGGAACGCCCAAGAGGGCGGCTGCTGAACCAAAGGGGGCCCCGGCCACCTTTAGTGCAGCGGTGAAAGCTGCTCCCAAAAGGCAGGAGCCCAAGAAAACCCCAGCAGTAACCCCCAAGGCTGCTGCTGGGAAAAAGCAAGCGGTGGCCATAGCAGGGCCACCCAAAAAGACACCAGCCACTACCACCCTGCCACCTGAACAGGAAAACAGGAAACGCAGGCGTGAGGAAGCCGAGGAGGCTTCCATTGAAAAAGAAACTGGGATGGAGACGGACATCCCGGTGACCAACAAAAGGGCGGAAAAAATTCCGCCAATAAATGTAGAGGGCCATAGCTGGAAACAGCTAAGCCAGGCCCTGGATGCAGCAGGAATTGCTGTAGCCAAAGCCAGCACTACAAAAAAGGGGATAAGTATTGTTACTAATTCCCCAATTGATTTTAGGAGGACGACCCAACTTCTAGAAAACCTCCGGAGGCCGTACTTCACGTACACGCTTCCAGAGGAGAAAAGACGCACGTGGTCATCAGGGGGCTCCCTAATGACTACGAAGCGTCTGAAATAGAGGAAGAACTCAGGGGACAAGGCATCAGGGACGCGGAAGCGTTCCAGATGCTTAGCCGCCGTACTAAACAGCGACTGGGACTGGTCTTGGTGAAGACCACCAGCAAGAACATTTGGAAAGTGTCCAGAATGTTCAACCTGGTGGTCAAGCTGGAGCCAAAGAGGAAGTCCAAGGAGCCAGGGCAATGCTACCGCTGCCAGAGGTATGGGCACTCGCAGAGGAACTGCACGTTCCCGCCAAGATGCGTCAAGTGTGGTGAAAACCACAGGAGCAACGAGTGCCCACTTCCAAAGCCTGGAGCAGGCGAGGTGCGCAACAGCAAGTGCGCACTCTGCGGGGCAGAGGGACACCCAGCCAGCTGGAGGGGTTGCCCACAGTACCCCAAAAGGAAGATCCCGGTAGCCCGCAGGGAAGCCCGACCATCCAAGCCCGCAGCAGCCCGCCAAACGGACCAGCAGGAACTGGCAGGCATTCTACGGGCGCTACTTGACAAACTCAATGGCTAAACGGCCAGCGAGTTTCAAAGTGGCCTCGTGGAATGTAAACGGGCTGCTAAGCAGACGTCCAGAACTGGACGAATTCCTGCAAAGCAGGCAACCTGAAGTGATGGCACTTCAGGAAACCCTGCTAGGTATTAGGACTAGAGTAAGCTTTACTAATTACTTTATTTACAGGCACGACAGCGCAACGAGACGACCAGGAGTGGCCATTCTAGTAAGGAAGGACATAGACCATCATAGCATTGGCATTGAAGACACTGACCTGCATGCCATTAGCGTGCAGGTCAACACCACCCGGGGACCAGTGACAGTGACATCTGCCTACAAGGCCCCCAAGGCGCAACTGGCACCACAGGACATTGAGACCCTGCTGGGCAACAACCGAGCTAGGCTGCTAATCGGAGACCTGAACTGTAAGAACACGGAGTGGAATAGCTCCTTCACTTGCAGGAATGGTCGGGCATTAGCAGAAGCAGTTGAAACCCACAATGCAGTCGTCATGGGTCCTGAGGTTCCGACAAGGATCCCAACAGGAGCTGGGATACCAGAGGTGTTAGACATTGCCATTGCCAAGAACATCCGGCAGGTTTTAACCATTGAGACCATAGAGGAGGGGACTTCGGACCATAACCCAATTATATTGAGTTGTGGCGATGAAGAAGCAACTCCGCTTCTTGGATCAAGGACTACCACCGATTGGTCTATGTTCACGGAGGTACTCCATAATCTGATTATCATTCCACAGATTACCACGGAAGAGGACCTGGAAACAGCAGCAGGAAAACTTGGTGAGGCAATCCTGCAAGCATACAGCAGAAGCTCGGTGACTGTGGAGGTACTGGTAGCTCGTGAGGAACTACCAGCAAACCTTCGCAGGAAAATCGCCAACCACAGACGGCTGCGCAGGACGTACAGAAGGCAGCCCACCGAGGACAACAGGATCGTCTTGAACCGCCAAGGCCAGATCCTCAAGGAAGCCCTCAGGGAACACCGGAACCAGAAATGGGAAGGACGTATCCGGGAGATAGGGCCAGAGGACCAAGTATCTGGAAACTCCAAAAGGCTCTCCGACAAGAAGACACGAAGATACCAGCTTTACACGGAGTGCAAGGTCTGGTACATACTAACAGTGATAAAGCGGAAACTTTTGCAGATACGATCGAGAGAGAGGCCAGAGAAAACACTCACCCAGACGAAGACGACGAGCACGAAACTGCCGTTCAGACGAGTTGTTCGGAGATTCCGGACAAAAGAGGTGAACAGCAGCATCTCACCAACCTCACCAGGTGAAGTGGCGGCCATCATCAGGAACTCAAAGACGAGGAAGGCTCCTGGAAGAGATGGAATCTCCAACAAGATGCTTAAGAACCTGCCGAGAAAAGGGCTGGTAGCTATCGCAACACTCATTAATGCCATTTTCAGAACTGGATATTTCCCGCACGTCTGGAAACACTCGGACGTAATCATGCTCCCGAAGCCCAAGAAGAACAGGACCTTTCCCCAGAACTACAGGCCCATCAGCCTGTTGTCCAGCCTCAGCAAGATAGCAGAACGAGTTATCTTGCGGAGGCTTACGAGGGAAACGAGTGAGCTTGAGCTACTGCCGCCTGAGCAGTTTGGGTTCCGTGGTAAACACTCCACGGAACTACAGCTGCTCAGGATTGTTGAAAGATGTACCAAGGAAATGAACCAGAACAGGACAACCGGCATCCTCGCTCTGGACGTCGCAAGAGCCTTCGACAGAGTGTGGAGAGACGGATTAATCTACAAAATGCTGGAAACAGGTATTAGTGAGGAAATGTGCCGGTTAATCGACAGCTATATTTGCAGAAGGACCTTCAGCGTCAAAGTTGGAAACCACAGGTCAGAAGACAGAAGCACAGAAGCTGGAGTGCCGCAAGGAGCGGTACTCTCCCCGATGCTATACAACATCTTTACGAGCGACATTCCCCGGACCGCCAATACGACCCTGGCGCTTTTCGCGGACGACACTGCTCTGCTGTCATCCTCGTGGCAAAAAGAGCACGTGCGTCGAAACCTGCAACTTGCCATGGACGAACTACAAAAGTGGTTCATCAAATGGAAAGTGCAGGTGAACGCAACAAAGAGCCAGGCCATCCTAATTGGAAGGAAAAAAGACAAGATTGATGGAAATATCAATCTTGACGGAGAAGAGGTCCCATGGGCAAGTAATGTCAAGTATTTAGGTGTTGTTTTAGATCAGAGGCTGACCTGGAGGCAACATGTGAAACAGCGATAAACCAGGCAAGGGCAAGAGCGGCAACGCTGTATCCCCTGCTGAACCGACGAAGCCAGATGAGTTTGAGGAACAAGCTGCTACTCATCAAAAGTGTCATCAGGCCGGCCATGACGTATGCCTCCACAGCGTGGGGATATGCGTCAGAAACCTGTCTGAGGCAGCTCCAGGCCACAGAAAATAAACTTCTGCGGATGGCCATAGATGCTCCCTGGTTTGTCCGTAACAGGCAAATTTACAGGGACCTAGAATGGGAGCCATTGAGAGATCTAATGAAACAAAGAGCAGCCAAGACCTTCGAAAAGGCCGAAAACCATCCCTTTGAAGAGCTCCGGAACGCCGTAGCATACTCCCCAGAGGACAACGGGCCCCGGAAAAAGAGGCCCAGGCACCAGCTGGCCCAATAGGGCAACAAACAGGTACAGCAGTTTACTGCAGAGTGCCATAACTAATTTTAAGATAGTGTGATTAGGCAGTATTGATGTATAGTGCTTGTATAAAATTAGTAAGATGCCCATGCTAGCAGCCAGCTAGCATGGAGAGAATGAGAGGTGAAGGCATACGGATGCCAGAGCTGAACCATTCTTAAAGAAGACCACAAGTTTTAAAGGATAACTCCCGGAAACTTGCAGTCAAAAATGGGGGTTTTTTAGTTGGTAGAAATCCAACACTACCCGGTGTCACGGGACACTGGGTGTCTTCGAGAAGATTTTTATCCTCCAGCCGCCGCCGGGCAAACAAAAAAAAAAAAAAAAAAAAAAAAGTAGTTGAGCCAGTCTTAGTCGGAAAGCACGGGAGATCACTTCGCCCACTGCCTCATCGCCTTTGATAATGTTCACCGCAGTTGTCGACGAAACGTCAGGAAGAAATTCCCATGGAACACGGCTTCAAAGCCTCAAAACATTTCTATATGTGATTTGACCGGCCGTGAAAGCCTTCATAGTCTAATAAAAATTACAATAGTTGCTCAAAGTGCATTCCTCCAGCCTCAATAGATTTTTGGCATTGATGAACTAGTGTATTAACCGCAGCAGTTGTTTGAGTAAGCTGGAAACCAACATCGGAATGCGGAAAAGTTTAATTGTTTCTGCAACTTTGAAACGCGATTAGTCGGAAGCCTCTGGACAAAAAGACAAAAAAAAAAGAGAATTGAAGGCCCTTTCAAACGATGCGCCACTTGACCCCCAATCCCATTTAAGATTCTAAGGGTGGCCCCTCTAGCTACCCCTCCTAGGGGGTTGAAACAAGAAGGCTAAAAATATTTATTTAAATCGTCCCCCTATTGGCGTGTCTTTCGGATGTTTCCTATTTCTAACTGCAAGAAAGATTTTAAGGGTGGGAAGTTTTCAAATTGACACCCCGTATAATATAAATACTGCCGACTAAACGTGTGATATTACATCTCTCTTTGCATCAATAAACGCATATAACACTTTCTCAACTATCGTGGAATTCGAGACATTTTCAAAAATCAATCGAACAGTAGATATTTTTCTTAAGCGAAGAACTCGCAATTTTTCGCACTAATAAAAATCATGCAAAATCCACGTGTAGGTATCTCCTGACGCTTGCAGTGGAACTCAAACTCTTGATCAAAATTGATAGAAACCGAAAATGATCTTCATATGATCAAAAAATGAAATCATCCATCGGTATTCTTTAAATTACTGCTATTCCTGCATTTGAACAAGAACTAGTGAATGAACCGGGACGGGATTCAGCTACCATTTGAGGCATCGCAACAGTTAATCGGAAGATGTAACGAGCCACAAACACAATAGGAAAAACGTATCTTCTTGTCCCATCGGTTGTTATTTCAATCGGTCGCAGAGGAAGTCGCCGCTTTGAGATCGAATCGATACCGAATCATTTCAAATTTAGATCGCTTTACACACTCGAGTGTTGTTTTGATTGCCATTTATTTACTGCCAATCAAAGATTTCCTGCATGTTCTTGCATTGATCAGACCAGTGACATAATAAGAACGGACGAAAAAAAATCGCACCGACAAGCACGTCTCCCTAATTACCCTGCAGGAATCGAAACAATTCTCTCGCTATAGCTGTACATCAGCCAGCAGAAAACAATCGTAAAGACAAAAGAAGTTAAAGCAAGTCCATCCGAATGTATATAAGGCAGGCTTTATGGCAGCGCATTGTCCATACGGAGCTATTTACCTATTCTTACCTATTCCAATTAAAGATTGACGAATGGTTATTGTTCGGAAAACAATTCCAACTTTCACCCGTCTGTTCGCTGGCTAATGGACCATTGACCGGGCAATAAAATCCTTATGTCGATCGTAAAAAAATATTTACATATGCCGCGTTTCGGCTCGTTTTCTTATGAAATATGTGATGAGATTTCGATTGTTACTAAACAAGCTGTCCAGGCGCTGCGCCAACAGATGGACTCATAAGAAGATATAAAGAAAACATACAGAGAATTTAACATAACAACAGAAGAACATACAGAGAGAAAAATTTTAATGAAGAAACAAACTACTAATGGAAGAAAAACAATGCTTGCAACACTTGGTGAGAAAACCCTGTATATGAAAGGAGTAATCTAGATAAGGCCTCAGAAAATCTCGTTGTCACAACTGCCTACACCGGCCAGTGTCATCGACTTGCCATATTAATATCGCGTGTCGAAGGATATATAGGCAGTTCATTCTTAATGAAAAGCTGCTTTAATAGTTCTACTTATATAGAAGAGGGCCCTAATTAAAGAAAATAAATAACCGACAATAAAAAGGATTAAGTTACCGATATGGCCGGTCTTCTAATAGAAATTTCAAGATTGCTCTTGATTTTTACAAATAGTGAAAATGACGCTTCGCAATAATTATCGGGCTTGTTTCGATAGGACGATATTTCAATATGAAATTCTAATCGGATGCCTTCGGTAATTTGTGTTGTCAATTTGTTCCATTTAAGGAAATCGAACGGAAAAAACCAGATTAATTTCTGCGCTCAGCTATTCGGACTTGTGGCATTCATCATTATTCCAATGTATTCCTGGGTTTCAGTCAATTTTATTGTTTATTATTTAAAATGTTACAAATACGTTTCGGTGTCTATATCCACCATCATCAGTTTGTCTAAAATCTTGCAACAACGGCGGAGCACCATTTATATATGGCCTGCCAAAGCTTCACAAAGCAGGCCACCCATTAAGACCGATAGATAGCAACATAAATGCCCCAACTTACCAATTGTCTAAATACCTGTCTTTCCCTTCATCCAAAAAACTTTTTGGATATGACGGTTATGTATGACAATAATGCGGAATAAAAACAAACTGGTACACAAAGGATGTGTGGTCTGGTAGATACTTGAATTACCAATCATATGCACCTATACAATATAAAAAGATGTGTAACAGCTCTTACTGATAGAGCGATAAAATTAGCACATTGTGGATACAGACAAAAAATCTTGAAAAATAAAAAAGGTACTAATAATGAACAACTATCCCAAAGAATTCTTCGAACCAATTATAAAACAAAGAATTAATAAAATATACACAAACTACACACACCAACATATCTACTACACACCATAAAGAACTTACTAGAAAACAGAGAACTACAAGTACGAATTGACAAAACACTGTCATTTTCTTTTTCCCCTGAACAAGGGCTCCCTCAAGGATCCCCGCTCTCACCGTTTCTCTACAATATATACTGCCATGACGTATACAATTACAACTTACCAGACAAAAATCAAATCGACATATCGGCATACATATTACAATACGCAGACGACACGGCACTTATTGTACATGACAAAACTACTGAGAGAGCAGCGCAAAAGACTCCAAACACTAACAAACAACACAATGACATGGTTTTATAAATGGAGACTAACACCAAACGCGTCAAAAAACCAACTTCTGCTCACAAACCACAGACTCAACGCTGACTCCCCTACAATAACTGCAGACGGCCCAAACGACACAACCAAAAAACGACGTAAAATACCTTGGAATCACAATTGACCACAAACTTAAATTCACTAAACACATACGAAACATCAGGGCAGAAACAATAAAGAGAACAAAACACTTCCGATCACTAACCTACAAAGACAGAGGAATTAGCACAAACACCGCCACAAAAATATATAAAGCTATTTGTAGACCCTTGCTAGACTTTGGACATGTACTCATGACCAACGGAACAGAAAGGACAAAACGTTATACACAAACAACAGAGCAAATTGCACTAAGACTAATAACACGAATAAGACACCCCCAAAACCCACTACACAACCCCCCCACCCAACTACTATACGAACGCACAAACATGACAAAGATCTCGGAAAGACTCATGCAGCTACAGACAAAATGGACAAACAACCCCTACAACTGGACCATACTGAATCCCCTTTGTCTTACAAGACCAACCAGACAATCCCGCTTCCGTTTCCCTACATTAACGCTACTCGAACACTTACAAACGCTACGGACTAGTGGACAATAAAATTATTCCTTCTTGCCACTGAAATCTTATTTATCTAATAGTATTGTTAACCTAGAATAAGAGAATTTACATATTTGTTTTTCATTTAGATTAAGACTGTATGTATTAAACAAGGGCAGAAAGACCGATAGGTCGATAGCCTTTTTTAGAAATAAAGATGTTTACTACTACTACTAAAATATACAATGCAAATAAATGGAACAACATAAATAATATAAAAAAAAAAGAGGGTGAAATCAAGTATGTATCATTACCACACATACCAGAAATCAACACAAAAATAAAAAATGTTTTAAAACAGCATAATACTACTATAGCGGAAAAAACTAAAAACAACTTGGCAAAAGAGTGTTTTACAAAATTTAAGCCTAGAAGCGATAAGTTGGACACACCTAACGTAATATACAAGATCGACATAGGACAAACAGGGCAATATTTAAAGAAAAGAATATACGAACATAAGTATAGCTTAAGAAAGGTTAACGAAAATGCAACAGCATTAGCACAACATGCACAACAAAAGTTGCATGATTTTGATTTCGATAACACACAAATATTGATCAATGAGGACAACTATAATAAGAGAAGAATCCATGAAATGATACAATTAAGAAACATCAGAATGCAATAAATTTCAGATCAGATACAGACAATCTTAGCTCTGTGTATGTGAATTTAGATCTCTAAAACAATAGATTCTAGTCTTTTCCCGGACATGTTTGTCCTGACTCATCACCTGAAAACCAATGTTCTGGATGTACTTTTAATATGTGTGTGATTTGTATTTTAATATGTGAATTTTGGTGAAAGTGTTCTATTTAAATTGATGATAACTGTAAATATATATTTTAGACAAACTGATGATGGTGGATAAAGACACCGAAACGTATTTGGAACATTTAAAATAATAAACAATAAAATTGACTGAATACCCAGGAATACATTGGAATGAATTAAGTACAGTCAGGAAAATACACGAAATTCATCATTATAATGGTTCAGAATTTTAGCCAAAAGTCAAGAAATTTCCCAAAATGTCCACGTTCTTTATGCTTTTATGGTATTGTAAATACACTTGAGGACAAATATCAGGTGTAAACTATCCAATATAGCATAAATAATTAATCGAGTTTTGCATACTAGATGGACAACCGTAACAATAGTGGGTAAACAAGTAAAATTGCTCAATTAAACAATTTCCTGTCGAGGACACGTTTCGAAAGCCAACGTCAGTCCACAAGCAAATAATTGGTGGCTTCACGACTAGATCTTGAAAATTGCTCGAAGGAAGAATTGCTGTTGCGTGACGTTTTTAACTCCCGTATAATTGGTCATAATCGGGACGGTTATGTGCTTACTTTTGCGGTTCAGAGGCGTGTCGAAAATCGAATTTAAATTAATTGAATGCCGCGAATTAAATCGACATTCATCGCAACACCTAAATCTTCCATTTGTTTAATTGATTCAATCTGTGACTACCTATATTATTTTTATTTAATTTCATCCATTATTATTACGCCAAACGTAATGGCCTTAGGATAATTTCTGTTATCCTACTTTGTACTGAGCTGATTTTTTGGTATATAGGGGTTTTTGAGCATTAGAAATTCAAATCTGCCATCAGTTTTTGAACAACTCATCACAAAAGCTTTGGCGATATGTGGGCAAGGAAATGACAATAACTTTTTGGTCACCCTGTATGCCGACTTATAAAATGGCTGCACGTAATTACCTAGTAATTCTACACATAAAAGGTACTCTTGGTCGATGTCTCAACAAGTCTTCGTTTTCCAGATATTTGCGCTATATATACAGGGTGATTCAAAAGTGGCGTCATTCCTCTGGGGGTGTTTTGGGAGTACAGGAAAAATAGTAAAAAAAATTAATTCTTACCAAAACTGAGATATTTGCCAAAACTAGATCAGAATTACGGCAACGATGCTTTCAAGGTAATCTGCCTAATTAACATAACGTGAAATACCTGTTACTTCTTAATTATTGAAAATTGTAGTAACCATGAATAAATACAAAACGAAGAAAGAGAAAGCAATAGAAATATTTTGAGGTTAGGATAACGCTGTCTATTTGCCGTCAGTGCTGCCATCCTTTTTGGGGCAGATGAGTGATATACCTAAATCCCCCATATCTGTGAACCAAAACCTCCTGCTGAAGGTTATGTATCAATGATCAATATTAATCAAATAAAATAGAATTAAGTTGTTAAATGACAAGAGGTTGACGAAGTTCTACCCGTTTAACCTCCGGACATGTTTGTTCCCCAATTACTTTATTGTGCACTCTTCGCCGCAGTCTGGGATCATCTTTTGATCAGCTTCTCGTATTCGGTTAATTAACTCCTGCTCAATTTTTACCGGTGTTCGGAAGATCAGAGAGTTAATGTGTCCTTGTGTCCTGTGTATCTTACATACATGGTAGGAATGTGGCCCTTCCTCTGGGGAGTTATAGGGACAATTATCCGGTGCCTGGGAAAGTGTCAGTGCTTGTGCAATGCTCCTAGCACTCCTGGAAGGCTCTGCAGCAATTATCTCCAATAATTGTGCCTCTGTGTCTGGAACCTGAGCACCTCTAGATCGTCCACAATCTGCGTCAACTACTGGAGCCAATCGTCCAGTGTCTCTAGCCCTTTGCTGGTGTAAGGTCTTACACCTTCTGCTATGTAAGTGTGGCATTTTCCCATAACTAATCACATATCCGCAAATTCGATGTTGGTGTACATTTTGTGAAAGGAGCTTCAAAGTAAGTCACAGATTGACAAATGCTTGTTGTTATTGACAAAGGATATCTACCTGTAATCTGTAATGACCAAAAACATCATTGCCGCTTTGACTTTTCATCAAAAAACTGTAGGAGAGGTATTTTTTAATATCAAAAATTTTTAGTCAATATGTAGACCTCAAGCCGAGGTCTACATATTGATTGGTAAATTTTTGTGGCGGTCTTTGTACTAATTCCTTCGTCTTTGTACGTCAGTGATCGGAAGTGTTTTGTCCGTTGAATGATTTTTGTTCTTACGTTCTGTGCGTGTTTTGTAAATTTTAGTTTTTGGTCCAGTGTCATTCCTAGATATTTTGCATCTAGTTTTGGTCTAGTTCTGTTTCCGTCTGTTGTTATTGATGGATAGTCGTCTTTAATTTGGTGGTTTGGTAAAAGTAGTTGGTTTTTCGTGGCGTTTGGTGTAAGTCTCCATTTGTAAAACCAAGCAATTGTATTGTCTGTTAGTGTTTGAAGTTTTTGTACTGCTTTTACTGTAGTTTTGTCGTGCACGATCAATGCAGTGTCATCGGCGTATTGTAGTATGTAAGCAGATTTGTCAATGTGTCTTTTGTCGTGGAGACTGTGATTGTATATGTCGTGGCAGTATATATTGTAAAGAAGGGGTGATAGCGGGGATCCTTGCGGGAGTCCTTGTTCAGGGGAGAAAGCAAAGGAGAGGGTGTTGTCTATGCGTACTTCTAGGTGTCTGTTTGTGAGTAGATTTCTGATTGCGTAAATGATGTATTTGGGGGTTTTAGCTGGTAAAGTTTATATAAAAGTCCTTTTGTGCCAGACACTGTCAAAGGCCTTATTGATGTCCATGAAGAGACATGCTGTTTTCTTGTTCGTGAGATGAGTTGTCTGTATGTTGTTGGTTAGTATAAAAAGTGGGTGAACAGTTGAGTGTTTAGGTTTAAATCCGAATTCGTATTGTGGTATGTGTTGTCCAACTAATTGTTGCAGTCTACTTTTTATTATAGTTTCAAAAATTTGACTCAGTACAGGGAGTAGTGTGATAGGTCTGTAGTTTTGTGTTTGTGTATTGTCTAGTCCGGTTTTAGGAATTGGTATTATTATTCCTGTTTTCCAGGCATCTGGTGTCGTGTTAGTTTCAATACAGTTGTTGAATAGGTTCAGTATGTGTGTGTGTGTGTGTGTGTGTGTTTGTGGAGTAAGATTTTTCAGTAGTTTGCCTTTTATATTGTCTTTTCCGGGCGCCGTGTTTTTAATGTGTGCGAGTGCTTCGTCGTATTCGAGGTCGCTTCAGTAATTAGTTTATTGAATTGATATTTGCGATTTTTCAGCAAAATGCAGAATTGTGAGGACGTTTTTCAATGCTTATCAGCAGTTAAGTTGTTGGTCATAGTAAGATTAATGACAATAGTTACTAAAGTTTCTTCTTCTTGGGGCGTTCGAAAATTTTATCTTCAGAACAAAAGGAACATGTTCTGAAAATTCTGAACTAAGTAGAAGAAAGAAAACTGCAGCTGGAATAGGCAAGTCTTCAGTTCTTCGAATTTTTTAGCAAGAAAATGTCTACTATCTTTGCAGAATCTTTTAGAGGACGTTCTACCGGCAAGAGTATTTGCTAATTAGCTCCATCTCCAAACCAATGTCGAGTCGACGTTTTTATGCAAAATTTTGCTTGCTGATGAAGCTGCATTTTCAAGAAGAAATGTTTTAATTTTCGAACCAATCTGCGAATTTCTTCCAAATTTGAAGAACTTGTATCTAGAATTTCTTCAAACCGGATTCTCTAATTAGTTAGCCGATTTTCTGCTGAATTTGCGGCAGAATATGATTTTATGCATCAGTCCATTTTGCTAGAACAATTAGGAATTTCCTAAACCTACTTTTTCCAAATCGGTCCTTCGGTTTGGCCGGATGGAAGTCCTGATTTTCGCCAACTCTTTTCGAAAAAAAACTATTTTATGAAAACGGACGGTCCTACGACAGAATTAAGATGTTTTTTTATTTTTCAAAAAACCGGTGGCGAACGACATTTTTCTTCAAAAATTTCCAATAACATACCTGTATGCGTACCACTGATAAAACTTTTAAATAAGCACCGCTTGCACGAAAACGAAGCTTTTGCCCTATGTATATTTGGATTTTTTTCACATTTGAGCAACGTCTATTTACCCCTGAATTTACGGTACTTATTCTAAAACACCCTGTATATTTTCCCTTAGATTAGAACTTTTGTGGCTTTGGTAACTAATGCATTTAGCGGTTTGATCGCAAATATCTCGGAAACGCAACCTCGTTGGGACATCGACTATAAATACCTTTTTGTGTAAAATTAATCGGGGACTAAACCCCGCCATTTTAAAAGTCCACATACAGGGTGGCCAAAAGTTGTAGCCATTTTCCTGTCCGAATATCCCCGCAGGCTGCTTGTACAACGACTTGTGCAAAACTCAAACACCCCGGCATGCCAAATTTCGAAAAATATTCAACTCCCTTCAAAGAAGAACTGCAAAAAGCTGACTGAAAATGCAAATTTGACCCCTATATAGATGAAGATGAGCTGAAAGCGCCAGCAGAACTAGCAAGGGCAATTATGTAGGTTTGATTGGTTGAAACGGCTAAAATGGTTCCGAAGCACGTACCCCATCCGACGAAAAGACTTTGCCGATCAGATATTCCGTGATAAGTAGAATCCGAAAGACATTTGTTGCAATCGGCATTATTGTGCGATCGTCAAGGCGGCTTCTAATGGAGCCGAACAAAGCGTGGCTGTCGACCTGTTGCATTGTGAACTAACTAGATGTCTTCTAATTGACAATTGTTTACAGCAGTTATCATTCATGTACTGCAAATTCCTTGTAGAGAACCGCTAGATGCAGATAAACGTTCAGCGCTTTCGAACGGCCTCACTCGTCGTGATGGTTTCGTCTAATGAACGCCATAAAGTGTTCGATCAAATTACCCTCAGATGTTCGCAATCGAATGCCCGATGTTGTAAACTGGACCGGTCAATAAACACTAACTACAACCGCGTCAAGGCACTAAAATAACTTGCAACAAATAGGGCATAAATCACTGGAACAATTACGAATTTGCCATCTGCTTTCGATCGAGAGCTTTCGTTACTACAAGTTTAATTAAAAATTGTCTTGATGATGATGATGCTACAATTTTTACTCTGTCTTCAACGGACTCTAATTTACTAATGTTGTATTGCAATTGTCCTGATGATTTATGAGCGTTTTGTGTACTTTTCACCATATTGAGCCGGTCTAAAATCCAGATTGACTGTCAAGCGATTTACATTTTCTCGTCGTCCCAACAATGAGCATTGTTACATCCATGTCGGTCGTATTTCCCTTAAACGAACCCATTGCCATTATGGGACCGGCACCATAACTCGCCCGGACAATGTAGTTTATCGATTTTATTTGATCCAATCTTGTTATTGTTAACTTGCAGGAATTTATTAAATATTTCATTTGTGGATGGGTTTTTCGTTCTGAGAGACTTTAACTGTAAATTATCTCATCACAGTTAATAAATCTGCATAAGTAATAAGCGAGTGGAGCAGCGGCGAATTGGAATACGCAAGATGTAATGATGACATAATCAAGCAAAGAACCAACCGAATGGATTATCACCCGAAGACACGAGGGTATTAATTGTATTTTGCTTACGACGATGCTCATTAACGATTAGTTTCAAAATCCCAACCAGTTGCCGATTTGAAAACGCCGGCCTACGGCCAAACACCAGAAGTATCAATTTAGTTTTGATTTGCTGCTACCTGTTTTCCTATTGTAACAAGACCTTAGTCAGTAGCGTGACTGGAATTAACAAAAACTAGAGCGAAAAGTTCAGTTAGTTTGCAATTTCTCTGCTTATTCCTAGACAGAACGTGCGTTTTAATCAGCTTCTTAGGGCCGGTCGATTCACTTTCGGATAAAGTTGCGGGTAATGATATCTGACGGCTAACAAGACAATGAGAATTGGCTGATATACTGCTTAACGGACCGATAAATTTATTTCATTTCAATCGTACTTCATCTTTAAAGTCTTCTCGTCCCTGTAAAACTTTGTTATTCTATTTTCTGTAAACAACAGAAATTTTCATCTGCTACTAGATAATTTTTTTCTAATGGCAGATATGAACAGGCTTATCGGAACATACATAAACCGGCCCTAAATTTAACGGTTTATGTCAGTTTTTGCTTTTGCCTTGAAATACTTTTGAAAATTTGTGGTGGTTTTCGGGCAATTTTGAGTTTTTCCGTGAGGAAACTGAAGATTCCAGATACTTCCTGTCCTCGGTTTCTAGTTGTGTTGTTTTTAGCTCTTGAAGATCCAGAATCACATTTAGCATCTTTACCACTTAATTGTGGTTAGTTCCCTTATTGTTCCCTTCAAAACTTAAAATGTATAACCATGTCAAACATGCATAAAGTTTACCTTTCTTCTGAAATCTTGTGGAAGAAAGGAACCGTAAAAGGGAGGAAAATCGAGAATTCAAAAATGCAATTGAATGCTGAATGGAAGTTTTGGTGCATTGATCGAACCGACACTGGCATTCTGCCACATTCTATTAGCAAATAGAGTGAAGTATATAAAATGGTTAATTAAGGTGGCCGCCTCTACAAGTCGCGCAAGCAAAGTGCTACTGTATCTGGATCGTAATTTGTAACCGATTGCATGGCCGCGAGCTTGCATACATTTCCGTTTATTATTGTCTGAATTCGATGTCAATAAGCTCTCTAAATGCACTTGTCTTAAATACCACGCAACCTCCTCCGGGGTCTCGCGGTTTTGCGTAATGACAGTTTATTGTTGCATTTTTTCGTTTGTTACTTTCTCTTTTGCGCATAAATATCGGTTTTGCCATGGCTGCACACTTACGCGCTCTGTTATTAAACCGAATCGCTTCGGGTCGTTGCCTTTTGTTTTCATAGGAATGCATTTGTTTTCGCAAATTACCGGTTGCACTCATATGCGTTATCACATTGCAACTTTTTGTTGCCATTTGGACAATTTCCATACCAATAAAATTAGTTTGGGTTAGTTGAGTTAGTTTGGGTTAGTCTGCGTTAGCTTGGCTAAACTTGGGTTAGTTTCGGTAAGTTTTGGATATAGACAGGGACTTGAAATCCTACTTATCCAACAGCAACATAATAAGCCCTACCAACGAAACTCTCCCCATAACATGCGGAGTACCACAGGCTCGATACTAGGCCCAACACTTTGGAACCTTTTCTACGACAAGACTCTAAAGGCAAAGCTCGAGCATGGTGTCGAGGTAAACGGTTATGCGGACGATCTCGGAATCCCGGTAAAGGCATGAAGCAAAGAGGAAATTGTCTCAAAATCAGAAGCTGCGGTCCAAACAATCATACACGGACTAAGGGAGATGGGACTGGAGATTGCGGCCGCAAAGACTGAGACTCTCTTGCTGGCAGCACTCACAAAAACCAAGCACATCACAATAAACATAGAAGGACAAGCAATCAAGAGCTCAGAGGCGGGAGGAAAATACCTCGGGGTTATGCTAGACCGAAACCTAAAAATGACCACCCATATTAAACTCGCCGAAGAGACGGCAAACAGGATGACCACTCTTCTATATAGGTTGATGTCCAGAGTGGGAGGCCCCAGATCCAGGAAACGTAAAACAATTGCCTCAGCCGTTCTATCAGCGACCTTGTATGGCGCGCCAGTATGGCACGGAGCCTTGAGACACAGACACTATGTTGACCTTTTAACGGACATAAACAAAAGGCTCTCCCTACTAATTACATCGGCATACAGAACGGCGTCCACAACAGCAATAGAGGTAATTGCAGGCATGATCCCAATTGACCTACTGGCCAAGGAAAGGGTAGAAATCGACCAGAAAGGCATTGGCTTTAAGAGCGAAGCCAGAGTCGCAACGATGAACCAGTGGCAGAAGAGATGGGACCAATACACTGGATGGACAAAGTTTTTTATAAGGGACATCGTGTCGTGGACGGAAAGCAGCCCAGGAGAAACGGACTTCTACCTAACTTAGGCGTTTACAGGCCACGCGGTCGTTGGCACCTATCTGAAGAAAATTAGGAAGCAAGAGAATGATGACTGCTGGTTCTGTGGGAAGCAGGACGACCGCGAGCACACACTCTCACTCTGAAAGATTTGAGAACATCAGACTCCAGGGTGAAAAGAGGAAAGAGTTTTAGCCGGTCGATGTTTCCTGGACAGGAACGTCATCCCGGCACAACCCCAGGCGTCAGAACACCAGCCTGGGGCAGTCTGTTCAACAGATTTCTCAAACCTCGTTTAAAATAAGGGTTAGTTTGTGTAAGTCTGGGTTAGCTTGGGTTAACTTGGGTTAACTCATCATGCATAGAGTACATTTAATCAAACACATTGGATGTGTAACAAACTGAACTGAAACTGAAAAGGTGTTGATGGGACAAAAATGGTCATAATTTTGGTTCTTTTTTTGTTAATTTTTAGCCCAATTTCTCCAGCTTATCTGAAGCTTATCGATAATAGCGCATTTTTAGCTTCTTTTAGGTCGTCGGTAATTAGTACAAGATCACCAGCACAGGGTAGGTGCTTTGGCCTTTCTGTGTCTATATTTATTCCAAAATTTTCCCAGTTCAGCTTCTTGAACATGTATTGTAGACGTACGTGGAGCGGTATTTCTGCTGTAGCCTGGTCATATATTTTTTCCATAACTTGAGAATATCTGGAGTCTATTCGGCTGGTGCTTTTAGCACTTCATCCTGGTCTATGGAATCAAATGCCTTTTCACAGTCAATAAAGATGAGCATTCGTGTGTCTTAATTACCTGTAAATGGTCATTCGTCCCCCCGAATTCTGCTCTAAACCCAGCTTGATCCCTGGGCTGTTAAAATCCTAATTTGTCGGTTAGGCGTTTGTTAGTTTTTTGTTCTTGAAAAAGTTTATAAATGTGACAGCGTTATTCCAGATAGTGGCGATTTTACATTCGGTGAGACATTTGTTGTAAAGCTTTGTTAATGCATTTATCAGATTATCTCCACTCTCTTTTACGTCTTCGATTACGAGTTCATCCTCTCCTGGAGGATTGTTTTTCATCCCTCTAAAGGCTGCTTCCACTTCTGCGGTTCTTCAGATCCTTCATTCGTGATTCTTTGTACTTCCTCATGCACTCTCTTATAACTTTCTTCATACGGATTGGTATAAAAGGTTTCAACACGAGTGAGTATTTCGTCTTTGTTTGTTCTTTCCGGATTATCCTGTCCCTTTAGTTTTTGGATCACACACTTCCATTCCTTTGTTCTCTTCTGTGTCCCTTCTGGATTGTATTTTTTTACATCTTGTTTCACTTCTTTCGCTGTGTCTTTGTTAAGTTGCTTTTGTGCGTGCCTGTTTACTGGGTTTCTTTATTGCTATTTCTCGCCTCTGTTTCATCATTGTCTTCTTTCTGTCGCTCAACTCACATGTTCAAAAAAAGATGTTTTGGGCCCCCTGATGCTCCAGTGATTTTGCAAAATAGCATGAAGCTGAAAATAGGTTCGAAAAACTGTTAAAAAAAGTCCTCTACATGTCAAATATATGTATAAACAAGAGAGATAATTTTTCAAATATCAAATGTGTGCATGATCATCATTAAACGACAGGAAAAAATAAAGAAAAAGAGAGAAATTGTCTCAAAATCAGAAGCTGCGGACCATACAATCATACACGGACTAAGGGAGATGGGACTAGAGATTGCGGCCGCAAAGACTGAGGCTCTCTTGCTGGCAGCACCCACAAAAACCAAGCACATCACAATAAGCATGGATGGACAAGCAATCAAGAGCTCAGAGGTGGGAGGAAAATACCTCTTGGTTATACTAGACCGAAACCTTAAAATGACCACCCATATTAAGCTGGCCGAAGAGAAGGCAAACAGGATGACCACTCTTCAATATAGGTTGATGTCCAGAGTGGGAGGCCCCAGATCCAGGAAACGGAAAACAATTGCCTCAGCCGTTCTATCAGCCACCCTGTATGGTGCGCCAGTATGGCACAGAGCCTTGAGACACAGACACTCTGTTGATCTTTTAACGGGCATAAACAGAAGTCTCTCCCTACTAATTACATCTGCATACAAAACGGCGCCCACAACAGCAATAGAGGTAATTGCAGGCATGATCCCAATTGACCTACTGACCAAGCAAAGGGTAGAAATCGACCAGAAAGGCATTGGCTTTAAGAGCGAAGCCAGTGTCGCCACGATGAACCAGTGGCAGAAGAGATGGGACCAATACACTGGCTGGACAAAGTTTTATAAGGGACATCATGTCGTGGACGGAAAGTAGCCCAGGAGAAACGGACTTCTACCTAACTCAGGCGTTTACAGGCCACGGGGTCGTTGGCACCTATCTGAAGAAAATTAGGAAGCAAGAGAATGATGACTGCTGGTTCTGTGGGAAGCAGGACGACCGCGAGCACAAACTCTTTCACTGTGAAAGATTTGAGAACATCAGACTCCAGGGTGATAAGAGGAAAGAGTTTTAGCCGGTCGATGTTTCCTGGACAGGAACGTCATCCCGGCACAACCCCAGGCGCCAGAACACCAGTCTGGGGCAGTCTATCCAACAGATTTCTCAAACCTCGTTTAAAATAAGGGTTAGTTTGGGTTAGTTTGTGTAAGTCTGGGTTAGGTTGAGTTAACTTGGGTTAACTCATCATGCATAGAGTCCATTTAATCACACACATTGGATGTGTAACAAACTGAACTGAAACTGAAAAGGTGTTGATGGGACAAAAATGGTCATAATTTTGGTTCTTTTTTGTTGATTTTTAGCCCAATTTCTCCAGCTTATCTGAAGCTTATAGATAATTGCTCATTTTTAGCTTCTTTTAGGTCGTCGGTAATTATTACAAGATCACCAGCACAGGGTAGGTGCTTTGGCCTTTCTGTGTCTATATTCATTCCAAAATTTTCCCAGTTCAGCTTCTTGAACATGTATTGTAGACGTACGTGGAGCTGCATTTCTGCTGTAGCCTGGTCATATATTTGTCTCATAATTTGAGTATATCTGGAGTCTATTCGGCTGGTGCTTTTAGCACTTCATCCTGGTCTATGGAATCAAACGCATTTTCACAGTCAATAAAGATGAGCATTCGTGTGTCTTAATTACCTGTAAATGGTCATTCGTCCACCCGAATTCTGCTCTAAACCCAGCTTGCTCCCTGGGCTGTTAAAATCCTAATTTGTCGGTTAGGCGTTGGATAGTTTTTTATTCTTGAAAAAGTTTATAAATGTGAGACAGCAGTGTATGGGTTTCCTTTTTTATGACAGCGTTATTCCAGATAGTGGCGATTTTACATTCGGTGAGACATTTGTTGTAAAGCTTTGTTAATGCATTTATCAGATTATCTCCACTCTCTTTTACGGCTTCGATTACGAGTTCCTCCTCTCCTGGAGGATTGTTTTTCATCCCTCTAAAGGCTGCTTCCACTTCTGCGGTTCTTCAGATCCTTCATTCGTGATTCTTTGTACTTCCTCATGCACTCTCTTATAACTTTCTTCATACAGATTCGTATTAAAGGTTTCAACACGAGTGAGTATTTCGTCTTTGTTTGTTCTTTCCTGATTATCCTGTCTCTTTAGTTTTTGCATCACACACTTCCATTCCTTTGTTCTCTTCTGTGTCCCTTCTGGGTTGTATTTTTTTACATCTTGTTTCACTTCTTCCGCTGTGTCTTTGTTAAGTTGCTTTTGTGCGTGCCTGTTTACTGGGTTTCTTTATTGCTATTTCTCGCCTCTGTTTCATCATTTTCCTTGTTCTGTCGCTCAGCTCACATGTTCAAAAAAGATGTTTTGGATCCCCTGATGCTCCAGTGATTTTGCAAAATAGCATGAAGCTGAAAATGGGTTCGAAAAACTGTTAAAAAAAAGTCCTCTACATGTCAAATCTATGTATAAACAAGGGAGATAATTTTCGATGATCAAATGTGTGCATCACCATCATTAAACGACAGGAAAAAATAAAGAAAAGTCACTTATTCCTGAAACTTTTTGTTGTTTCCTTCGGCCATAAACATTCAAGACAGGGGCGTTTCATTGAACTCAACTTCTAAACTTCAAGCACTATGTGGGAAGGATGTGAAAAACTAGGATTATGAGCAAAATGAGCAGGAATTTAATTTGGAATGGCAACAAATCCATTTCCCACACTTCTCATGTCTGGTTAAAGGATATGAACCTTTTTACATGCGATTATCTCGCTTATAATACCCCCAGCATGGTATGAGCCACTTTCTGGCCGAGAACACCGTTCAACGACGCAAAGAAAAACCACATCGACTATTCGACTACCTACACCTAATATTATCCGACTTATCATAATCACATCTCCGTTCTCCTCGTTCCTACCGTTTTACACGAGTTATTGTTTTATATTGCATTCTAATAAACCAGAAATGACAGCCAGAATCAATCATATCTGCTCTCTTGGCATTGCTGAGGCGCCACAAATATGCGTGTGCATCCAACGGCGGTCTGTTGTTCTTCGGCTTTTTGCATGTGAAACCCGCATGACGATTTCTGGGTTTCACTTCGTTTTAGCCAACGTCAGTGTCGAACTTGCCCAGTTATGGTTTCAGGACCGAACTTGTTCAGTTTCATAACTTCTTACCAAAAATAAGGTCCAAAAAACATTTAAAAACGCTCTTTTCGTTATTGACATTAATTTGACAAAATTTCCTCACTTTTAATCGTTAATATTCTCGGTGGTGAAGAAGCTGATCTACAGCTACATTTTTCGCCATTTGACCACCGAAAACTCGGCTTTATCGCCCACAGAAAACGTGCGATAAAACCACTAAAACACTGTTAAACAATAAGCATGTTAACATGTATTCAGTATCGGCCCTGTATAGTTATTGTGGTTTTTTTTAAATATATTGTCCGGTCCAAGGAATTAATAGTCGCGAGATTCCTTAAGCGTTTACTGCCAGCGCGCATCAGATTAGAGACATTAACGGTCCAGGCCCAAACATTAATTTCACTGTTTATGGAGAAGAGAAGATACTTGTTACCAGCTCGAGCAAAGTCCCCGCGAAATGAAGAGTCGAAATTTTTCGGTTTATAGGTTTCGGAGAATCGCTTTTGTTCAGATCGGATCGCATTTGGCCGGCCTTTTGTTTTAGTAGCAATTAATAAACGTTACCGAGGTATGGATTCGTGGAATTGCTCAGATTCTGAGGCATTTACCCAAGTCAGTCAGGCAAAGTCTCGTGCTGTTGAATCAGGAGATTTAGGTGGCCAAACATTAAACTCCTAATTAATACGCCTGGCAAAAACTCCGCTTGCCTGCTGTACCTACTGCTGTAAGCAGGTACATTAAATGATTGTTTAGATTAAGGAAAAAATTTAATGAAACCCCCCGAAGCCATTTGTTCGATTAGACTGGCGGATCTCAAACACACAACGCCCAAATCCGAAATTATTATTCTCGGAGGTTGTTTGCGTTCCAGGGTTTCGCAGCAAAGGAAGTAAGAAAAATACGTACGGTTTTTATCGAGATAAATTTTCAGGAAAGCGTAATGGGCTTACTTGGCGGAATGTTTGCGAAAGGAAATTTCTAAAGTTATTTTTAAAAGATTAAAAACTTGGTATTTCGTTTAAAATTTCCTTTAGGGGCGCTGGAAAATAATGTGAATCGCTGGCTCGATCGCGAATATTGACACACATTCGTTTATTTCAGCGATTTAAAAACGGGAAAGTTAAATAAATAGAGTTCGAGAGTCGATATTGTTTTGCCTAAAATTCCCGCTGTCCAATTGGGCAACGGAAAGCTATTCAAACAATTAATCTGTTACAATCCTATTGTTTGTGAAACACTAAAGCATGATTTACAAAGTCCTACTGACGTAAACACCGAAACGATTATGCTGTAACGTGAACTGAATAAAACTTTATTTATTTAGGAGCCAGTTTTACGTACTCAATCATCGCTTGGAACCTAAATAATTCCAACTGTTCAAAGCGATTTATTAACTGCTTTATGCTGCCTCTTTCAACGAAACCATTAAAACACACACACACACAGTCTCTTTTCTCAATTCTACTCGGCCCAGAATTTGGGGGAAAGTCTACAATAGATTGTTTTATTGAATTTGGAGATATTTATGTATGAGCGCCCTCAATATTTTCCAGGCCTTTTTAGGGCAGGTATGAGTGTTACCTAGTCATAATCTGCTTTGATGATCAGTAGTAGTAGTAAACATCTTTATTTCTAAAAAAGGCTATCGACCTATCGGTCTTTCTGCCCTTGTTTAATACATACAGTCTTAATCTAAATGAAAAACAAATATGAAAATTCTCTTATTCTAGGTTAACAATACTATTAGATAAATAAGATTTCAGTGGCAAGAAGGAATTATTTTATTGTCCACTAGTCCGTAGCGTTTGTAAGTGTTCGAGTAGCGTTAATGTAGGGAAACGAAAGCGGGATTGTCTGGTTGGTCTTGTAAGACAAAGGGGATTCAGTATGGTCCAGTTGTAGGGGTTGTTTGTCCATTTTGTCTGTAGCTGTATGAGTCTTTCCGAGATCTTTGTCATGTTTGTGCGTTCGTATAGTAGTTGGGTGGGGGGGTTGTGTAGTGGGTTTTGGGGGTGTCTTATTCGTGTTATTAGTCTTAGTGCAATTTGTTCTGTTGTTTGTATATAATGTTTCGTCCTTTCTGTTCCGTTGGTCATGAGTATGTGTCCATAGTCTAGCAAGGGTCTACAAATAGCTTTATATATTTTGGTGGCGGTGTTTGTGCTAATTCCTCTGTCTTTGTAGGTTAGTGATCGGAAGTGTTTTGTTCTCTTTATTGTTTCTGCCCTGATGTTTCGTATGTGTTTAGTGAATTTAAGTTTGTGGTCAATTGTGATTCCAAGGTATTTTACGTCGTTTTTTGGTTGTGTCGTTTGGCCGTCTGCAGTTATTGTAGGGGAGTCAGCGTTGAGTCTGTGGTTTGTGAGCAGAAGTTGGTTTTTTGACGCGTTTGGTGTTAGTCTCCATTTATAAAACCATGTCATTGTGTTGTTTGTTAGTGTTTGGAGTCTTTGAGCTGCTCTCTCAGTAGTTTTGTCATGTACAATAAGTGCCGTGTCGTCTGCGTATTGTAATATGTATGCCGATCTGTCGATTTGATTTTTGTCTGGTAAGTTGTAATTGTATATGTCATGGCAGTATATATTGTAGAGAAACGGTGAGGGCGGGGATCCTTGAGGGAGCCCTTGTTCAGGGGAAAAAGAAAATGACAGTGTTTTGTCAATTGGTACTTGTAGTTGTCTCTTTTCTAGTAAGTTCTTTATGGTGTTTAGTAGATATGTTGGTGTGTGTAGTTTGTATAGTTTGTATAGTAAGCCTCTATACAGACACTATCAAAAGCCTTGTTAATGTCCATAAACAGGCAAGATGTCTTTCTGTCAGTTAGGTGGGTAGTTTGTATATTGTTGGCCAAAATAAAGAGCGGATGAACGGTCGAGTGATGCTGTTTTTGATGATCATTAGGAGTGGGACTGTATGAAACCCTTGATGCGCTAAGTCGACGTTATAACGAGCAATTTTGATGTTTTTGACCTCTGCAATTATGCAATATAAATCAAAGAGCTGTTAAAGTGTTGGTTGGTTTTGGAAAAAGATGAATTTTAAACACTTCCGAGGCAACATTAGGGAAATGTTAATAGCACGAAATAACTCACATTAGCATCCTCTCGGTGTACGCACAAATCACTTAAGCAACTATCATTTAATCAAACGGAGAGGAGTATATTATTTAGGTAAGCGGACTTAAAAATGACCGCTTGCTGTTCAACAAAAGGTATGTAGCACGGCTCCGAGCCGGAATAATGCCGCTATAAATTATATTATTACCTTGTCTGCCGTGTATAATATAAATTGATTGGAATTTCATACCGTGTTTCAGAGCAATTGCAGCTAAAAACCTGCATCTCTTCCATAGGAAAAGCGCACGCATATGTAAATAAAAATGCTGCGATCAAGAAATATGGCTAGTCAATTATGATTTGTGTTCAGATTCTCCGGGCCTCGATTTTTTTCTTTGCCACCATATTGGATGGCTCATGATTAGAATGACCAGCTCTTGTTATAATTTATAAACGTGTTTAACTAACTATACGTTGGCAAATACGTCGATTCTCACTTGGGCCGACCATTAATCAATCTGCGTTGGCCTTTTCTTTTATTCAACGCCAATGGTTCGTTATTGAATGAAATTCGTAACTGTTTCTCAAATGTGGGTCAAATCAGTCTTATTGTGGAAATTATTCGTTTTCCTGCTTACTACGTTCACTTCTTTTGCTCAAGAAGCAAGTCATGCCCAGCAAACACACCTCGGTCCCTGAGACGTCCCACGGAAGTCATTACAGGATATAAGCATGGTCCCTCGGACGTCCTGCTACGTCCCCATACTTAGGTGGGACATACTTTTGGGACTGTTCGGGCCATGTATGGGATGATCCTGTAAAGGTCGTTTGGGACATCACTGGGATTATAGACGGGTTGCTTAGAGAACATCTGTGAAACGTTCTTAGTGGAAGCAATTTAAAAGAAACAAAATACTGAACCAATAACCTATACTTAAAAACAAACAAAAAACGTTTACGTATGACAAACTAAACTTATTTTTGCTATGAATCGAAATTTGCTCTTCTCTCCGAAGCCGGTAAAGTGTTAATTGCTATTTTTTCTCCTTTGAGTCTTTCCGGCGCGTGCCTGACTTTTTTCCTGGCTGCTATAAATAGCGGATTTTTCAGCAAGCCATCTGTAATAAAAAAATATATATTTTATCAATTATAAATCCAACTAAAAGTGTATTTTACCAATAAGTCCCTTGTTACCAATAAATCTTGAAAACTTGTTTTTCCTTTTTTGAAGCTATATAACACGCCGACTCCAGTTGTTATAATTTGGCGGAGTGCTCTGCCCACCGCCTCACCTTTGTGGCTCCCACCAATTAATTGTATGAAGTTAACCTGCAACATAATATTAATAAAAAATCTCGTGCGAATAAATAGATGATTTTCAGTTGGTTTGTGTTGGCTTCAGCAACTTCTACTTCAGGCCCTTCAGGCCTCGCCACCGATGTTATAACTTCACTAACTCTATTCGGATCACATCGAGGGTCAGGCAAAATCAGAGTATTTAATAATGTACTTGTTCTTTCATTTATTTCACGGTAATATGAAGATTTTGCTCTATTTTTAGGCGTTTTAGGCATGTCTTTACATTCGAAAGCATGGAAATTATAACATTCTTCTATACATATAAACGGTGATCATGTACTTTATATCAGGCGGATTTCGTCGTTCTTTTTAATTTTCCCTTAAAGTACACTTTAAATAAGGCACATTCACGAAATATAAATATATAAGCACTTGTAACTAAAATCACAGATCACAGAGGTTATCTGCAGCTAAAATGTGCAAGAAACCTAACCTAAGTTAGTCGCCTCTTTGGTGCATTTAAGAGCCAAAAAAAGAATAAAGAAAAAAGCATAGGAAATTGGTTTCGTCTGGTCTAAAGTGTTATATATTCGCATTTTGTAAACCATTTTTAATAATTTACAATAAATATATTTATTATTTTGGTTTTTGCCTTATTTTTGCAGCTAAACTTTGAAAGAAAACTTGCATTAGAAACCGAAAAACTCCATTCAACGTTCCTGCTTGGAAATTGTTTAGGCCCCTATGCAAGTGATGGAAACTTTTGCCACTGCCCTAAAGAGAATTTACTGTTTGTTTCGTTGCAAAAACCGAGGTTGGTTTTTGCCTTATTTTTGCCACTAAACTTTGAAAGAAAACTGCATTAGAAACCGAAAAACTCCATTCAACGTTCCTGCTTGGAAATTGTTTAGGCCCCTATGCAAGTGATGGAAAATTTTGCCACTGCCCTAAAGAGGATTTACTGTTTGTTTCGTTGCAAAAACCGAGGTTGGTTTTTGCCTTATTTTTGCCACTAAACTTTGAAAGAAAACTGCATTAGAAACCGAAAAACTCCATTCAACGTTCCTGCTTGGAAATTGTTTAGGCCCCTATGCAAGTGATGGAAAATTTTGCCACTGCCCTAAAGAGGATTTACTGTTTGTTTCGTTGCAAAAACCGAGGTTGGTTTTTGCCTTATTTTTGCCACTAAACTTTGAAAGAAAACTGCATTAGAAACCGAAAAACTCCATTCAACGTTCCTGATTGGAAACTGTTTAGGCCCCTATGCAAGTGATGGAAAATTTTGCCACTGCCCAAAAGAGGATTTACTGTTTGTTTCGTTGCAAAAACCGAGGTTGGTTTTTGCCTTATTTTTGCCACTAAACTTTGAAAGAAAACTGCATTAGAAACCGAAAAACTCCATTCAACGTTCCTGCTTGGAAATTGTTTAGGCCCCTAAGCAAGTGATGGAAAATTTTGCCACTGCCCAAAAGAGGATTTACTGTTTGTTTCGTTGCAAAAACCGAGGTTGGTTGTTGCCTTATTTTTGCCACTAAACTTTGAAAGAAAACTGCATTAGAAACCGAAAAACTCCATTCAACGTTCCTGATTGGAAATTGTTGAAGCCCCTAAGCAAGTGATGGAAAATTTTGCCACTGCCCAAAAGAGGATTTACTGTTTGTTTCGTTGCAAAAACCCAGGTTGGCTTTTGCCTTATTTTTGCCACTAAACTTTGAAAGAAAACTGCATTAGAAACCGAAAAACTCCATTCAACGTTCCTGCTTGGAAATTGTTTAAGCCCCTAACTATCAGGTAGTGGAGAAACGTTGCAAAATCAACCGGCAAAATTGCCAAAAATAATCACATTTCTATGGAGGGTTAAAAGATGATTTTTTGAGATTTTATATAAATGATATATGAGGGTTTACATAAAAATCCCTGCTGTTTTTCGATGCAATTTAAATGGTTTCTTTTTGTATGTAATACAGTATTATTTGTTTATTTAACACTCTTTTTACGATCCTGCTGTTTGGCGGACTCATCTAGTTTAGCAGGATTTCATTCTGGAAACCTTATAAGACAATTTTCGCAAATGTGCAAATTTTTGATCAATTCCCTGAGGATGGACCAGAAACGAAACTTTCACTCTTTCCAGTGCTGTCGGGCTCAGTCTTCTGCGTTGTTTAGTTCGGCAGCATATAATTTTTTTAACCCAGATAACCTCACTGCACTGAGATTTGACACAGTTTTCTCAAATTTTGAAATGTTTCCCTAATCGCTTGAGAACCAAATGCTCTAGAACCAAAACTTTTACACACAGTTTTCTCAGATTTGATTTTTTAAAAATACCCAGTCCAGAAACAACACTTTCAGTCTGTATCGAGCGCACTATGAACTTTTCAGTAATGGAATTTCCAAATTTCTGCTTTTGACACACTGTTTTTGGATGTGCGAATTTTTCTTTCAACTCCTGAAGACCGCTCAGAAATGAAGTTCTCGCCCTGTAGAGAATCCGAATCAATAAAGTTAAGAAAACCGGTTTCTATTTGAATTTTTCACATATTGAGTCAATTGAGATAATCAATTCTCAGTTTGTATTTGCGTTTATTCGGCGTTTTTTCTATTCATGTTTTGTGCTTTAGACGAATTAACCCCCATTTTTAATGTAATAAAACCTCTAAAGCAGCAGGCGGTGGGAATAATTTTTCAAAAAAACAGCGATATAAATTTAGACGCAATTTTGCCAAGCAAATCGTTTAAAATTGTGCAAGAATGGCCTATTTTACCTGACTGACTGGCATATCTTTTTTAATTTTTCCACTTTATATCATACAGTTTTCACTTTTTAGCTTTATTTATTTAATCGTTATTTTTACTACCTACAGAATTTAATAATGCAATCGCATATAAGGTGTGCCACAAAAAGTAGGTTTGACATGCAACACTCCTTATACCTGGCTGAAGCTAATCTGGCCTGAAAAATCAGCAGTTTTCTCCCAAGATAAATTCTCCAATAAGCCACCCTGTAGATTTCTGAAGAAAAGTCAGTCTAAAATGTATTTCCTGTTGTCTTTTTGATCAAAAACCCGTTTAGAGCGTTAGTTTAATCGCAAAAACGATGTTCGTATGAAAACACTAATCAATCGGCTTTGTTGTTTCGTGCAAGTTCAGCAACCCTTCAGCAAGGCTTTCGTGAATTTTTCATTTAAATTTTACCGGTCCAATCTGAGTCCGTAACTAATAAAAACAGATGATTGTTCGTTTTTCCCCCCGTTGCTTAACTAACCCTTTGTTTTACGGTGCTTTTGTAACGCTTAAGAGTTGAACTGATGAGATTACTTCTGTAAACAAACCGAACAATTTGATTGATTGTCTGCATTACGACTGAACAAATCAGTCCCTCTGGCTTGCAAGCACCAATTAATAATTCGTGAGTAATTAACGTATTGAGGTTTACTACCAAAAGGAAAAATTTCAGGATGTTTCAACTGAAGAAATTTGAATATAAAATGCCATTTGATGCTATGTCGAGATTGGACTGAGATTTAAGATAGGCATAAAATAGAGACCGTTACAGTTCTCAACTAGTTAATGGCTTGTAGTAAATTAACGATGAAACGGAACAAAATCCTTTTGTCGTAAAGATTAGTCGACACCACAACTGTGTTTTCTAAGCTGTTCGGGTTCGGTGTTCGTGTTACTTCTCTTTGCGTCATTTTTTATTCTCCTGTGAAATATCGCTGATCTTGATTTCTATTTGTTCAACTAGAGATTGAGAGCCATTTTCTACAATAGCACGAAGTACGACGCGAAATCTGCATCGATGTTAAAAAAAAAGCAAACTGCACTTTCAACATACCATTAAACCGATAAAATGGCGACTACAGCTCCGTATATAATTCACATTTTAGACTTGATATTTTTTCATTCTTAATTTATCCTTATCTCTAAACGGTTTGAAAAGGCTCCCCGGCCTTAACATCAGATAGCATCTTTAATTATCTTTTGTTACAATTTATTGCGAGACGCTCTGTAATTACCGCCGAAATTAGCAGGATGCTTTTAGCCTGGCTGAGTTTTGCAAAATTGTTATTTATGTCTTAATTTTTCCAACAAATACCATAGGTGAGCGCTTAAATTTGCTACCGACATCAGTTCTCACTGAGGTAGCATCTGAAGTGTTTGTAGGTTTTCCACTAAGTTCGTCCATCAAGGACACAGTTTCCAATTAAGACCGTAAAAGGCTCTCTTCTGCTCAGCTGCATCATCATAATTTTGAGCAAAACTAATTAGTGCTCGGCGATTAAAATAGCCAATAATTATCTATTTTTCACAATTAATCGGACTGTTCGAGCCTTGACAATGAGAGAATACCGCTTTAATCAATAAATAAAAATTAATTGACGGAAGTCCTGCTGTTTTGAGACTTTGTTAAAGGACGCGGTCGTTCATAACTCAGTTAATTTTATGTAAATAAACCAACAAGTCGATTCGTTTCTCGCACCAGGATATTGCAGGATTCTTTGAAATTGGGACATAAAATGTGAAGTTTTCTATGCAAAGAATGGATTCTTTTGCTGATTAACTTGAAGCAATTGTAAAAACCTGCTCTCAACAGGTGTCCATTTTTTGATCCTCATGACCAATAATTAGGCTTCGAACCTAAATAACTGTTGCCGCAAAAACAATCGCCAAAAAACTCACGAGGCGCATTTTAATGCTAATGTCCCAATTAAATTACTTCTTAATTAAGTGCTTTAACCACTTGTCACACCCGAATAAATACCCATTTAAGCCAGCGAAAAAATCGCCTGGAAATACGCAAACTTCCACTGCCCAAAAGAGGATTTACTGTTTGTTTCGTTGCAAAAACCGAGGTTGGTTTTTTGCCTTATTTTTGCCACTAAACTTTGAAAGAAAACTGCATTAGAAACCGAAAAACTCCATTCAACGTTCTTGCTTGGAAATTGTTTAGGCCCCTATGCAAGTGGTGGAAACTTTTGCCACTGCCCTAAAGAGGATTTACTGTTTGTTTCGTTGCAAAAACCCAGGTTGGTTTTTGCCTTATTTTTGCCACTAAACTTTGAAAGAAAACTGCATTAGAAACTGAGAAAGTCCAATCAACTTTCCTGATTGGAAATTGTTTAGGCTCCTATGCAAGTGATGGAAAATTTTGCCACTGCCCAAAAGAAGATTTACTGTTTGTTTCGTTGCAAAAACCGAAGTTGGTTTTTGCCTTATTTTTGCCACTAAATTTTGAAAGAAAACTGCATTAGAAACCGAAAAACTCCATTCAACGTTCCTGCTTGGAAATTGTTTAGGCCCCTATGCAAGTGATGGAAAATTTTGCCACTGCCCTAAAGAGGATTTACTGTTTGTTTCGTTGCAAAAACCCAGGTTGGTTTTTGCCTTATTTTTGCCACTAAATTTGAAAGAAAACTGCATTAGAAACCGAAAAACTCCATTCAACGTTCCTGCTTGGAAATTGTTTAGGCCCCTATGCAAGTGATGGAAACTTTTGCCACTGTCCTAAAGAGGATTTACTGTTTGTTTCGTTGCAAAAACCGAGGTTGGCTTTGGCCTTATTTTTGCCACTAAACTTTGAAAGAAAACTGCATTAGAAACCGAAAAACTCCATTCAACGTTCCTGCTTGGAAATTGTTTAGGACCCTATGCAAGTGATGGAAAAATTTGCCACTGCCCAAAGAGGATTTACTGTTTGTTTCGTTGCAAAAACCAGGTTGGTTTTTGCCTTATTTTTGCCACTAAACTTTGAAAGAAAACTGCATTAGAAACCGAAAAACTCCATTCAACGTTCCTGCTTGGAAATTGTTTAGGCCCCTATGCAAGTGATGGAAAATTTTGCCACTGCCCTAAAGAGGATTTACTGTTTGTTTCGTTGCAAAAACCCAGGTTGGTTTTTGCCTTATTTTTGCCACTAAACTTTGAAAGAAAACTGCATTAGAAACCGAAAAACTCCATTCAACGTTCCTGCTTGGAAACTGTTTAGGCCCCTATGCAAGTGATGGAAAATTTTGCCACTGCCCTAAAAAGGATTTACTGTTTGTTTCGTTGCAAAAACCCAGGTTGGTTTTTGCCTTATTTTTGCCACCAATTTTTGAAAGAAAACTGCATTAGACACCGAAAAACTCCATTCAACGTGCCTGCTTGGAAATTGTTTAGGCCCCTATGCAAGTGATGGAAAATTTTGCCATTGCCCTAAAGGGGATTTACTGTTTGTTTCGTTGCAAAAACCGAAGTTGGTTTTTGCCTTATTTTTGCCACTAAACTTTGAAAGAAAACTGCATTAGAAACCGAAAAACTCCATTCAACGTTCCTGCTTAGAAATTGTTTAGGCCCCTATGCACGAGCTGGAAAATTTTGCCACTGCCCTAAAGGGGATTTACTGTTTGTTTCGTTGCAAAAACCGAAGTTGGTTTTTGCCTAATTTTTGCCACTAAACTTTGAAAGAAAACTGCATTAGAAACCGAAAAACTCCATTCAACATTCCCGGTTGGAAATTGTCTAGGCCCCTATGCAAGTGATGGAAAATTTTGCCACTGTCCTAAAAGAGATTTACTGTTTGTTTCGTTGCAAAAACCCAGGTTGGTTTTTGCCTTATTTTTGCCACTAAACTTTTGAAAGAAAACTGCATTAGACACCGAAAAACTCCATTCAATTGCTTGGAATTTTCCTGCTTGGAAATTGTTTAGGCCCCTATGCAAGTGATGGAAAATTTTGCCACTGCCCTAAAAAGGATTTACTGTTTGTTTCGTTGCAAAAACCCAGGTTGGTTTTTGCCTTATTTTTGCCACCAATTTTTGAAAGAAAACTGCATTAGACACCGAAAAACTCCATTCAACGTTCCTGCTTGGAAATTGTTTAGGCCCCTAAGCAAGTGGTGGAAAATTTTGCCACTGCCCTAAAAAGTATTTACTGTTTGTTTCGTTGCAAAAACCCAGGTTGGTTTTTGCCTTATTTTTGCCACTAATTTTTGAAAGAAAACTGCATTAGAAACCGAAAAACTCCATTCAACGTTCCTGCTCGGAAATTGTTTACGCCTCTATGCAAGTGATGGAAAATTTTGCCACTGCCCTAAAGAGGATTTACTGTTTGTTTCGTTGCAAAAACCCAAGTTGGTTTTTCAATCAAATTTTCCATTCAACTTTCTCGCTTGGAAATTGCTTAGGCCCCTATGCAAGTGATGGAAAATTTTTGCAAATTTCCGACAAATTAACAAAAAAAAGCGCTTGCTTGCAATCAACTGAGCAAGCGAAACAATGGAGCGCTAACACTGAATTGCGATGGGTGTGTTTATTAATACCGGGGTCAAAGAAGCTAGTCAAACTATCAGGCAGTGGGGAAACGTTGCAAAATCAACCGGCAAAATTGCCAAAAATAATCAAATTTATATGGAGGGTTAAAAAATTATTTTTAGTGGGTTTACATAAAAATCCCTGCTGTTTTTTTGATGCAATTTAAATGGTTTCTTTTTGTATGTAATACAGTATTATTTGTGTATTTAACACTCTTAACACTTTATCATCAACTCCACACTTTCCGTTAACATATTTTGAACAATCTGTCCAAATCCAATTTTAGTTTCGATTAGAATGGCCATAAAATTGACTAATTTTTCCTTGGGCACCGTCTTGGAATGCCTGAATACACTCATAAAAGAACTTCCATAATCGTGAAAGGTAAAAAGGAATAGATTTTTTGCAAAAACACGCAAAAACTCAACTACACTGCTTAAAACCTTTGGACTTTCTAGCCCACATTAGCTCTGTTCTTTCATCTTACTCTATACTCCTTGTAGCACTCGATTCAAGTCAGTAGTTCAACACACTGGGTTCAAGTTCGAAAAAAAAACTGTTTAAAAGAGAAGTTACACAATCACAGAGGGTAGAGAGAATAGATTTTTGGCAAAAACACAGAAAAACTGAACTGCACTGCTCACAATCTTAGGACTTTTTAGCCCACATTAGCTCCGCATTTTTCTCTCACTCTGTACTCTTTGTGGCTCTCATTTGAAATATTCAGTTTGTCGGTTGTTTCCCTACTAAGGCTTACCGATGTTTTCCTTATGACTTTGTAATTATTTCTAGTAGTAGTAAACATCTTTATTTCTAAAAAAGGCTATCGCCCTATCGGTCTTTCTGCTTAATCTAAATAAAAAACAAATATGAAAATTCCCTTATTCTAGGTTAACAATATTATTAAATAAAATTCTAATGACAAGAAAAAATTATTTTATTGTTCACTAGTCAGTTGCGTTTGTAAGTGTTCGAGTAGCGTTGATGTAGGGAAACGGAAGCGGGATTGTCTGGTTGGTCTTGTAAGACAAAGGGGATTCAGTATGGTCCAGTTGTAGGGGTTGTTTGTCCATTTTGTCTGTAGCTGTATGGGTCTCTCCGAGATCTTTGTCATGTTTGTGCGTTCGTATAGTAGTTGGGTGGAGGGGTTGTGTAGTGGGTTTTGGGGGTGTCTTATTCGTGTTATTAGTCTTAGTGCAATTTGTTCTGTTGTTTGTATATAACGTTTTGTCCTTTCTGTTCCGTTGGTCATGAGTATATGTCCATAGTCTAGCAAGGGTCTACAAATAGCTTTATATATTTTGGTGGCGGTGTTTGTGCTAATTCCTCTGTCTTTGTAGGTTAGTGATCGGAAGTGTTTTGTTCTCTTTATTGTTTCTGCCCTGATGTTTCGTATGTGTTTAGTGAATTTAAGTTTGTGGTCAATTGTGATTCCAAGGTATTTTACGTCGTTTTTTGGTTGTGTCGTTTGGCCGTCTGCAGTTATTGTAGGGGAGTCAGCGTTGAGTATGTGGTTTGTGAGCAGAAGTTGGTTTTTTGACGCGTTTGGTGTTAGTCTCCATTTATAAAACCATGTCATTGTGTTGTTTGTTAGTGTTTGGAGTCTTTGAGCTGCTCTCTCAGTAGTTTTGTCATGTACAATAAGTGCCGTGTCGTAATTATTTCTATTTATCTATATTTCTATGATCGACACTTTAATGAGACTGATGTCGCACTTCTATGGGAAAAAAGGAGTGTAAAGTTCAAATAGCGCGATTAAAAAGCTCCATAGAAAACCCTCGAAAAACTTAAACATTTTTTTCTTTTTTAGCAAATGATCCCCAGGTTTTCCCATTTCATTTTGTAGTAGAAAATGGTTTTTTATCAATCAACTTGTCCACCTGATATCCGCTCCACTGTCCATGGTGTGTATTAATAATACGGAATGTCCGAGTACAAGCGTCTCGCGCATCCACTGATTGTGTTCGTGTAATTACATATTCGTGGGTTATAATTAACGTGCAGAGAGCGGAGTCAATGATCCATACGAACCGTTGTCAGCCTTTTTCGTAAACTTCTAATGCTACTCCACGTATGCGAAAACACACCCCCTTCGTAATTAAATCTTCCGCAAAGAAAATTAAATTTTCGTGCTTCTATAAAACCGCTTAAACCATTCTCAAATTGCCCATGTAATTATTGCGTTGTTCCGAACCGAGCGCGGTACCACAATGGTGTGGAATCCACTAACTGGTAAATAATCGTTCTGCTGATGCGGAATCTAATGCCGGCTAATCAACGTGGCAAATGGATAGAGCGGATCCTCTCCTCCCTGGTTTGCTCGAAAAATTGTCGAAAACCCATAGTAAATTTCTAGTTTTTTACAAAACAATCACAATAGAAGCTTCATTTCTTCCTAACTGGACATATTTTTTTGGATGTTGGAATCTGTATACCTACAATGATGATATGATGATTCTTTGGATATCGTCACGGTCATATGAACAGTGCTTAAGTCCAGGAAGGTAAGTTTTTCAGGAGACTGGAAAACGAGCTTACTAAAGTTGTTATAAGCAAAACTAAGAAGGAAATTGGTTTTTAGAAAAATCACTGGACTTGGGCAAATTTCACGCGTTTTTAATTTTTCAATATAATATTGATACTTTTACCTGACCAGGAGTCTAAAAACGAAAAAAAAACATGAAAAATTTGTTGCAAATTCATACATTATAAAAATGGATTAAATTCACTAAACACATACGAAACATCAGGGCAGAAACAATAAAGAGAACAAAACACTTCCGATCACTAACCTACAAAGACAGAGGAATTAGCACAAACACCGCCACCAAAATATATAAAGCTATCTGTAGACCCTTGCTAGACTATGGACATATACTCATGACCAACGGAACAGAAAGGACAAAACGTTATATACAAACAACAGAACAAATTGCACTAAGACTAATAACACGAATAAGACACCCCCAAAACCCACTACACAACCCCTCCACCCAACTACTATACGAACGCACAAACATGACAAAGATTTCGGAAAGACTCATACACCTACAGACAAAATGGACAAACAACCCCTACAACTGGACCATACTGAATCCCCTTTGTCTTCACAAGACCAACCAGACAATCCCGCTTCCGTTTCCCTACATCAACGCTACTCGGACACTTACAAACGCAACTGACTACTGGACAATAAAATAATTTTTTCTTGTCATTGGAATTGGAAACTTTATTAATAAGATTGTTAACGTAGAATAAGAGAATTTTCATATTTATTTTTTATTCAGATTAAGACTACATGTATTAAACAAAGGCAGAAAGACCGATAGGTCGATAGCCTTTTTTTTAGAAATAAAGATGTTTACTACTACTACTAAAAAATGGAAACGTATTTGTTTCTAATCAAAACCAGAAAAAATAATACGAATAATATTTATGTTTCTGCTATTTTATTCAAGCGTATAATAGGAAATAAAACTCAAAAAAATGGATTAAAACAGCGCCGTTGGAAAGCTTTTATTCCAATCTAATGATGCTAAAGATGATCAAAAAATGCATATTATTATTATTTATTATTTTAACTGGTAAATTTTTTCCGGTGTTATTTTTAATTTATCTTCATATCGGCTGAGAAGATTTTCCGTTTTTGTAAATTTTATATTTTTTCGGAAAATAATTTCTCAGAATGTCCCAGTTGAAATTCTGTCGAACCTTTTGGTAGATATTTTATCTGAACGGTAGGATCGCCCATTTTTTTTAGCTCAGGACTGATTTAATCCACAAAATTAAACTTGGAGAAATTTTTTAAATAACTGCGTTGTACATATTAAACCTCGAATGGATTTGGTGTTTTTACGAAACGCCCACAGTGTTCAAAAAACGCAAAAAACAGGGATCGTTGTTTTCTTCATTATTTCTCCCGGTAGTTAACAGATGGAGATTTTCTACGTTTGAAATTATAGCCAAAGAATTAAGCTGTAAACTGCAAAAAAAATTATGGAAATTGGTTAATTCGTGTCGAAGTTAGAAAGTTTTAAATTTTACCAGAAAATCTGGTGGGCCATTTTTTTATATATATATTTTTCTATCTTTAACGGGTCTCAAACCGGCGATAAAAAATGTTGTCTAGAAATCCAAACACGATTTTGGAAGAAATAAAGAATAGGAATGAAATTTCAAAAGGTCATTTGCATAAAAAAAATATTAAGCAATAATTTCACAATTTGGGAGCACTTTGAGGGCATGAAGAAAATTGATGAAAATTTTAGTTGATTTGCAAGGTCAAGACCAAGATCAAGACGATTTTTTGGTTAGCTAGACCAAGACTTTTGCAAAAGTGGTGCGAGACTCTTAATGAAGAAGTAAACACATAATGAAGAACCAAAGCTTTGAACAAGTGAGACATAAATAAAGCAGGAATAAATTTCAAATGTAATTGGTTCCAGATGTTTTTCCTTCTCTTCTATTTTTTTCTTTTATCCTCAACTAAGACAATTACAAATTTGTGTTTATCCTTCTTCGTTGTTTTCAATAGAAAAACTATGTTTTTTTTCGGTCTAGATACCCTTTTTCGGTCTAGATACATTCGAATTATTGGTTTAGAGAAGAGCACCCACTGTGAAACTACGTGAAGATGCAAATCGTCCAAAGAGGACATTTAATAAAAAGCCAAAGCAACAGGCAACCAAACACAGTTGCTAGTGAAATTGGCGTTCACCATTGGCCGTTTTCTAACTCTAACAGAAAATTTTCTTTCGACAGAAAGAGATTCTTGTGGTCAGTTTGGTTTTTGTTCTCGATTTTTTTTATTTGGATACCAAATTCTGAAGGTTCTTCAGCTTCAGGTTTTTAATCATTTTGTTTCGTTGCATTAGGATCGGTTTGAATCTGATTTTCAGGGCATTTTTAAAGTGTAGCAGAAGATTGTTTTACAAACTCTGACTGTTTTTTATGCATTCAAAAAAAGTTGCTGGATGTCGTTCTTCTGACTTGCACTGTCATCTGTTCTGTTCCTCGCGTTGTCTTTCTTCCCGCGTTAATTTTACAGCATTCAAATGCATAATTTTTTTCCTTTGAACATAGGCAACGTTTCTTTATACTCCTGCAGTCTTTTACTGCAAATCTAGTGCTTTTTCTGTCCAAATACATGCCTCCTTTTGCTCTTTTTTTCTTATTACTATTATGTGCCCAGTGGTCTCTTTTACTTAGTCTGTTATTTGCGTTTGCATTTTGTTATTTGGTTATCCAGAAATTTCGTCTTCCTCTTGGTTCTCATCTCAATCGTTTGCATCTATCATCATGTGGTAAATCACTTCGGTCATTTTTTTCTTCTAAACTGTATTGACTTTCATATCTTTTGTTCAATTGCTTCACTTGAATTCTTTTTGCGCTGATGCTGAACTTCTTGAAGTTCGATTCACTGTAAAAAACTTCCACTTTCTCGGTTTTATCACAAATAAAAATTAAACTAACTTTTTTAACGTTTTTTTAACGCCGTTTTAAGAAAAAGCTGTCAACAGTTCATTAGCATGCTGCTCTTGGTTTCTACCTTTGGCAAGCCATTGGTGAAGGTAGAAACAGCCATACATACAAACTGATGATGGTGGAGAAAGACACCGAAACGTATTTGTAAAATATTTTAAGTAATAAACAATAAAATTGACTGGAACCCAGGAATTTCTTTTGATTTAAGTTGAAATACAGTGAGGAAAATATACACAATGATTGTTATTACAGTCAGGAAAGTATACACAAATTGCACAACTTCAACTCTCTCCAAATAATTCACGCCAGCTCTTTCAACTTACTTTAGAGCAAAAACCGTAACTTTCTAAAGGCCCCCTCAAATCCGAGGTAAAATATCCAAATAAAAGATTTTCCAACTCGAAAATGAAGATATCCTGAAATTCCGCATCAAATACCATTATTGGCCCGTTCTAGGAGGAAACAAGGCGACATCCGTCAAGTGTATATCAATGAGAGGTGAGTATGGTAAGAAGCGAGGTGTTCCGTAAGTGGCGAAGTCCTTCGACCGTAGCTGCGCTCACTACAGGCGCCAGTTCGCTCTAATGTTGTATTCACCATATACAGTAGATAAATTGCGTCGAGTTTTGATTTACATCCCGCATTCTTCAGGTAACAAACGTGTTTTCATTTTTCATGCTTTCCTCGGAAGATCCAACGCAACCACTCTTCGCGGGCTCGACAAAGCTGCTGCTGGCCGCACCTCGGGTATTATTCAATCAGAGACGGGTTAGCCAATCAATTTACTAATGGTAAAAAATCGTTATCAACACTGCAACCCCGCGAAGAAATTAGAAAGCGCCCAAAGGGCCAATGGATGAGTGCGTGTATAGGAAATTTCAAATAACTGGGTTTTCAATTACAAAGCGAATTATTCACCTGACCAAACAATATCACTTTCTGTTTTTACACTTGTGGCTAGTCGTGACACCTTATACGGCCTTGCTGCGGCCAACAAGCTTGCACTTAGAGAGATGCAGTTGATGACCCACACCTGCAAGCATCTGGTGCAGCCAGAATTTGCCAAATTTTATCCAGTTTCCAGTCCACCAAGATGATTTCGATAGGCAGAATGAGTTTTGCGACAGCATGCCAAATATGTGCAATCTGGATGGTAATTAATTGTTGAAACTGGGCAACAGAATCCGCATGGGATGATGGAGGATCACCCCCCAAGCCAGTACCCCCAAAAAATAAATGTGTGGTGTGGAATAGTGGGCGGAAGAGAAAGAGTACCATTTTTCTTTGGATAGTCTCTAACATGGATTTCTCCAACTTGGGTTAATCCATTAGAGCGTCCATCGCCGGACGAAGAACTGATTTTCCAGCAACATAGTGCTCCTCCCCACTATGCTGCAGTCGTGCGCAAGTGTTTGGATGAACCCTTTCCCAATCGGTGGATAGGAAGGAAAGGAGCTATTGAATGGCCTCCTAGATCGCCAGACCTAACTCCGATAGATTTTTCTTTTAGGAGTGTTACCTTAAATCGAAAGTGTTGGGTAACAGGCCCAATAATCTGCAGGTTTGAAAGAGGAGATCCGAAAAAGATGTGCCTGCCATACTTGGGGAAATGGTTGAAAGCGTACCAGAAGAGCTATCGCTCTTCTTGCAATCTTGATCCAGTGCGAACTCAAAAGGCTTAACTCTTCCAGTTTAGACTCGACGCATTCAGCAGGTCGCTTTCCTATGAATACAATTAATTTCAGCAAATGGCCATCGCCTTATAAGGATTCAGCTGTTCCGAGAAATTCTCACACATTCTCAGTATAATCCATTGTTGTCTAGAGATGCGTTTTCTAGGCCCGAAACTGTGCATACAGGGTGATCAAGTAAAAATGGCTTTCGACCATTTATCAAAGACTCGGTCAAGAGAGACTGCAAAAAATGCCAGACTTTGAAGTATTCAGGAAAAAAAATTAAAAACACCTATGGCTTGAGCGATCCTCAGCTGATGGTGCAGTAGATTTGAATATAATTTTCCTGCTGCTGGCTGAAAACAGCAAACGATTCAATCGGAAGCAACTGGCTTGTTCCGATGATTAGATTAAATTGTAAACTCAGGCACATAGAAGGGAAATAAAGGCGCATTGTGAGGGCCGCTGTATGATAATAGCCGCCCAACAATAGACAAACATCTTTGGCACACAATTCAGAGGACGAGGCCTTTTCAATGCTGCATTGTGTCGTCATTATTCGGGAGCTTATTGTATTACTGCAGATAAAAAGCAGTTTTTTTTACTTGCTTGTTCTTCCACCCTCGATGCTCCTTCGGGACACCGTTGGAATTTTTATTAGGCCTTAACAGCCCAGGCTGGTTTAGGCAGATCGAGGTGTCTAACCAGCCTAGGATGGATCTATTCGATTAAGGGTGTAATCTGCCAAAAAAAAGACACTATCAATGAGGTTCAATTAGAGGAGAGGAACAGCTTGTTCATGCCTTAAATGCATAGCCATTACTGAACGGATTCTATGTGATAAAATCGAAATTATTCGGAATTCCTGCGACGTTCAATCAGTCTCAAGTCGCATTAGGGCCGGCACTGATTAACAGGTGTCTGATTTAAGACGAAAATATTAATCAGATTATCAAGCTGAGCCGGACAGCCAATAAAAATATGTCTTTATTAACTGAATGCCCGCATATTAGAATGGGCCATTATTACTTAATCCTTACGTAAATTTCGTTTCCCATGACTAGAGCCCCATTGTTTATTCATGCCCACTCATTAGCGGGACCAGTTTCAAACAAATTTGATAAACTGTAAATAAAATTAATATTAATCGGTTCATTCGGTAGATTTCGTTCGTTCCAACCTGTTTACATATTATTTGGTTATTTTGTTGTTTGAACGCACAGCTTGCATGAATGGCATGACTGGAATTCGAATTGAAAATGTTGAAAATTATCAAAATCCTGCAAACCTCAAAAACTCACAAGCTTTTGGGTTTTGAGAACCAAATTGAGTTAATCTGAGCAGCAAAATTAACACTTAAAACTCTAAAGCGTCGAGTGACTTCAAACGAGTGCGTAGAAGAGACGTAGAGTGACAGAAAGTGATAGAGCTAATGGGGGCAGAAACGTCCAAAAGTTCTGAGAAATATACCCTTGTTTCCATCTGTTTTTTTTGTTTTTAGACAGATTTTGTGGCTTGTTTTGTTGCCTAAAATATTGCAATTTAATTTTTTTTTTTGGTAATTTTGTTTCAAAATTGTTTAGTGCGTTTGTTTATAGTGGCACTTTTCCTTTTGAAATAGTAAATTTCTCTTTTGATGGTCAATCGCAGCATAAATTATTCAGAATTTGATAACCGATGGTAACAGGATCAGAATTTATCCAGTGCCACAGTTGGTCCAAATTTGTCAGTGTAGCGTTTATTTTGTTGATCAGTTTAAATTGATTTTTTTTATATGGCACAAAATTTATATTTTGTTTGCTATCCGGAAAAAGGGCAGCCATTTAAGGACACATTTCTATATATTCTTCGAATAAGACAGTATTTGAATACTCACCTTAAAAACCTTAGTACCTATGAGGTGGCCACCACGATCACCGGTTCTAACACCTCCAGATTTTTGTATAAATGCATCGTCTTGGAATCCAATTTCATTCATGATGTGTTATATTATTTAAAAAGATAATTCACAATACTATCTTACGTTAAAATATACAGGGTGTTCTATTAAAAAAAATTAACTCAGATCCAATAACTTTTTGCCCAACCCCGTATACTTATTCTGCAACCGACGGATTATTCAGCGATCATTATGAAGACACTTTTATTTAAAACCTTTTTCTGTATAGGATCATTTTGAAAATGACAATTTTTCGATGTTCCCCTGTTACTCTGAAGCGAATAAAAATGTTAATTTTGCCATGTTTTTTAAATTGCCGACGTTTTGGCATATTTATTTTGGCTTCCTCAGGGGTGTGAGTGACACTTTCAAAGTGGAATTTCTCGAAAATGTTGGAAAAATGTGATGAAGTGATTGAGTGAGTAATTGGTCGTTTCCATCCATGCAAACCGTTCCAAGTCGATTCAAGATGCTGCAGGCAACAGCTATGAGTACATAGGTGACCCGAGGCCAGCAGGTGCAGCGGGTTTATTGACTTCTCTTGAGCAGCACACAAACACACACGCATCGAAGACGTCGCCTTGTGTCCAGCGGCATTGTAAACCGCATCACTTCAATCAATGAGTCGACTTAATCCGATAATATGTGGTAGAGGAGGCCGCTATGTGTTACCATTCTTCGGCCCGATATTTGCATGAGCCTCTCGGTAATTATTATTGAGCACTGAAGCGTTTGGCGTAATCTTTTCGGCTCGAAATCGCATCAGTTCAGCGTCGGATTGGCTCATAAACAGCCGGCGGTTTTCTGAGACACCACCCAATTAAAAATCCCTGCACTCTCAGAAGCAAAAACGGTGAAAATCGCGCGTTTCAGAAGCGAAAAACGGGGGAAATTCCTGCTGGGAAAATCCTGAGCATTGTTGTGTTCAATTGGAGGTTAAACGTCGCCGCCCTGAAGCGTGGGATTGGGACGCTATCAGACAATGCCAAGTGAAAACTCATTGTTTGGCAGGGCGCAAGCCCAGCAGGAACAATAGAGTTCGCAGACAACGGCAGGCGGAGTCTCCTGCTAACAGTATTGTTCATTTGTCAGCCTTGCAGGCCTCCCTGACCAATAAGTATCACCAACTTGCATAAATATTACTGTCTTTCCACGCCAGCCGTTCTTCTCAAAATCTTCAAACTGACGCAAAATGTACGACGATTCCTTCTTCAAATAAGCGCAATTTCTTCCATTTTAAAGCCCCAGAGTACGGAAAACGCCTGGAAAGCGGATAATTTAGTTGAACTGTGCCTAAATTTATATATATTTTTTTAATTTCCCAGTTGTTGAGTGAAAATTCTGTTTATGATTTTCAACTTTCAGTTCACATTTTTCCTAGTCGGGTAAACGAGTTTTTTGTAAGACCTGCATCGTTTTCTACAAAAAAAATTTTTGTGCAATTTATGTATACAGAGTGTCTCAGAAAATCGTCTACCAAATACCTTTAAAATAATGTGGCATCAGACTGAAGAAATTTGATTTTTTAACACATTTTTAACGCCTATTTACATATGGCGAGTTTTCATAAAGATACTTTTTTGCTTAGGCAAGATTGAGTTAAATTCGATTTTGAGACAGGATGTTCCAAGGAAAATTGTTCAAAATTAAGAGCGGTTCTGAAAACATTGCTTAATTCCGCAATTCGAGATTACCCGAAAAAGTGGAGAAACATTTGTGAATTGACGGTTTAGGAACAATATTCTATCTAGTGGTGAAAGCTAGAAATTTTTCGGTCGACTGGCTTTCTAAGTACAAACCAAAAACTATGAGCGGTTTTGACCAAATCGGCTCATTTTGAATTTTCAGTTTTCTGAGAAAGTTAGAAAAGAATGTAAATGGGTTCTTGATATGACAAAATGCCTACTTTAATGCTCTATCTATAAGTGGCAACAATAAGACTGCTGCTCTATTGGTTCTCTAAATTTGACCCAACCACTTAGAGCGGTTTCAAAAAAGAAAAAAGATTTTTTTTTTCGGTTTTAAAGAAAGAAAATGTTTTATGAGAAATGTTTATTTTGGTGCTTTATTCATTAATGGCAACCAGAAGTTTGTAGCTCCATTGGTGCTTTAAAGACGAACCAAAATTATATGGAAACATGCCTACTTTGGTACTCTATTCACTAACAGCAAGTAGAAATCTGTAGCTCTATCGATTCCTCAAGTATGAGCCAAAACTTACAAGTGGTTTTGAAAAATTGGCCTAATTTTGCACACGTTTAAATTTGCTGAGAAACTTAGAGCAAGTTCATGGAAATCTTGCTTTAATGCTCTATCTACTAGCTGCAACGAGAAACATTTTGCTCTACTGGTTCCTTAAGTAAAAACTAAAAAGTAAAGCGGTTTTCAAAAAATCGCCAAACGTTGCAGGTTTAGATTTCTTGAGAAAATTAGAAAAAATTGCAGATATTTCTCATAAAAAAATGCCCCCTTTGCTGCTCTATTCATTAATGGCAACGGGAAAGCAGTAGCTCTATTAGTTTTCCTCGTCTGAACAAAAAACCTAGAGCGGTTTTGAAAAAATTGACTTAATTTACACATTTGTCTTTTTTGAGAAAATGCGGAAAATTACAAATTAATATTTTATTTATTTTGCCTTTGCTCTATTGGTACCCTTGGTATGAGCAAAAAACAGAGCGGTTTTAAAGAAATGATCTAATTTTGCACATTTACATTTTCTAAAAGCAAGAAGAAGAAAATGACAAAATGTTTTATAAAATAAAATATAAAATAAACTTAATGCGCTCTATCCACTAATGGCAACGAGAAGTTTCTAACTTCACTGGTTCTGTAAATATGAGCTGAAAACTAAGAGCGGTTTTGAAAAAATGGACGCACTTTGAACAATTAGATTTTTTGAGTGCATTAGAGAAAAATGCAAATCGATGTTTTGTATGAGAAAACTAAAAAAAACTGTTTGATATGGAAATATGTCTACTTTGGTGCTCAATCCACTAATGGCAATAATAAGTTTGTGGATCTATTGGTTCTCTAAGGATGACCGAAAAACTAACAGCGGGTTTAAAAAAATTGCAATTTTTCATTTTTTAGTTTGCTGAGAAAAACTGGATAAAAATTCAAATTGTTGTTTGATATGGAAACATGCCTACTTTAGTACTCTATCCACTAACAGCAAGTAGAAATCTGTAGCTCTATCGATTCCTCAAGTATGAGCCAAAACCTAAAGGCGGTTTTGAAAAATTGGCCTAATTTTGCACACGTTTAAATTTGCTGAGAAACTTAGAAGCAATTTCATGGAAATCTTGCTTTAATGCTCTATCTACTAGCGGCAACGAGAAACATTTTGCTCTACTGGTTCCTTGAGTAAAAACTAAAAAGTAAAGCGGTTTTGAAAAAATGGCCAAATGTTGCAGGTTTAGATTTCTTGAGAAAATTAGAAAAAATTGCAGATATTTCTTATAAAAAATGCCCCCTTTGCTGCTCTATTCATTAATGGCAACGGGAAAGCAGTAGCTCTATTAGTTTTCCTCGTCTGAACAAAAAACCTAGAGCGGTTTTGAAAAAATTGACTTAATTTACACATTTGTCTTTTTTGAGAAAATGCGGAAAATTACAAATTAATATTTTATTTATTTTGCCTTTGCTCTATTGGTACCCTTGGTATGAGCAAAAAACAGAGCGGTTTTAAAGAAATGATCTAATTTTGCACATTTACATTTTCTAAAAGCAACAAGAAGAAAATGACAAAATGTTTTATAAAATAAAATATAAAATAAACTTAATGCGCTCTATCCACTAATGGCAACGAGAAGTTTCTAACTTCACTGGTTCTGTAAATATGAGCTGAAAACTAAGAGCGGTTTTGAAAAAATGGACGCACTTTGAACAATTAGATTTTTTGAGTGCATTAGAGAAAAATGCACATCGATGTTTTGTATGAGAAAACTAAAAAAAACTGTTTGATATGGAAATATGTCTACTTTGGTGCTCAATCCACTAATGGCAATAATAAGTTTGTGGATCTATTGGTTCTCTAAGGATGACCGAAAAACTAACAGCGGGTTTAAAAAAATTGCAATTTTTCATTTTTTAGTTTGCTGAGAAAAACTGGATAAAAATTCAAATTGTTGTTTGATATGGAAACATGCCTACTTTAGTACTCTATCCACTAACAGCAAGTAGAAATCTCTAACTCTATCGATTCCTCAAGTATGAGCCAAAACCTAAAAGTGGTTTTGAAAAATTGGCCTAATTTTGTACACGTTTAAATTTGCTGAGAAACTTAGAAGTAATTTCATGGAAATCTTGCTTTAATGCTCTATCTACTAGCGGCAACGAGAAACATTTTGCTCTACTGGTTCCTTGAGTAAAAACTAAAAAGTAAAGCGGTTTTGAAAAAATGGCCAAATGTTGCAGGTTTAGATTTCTTGAGAAAATTAGAAAAATTGCAGATATTTCTTATAAAAAATGCCCCCTTTGCTGCTCTATTCATTAATGGCAACGGGAAAGCAGTAGCTCTATTAGTTTTCCTCGTCTGAACAAAAAACTAGAGCGGTTTTGAAAAAATTGACTTAATTTGCACATTTGTCTTTTTTGAGAAAATGCGGAAAATTACAAATCAATATTTTATTTATTTTGCCTTTGCTCTATTGGTACCCTTGGTATGAGCAAAAAACAGAGCGGTTTTAAAGAAATGATCTAATTTTGCACATTTACATTTTCTAAAAGCAACAAGAAGAAAATGACAAAATGTTTTATAAAATAAAATATAAAATAAACTTAAAGCGCTCTATCCACTAATGGCAACGAGAAGTTTCTAACTTCACTGGTTCTGTAAATATGAGCTGAAAACTAAGAGCGGTTTTGAAAAAATGGACGCACTTTGAACAATTAGATTTCTTGAGGGCATTAGAGAAAAATGCACATCGATGTTCTGTATGAGAAAACTTAAAAAAAACTGTTTGATATGGAAATATGTCTACTTTGGTGCTCAATCCACTAATGGCAATAATAAGTTTGTGGATCTATTGGTTCTCTAAGGATGAGCGAAAAACTAACAGCGGGTTTAAAAAAATTGTTATTTCACCTTTTTTAAGTTGCAGAGAAAAGTTAGGCAAAAGAGCAAAAGAATGTTTTATTTGGATAAAACCTATGATAATTCTCTGTCTAATAATGACTAGAAATATGTGCCTCTACTAGTTTTCTCAGTTTGACTCAAAAACATGGCGATTTTCTGAGAAAAACAGAAAAAATCTGTAGCAAAAAAATGGCATAAAAAGGACAAGCATTGAAAAAACTCTTTGAGTTGCTGAACACTTTCTATAGGCAGAAATGTGACGGTCCCAGTAATGGAAATTCTTTTAAGAAAGCTGCTGCAACTGTACTTAGACGATAACCCTAAACAGTGGGAGAAGATAATTCCAAAATGAGTAGAAACGGAATTAATGAGACCCAATAACGCATATTTGCCATAACATCCATTGCAGGAATTTCAAGTTTTCTTGCAAATTTCCGGGTAAATGTTGATTTTTGCACGATTAAAACTAAGTAATGTTACTACCGAATACTGGGCTTTGTTATAGAGAATATCAGCTAATGATGAGAAAATATTGGGCCATATTGAGAGTTTTGGGTCAAAATTACTAGGTTTTTGAGCGTTTATTTTTGCCTTTTTAAGCGTCTTTTTTGGCGAATTTTTTGTTTTTATTTTATTGATTTAAAAAAAATTTCTATGGTAAAACATGAATTTGTTTTTGTTGTTTCAGTGTTGCAACACGCAGCCGAGGTAAGTGAAGCATGGCCCATTAAAACCCATCGGGACAAACATGTAAAACAGACATAACAGGTAATATTTTATTTTATAAAAGCAAGCAAGTACCTACTACAGGTAGCAATATGTGGTATTAGTGGTGTAATAATTAACGCTGCCTAAAACCTTTTACTTAGGGATTTACGAGAGTAGATATCGACGGGGGGTAATTAATTCTTACTTTTGATAAAGTCTCTCTTTCCACTGTTTGCTGTCCAATCTGGGCAGACACGCAACCCAGTAGAAATCTTCTTGCATGGAAATTGGAACTCTTTTATTTTGCATTTGGTGCAAATGCATGATTTCTTTGTCGGTTTATTTTTGCGAATTCGAGAAGATTTTATGTAGGAAACCCACATTTTTGCAGAAGCGTTTAGCGTATGTTTTTGCGGAATCAATATGTTTTTCGCATCTTTTTTAGTCCATTTTAAAGTGACACTTTTCCGCAAAAAGCAGTAGGTTTCAAAGCATAAAGTAGTTCCGAATTTAAAAAGTTTTTTCAGTGGATAAGAACGAATGTATCGATGCGTTATGGTTTTAGCTCAAGCGCCCCCTTTTTCCTAGTGTTGGGAACAGTGCAATATCGACAGGCGTTTTTTTTAAAGCAATCTAGTTTAATGGTTTTTTTGTGTTTTTATTAGCAAGCACCTCATTTATTTATTAATTCAATTATTTTTCAAAATAGTAATTTTTATGTTTAAAAACTTTTAAAACATTTTCGAGCTCCATTTACATCCCACCTGCCCTCTATAGGGCTGCAAAAGCAACGGGGGGATCGTTCGATCTGTGGTGAATCGGAAGGGCTGCAAAAATGCCCAGTTGATCGATAAAACGCGTCGTTCTTCATCGAGTTGTTAGGGAAAATCAGCCCTTAGTGAATAGCCCACCAGCCTAACAGATGTCGGGTGAAGTGCTAGTGCGGATTTAACACTATGCAACCAGTTGAGCAGAGGCGTTTTCTAGAAACGATTAGTGCGAAGTTTTTCCTTGAAAACTCATGATAAAAGTGTTTTTTTGGAGCAGAAAAATCATTCTACGGCAAATAGGCCCAGAGTTCTGCCATCTACCCGGCATGGGCTCACCTATTTGCTGTTCAATAACTACAGCTTTCAGTGCGCGGAATAACACAGCCAGTCCTCGGCAAAGCAGATCGGAAACAGGCTGAAAGGTGGCGTTGAGTGTGTGTTTTAGTGCCGGATTTAGAAGAGTTTCTTGAAAGAAGCGATTGGTTCTGCTAAGTTCAATATAATTGAAAAAACGGAACTGGAAAGAGTGCAAATTGCAAAGGTTTTTCGGCAAAGGTTCTGCACATCTCTAGTTCTTCGTACTGGAAATTTTGCTTTACTGGAAAAATGTGGAAGAGCTTTCAAAATCCTCAAATATCCACTAATTGTTTAGCTCACTGGATGGTGCCAGGTTTTTCCAGTTGATCCAGGAACAAAATGAATGTCTTCTTCTTCTTCTTCTTCTTCTTCCTCGAATGTTAGGACTCAGAGTCCTGTGTTTTTCTTCAACTTCCTAGTCCTGGGATGCTGACGTCCAGCTTTCGTACCATCGCTTCGGTGGTGTTCCTGGGAGTCTTGAGCTGTTAGGTTTTTGGTCTTTGGCGATTTTTGCCATTCGGTCGTCGGCCATTCTCTCTACATGGTCTCTCCACGCTCTTCTCCTTGCTCTGGTCCATCTTACAACATCCGAAACCTTACAGGTATCTCTAATTTCCTCACTCCTTTTCATATCGTATAGTGTGTGTCCTGTTATGGATCTTAGGACTCGCATTTCTGTTGTTCTTAGCAAGCGTTTGGTTGTTGTGTTTTCCGCTCTTGTTTCTGCGGCGTATGTCATCACTGGTCTCACGCACGTTTTGTAGATTCTGACTTTACTCCCTATACTCATGTGCTTGTTTCTCCAGATGATGTCTCGTAAGTACCCCGATATTAGAGCGGCTTTTGATGTTTGATTCCTTACTTCCTCCTTTAGATTCCTGTTACTCGTGATGTTTGCTCCAAGATATTTAAAGGTCATCACCTGCTCTACACTTTGATTGTAAACGGCGACTTTGCATCTTCGGGGCTCTTTGGATATAGTGGGTGATTGTATTTTCCGGGTAGATATGAAAAGAAAAGAAAATGAATTTAAAAATTCTAATCGGTCAGCACAATGAGAATAACCGGCCGAAAAAACTGATGTGCAGATGAATGGCCAATCTGCCAATCCAAAGGACGATTCTGGAAATGTTAAATACTGGAAAAGCCCGAAGAATTTCGCATGCTTTTGAATTATTGCTAACTTGCTCATGCAACTAACTCCCCCCCGTTCTAAAGCGGTTTGAAACCGTTCCCCCGCCCTGACGTATTCAAACCTCCATCCCAATAAAATATTAAATTTTATTCGGGCAGAGTCTTTTAAAAACCAGCTAGGCCAATAAAAGAACCTCCGAAATGATTCCATATATATCCGCACAGCAATGGGCAAGTGCCCAATATCAGGGCATATATGCGCGGAAGCGGATGGCGAATGCTAAATGTACTGGAACTTTCTCCCAGCCGTGAGTGATTGATGGGCAAATGCCCTCATACCTACTAGTGCAATATTGTTATTGAAATATGAGATATATGGCCATGTTGTTGTACAATCAATTATAATATTACGCTACCAATATTTGCCTGCTGCACGTTCGTTGCTGTTGTTGTGAACGCACGCACTTGTCGGTTTAATCAATCGAAACGCCCTGGGATTTTCATCGTCATGATGATGATGATGATGATGATGATGGTGACAGATTTTTCTATGCAGTGCAACACTGAGGATTTTCTATAAATGATCCTGCCATCAAATTAGAGGATTTAATTAGGGGCGCCTTTAATGAAGACACCATCAAACGTTTTAAAGATTTTTGGCTCCCGCAGTATCAAGAACCCTCAAAGAGGGTTTATGTTATAAAGTTTTGAGTCCCGCTCAACTTTCCTTGACTCAAAGGATTGAGCAATTGCCACTTTTTTTCGTTAATTTTTCCAGTTACCTTGACTGAAGTGCAGTTTGAAATTGGTTTAGAGGTTTACATTTTTATTACTATAATTAGCAAGCAACTCATTTTGGAACAATATGAAAACCTAAATAATGAGTGTTTTTTTTTCTGAAATCGGCCAAAATAAGGGTTTCCTTTGGGACTGATGGCCACGAGCTTATTACTCGCAAAACCACAAATTTAACCCTCAGAATCGTGCACTTGATACTTGTTACAGGGTCTGTAAAAATTCTCTGGGGTACGTTCAAGTGTCCCGAACGCCAGACAAACGCAACGAATTATAAAACATTGCAATAATGACAATAAACTTACATTTTATATCATTACGAGAAGGGTTCTCGAATTGGGCCCTTTATATAAAGCGAGTGTTGTTGCCTAAGCTGATAAAAACATCACAGGGCCGCACTGTGCGACCGATTTTTATTCAATTAATTTTTTTAAATTACTTTGGAATTACTATTTTGTTTTCGGCTCCAAAATGTTGACGCTTTATATGGTTCGACAAGTAATACTGGGAAAAGGAGCTGAAAAATATTTGCTGAAAAGTTAGGAAGAACAAAGAGAAAATAATACAATATAACAATGCAAACACTCATTGTCCCTAGTCAATAAGTTGGTTTAAGTTGCAAGCAATAACTTAAAGTCAAGTTCAAGTTTTTATTAATTTTTTATACTTTAAAGCGTCGAATGTTAGGAAGAAGCTATTTTTAATGGCATTTGCGATTTAGTTATTGCTATTTAGTTTTTTTTTTAATTTTTGAACGAAACTTGGTATTTGGGGGTTTTGTGACACGAAAAACTGAAATTTGATCTTGGTTTTGCTCTTGCAATGTAGAGGACCGTACCTACATGTTTTTCTTCTTTTGAAGAGTCATAACTTTTTCGTGCATGCTGTATCGCATTTTTTGGCAACACACTCACTTCCTCCATCATTTCTACGTAGAAAATGTATTCTTATCAAAAGTCGCTACGAACATCCGTTTTCGAGATATCTTGCTTGAAGATGAGAAAGAGTGGTAACATGTAGGTAGCGCTCTCCCCATGTACGCTGACGAATATTTGCACCAACGGTTTCAAATTTTTTAGACAGGAACTTTCTTTATTTATTGCATAGAAATACTATTTTTTCCCTGTGTGGTTTGGGAGAACTTCATATTCTGAAGACTCGTGCGTATTTTTTGACGAAATCGCAGCCACTGCGGTGGGAAGTTCTATGAAAAAAAATTCCAATAAGTTTTTAGTCCAGTTTTTAGAAAGATCTTCTCTCAATTTTAATGCAGAAAACACATTTTTTTATGTTGGATTGAGAAAAATTTCACCCTTTACATTCACTAGTACTTGAATTTACGGAAGACACACAGACACCCAATTTAATGTTATACTTAAATCCCCTATGAATATTTTGAAATTAAACCACTAGAGTTTTCAGATGGATATTTCCTTTATTAATTGCAGAAAAACGCGAATTTTTTCTTATTTGGTTTTGAAGAAATTAATTTTTGTGAAGTGCGAAAAAGTGCACCGCAAACTTCTGCGGTTGGAAGGTCTTAAAAAAAAGTTTGTTAAGACTCTTGGAGCCAAACTTTCCTTAGTTCTTAAAAACGCATTTTCCCTGTATGTATTGCAGGAAATCATGATTTAGCCTCTATGTCAATTTAAGCAAAATATATTGTTTTTTAAAAATAAATTTTGACTTTTTTTCAGAAAACGTACACTTAACTGAGAATTATTTTTGAATTTTTCTGTTGAATTTTCTTGAATTTCTGTTGAACCTGCAAACACACTCACTTCCTCCATCATTTCTACGTAGAAAATGTATTCTTATCAAAAGTCGCTACGAACAACCGTTTTCGAGATATCTTGCTTGATGATGAGAAAGAGTGGAAATATGTAGGTAGCGCCCTCCCCATGTAAGAGCAAGGATAAAATTTAAGTTTCTCCTGCTACAGAACCCCCAATTAGCAAGTCACAAAAAATACTACCCCAAGGAGAAAAATTAAAGTTAATTTAAAAAAAAAATCTATTAAAAAACACTCAATATAATCTTGTTCTTAAACCCTATATTTTTAGGACAAAGAAGATGTTTTGTTATAGAAAATTGATATTGTGTTCTGTTCAATTTATGTTCAACAAAGTTACCGAAAAGGCAACAATGGAATCTTTTAATGCATTCTTTTCTTCTACAAAAGCGGAGGGTTTAAGTGTTATTTTATTTGCAATTTTTCCTCGGCTTTCATGTTTCCAGTGTCTTCTTCTCGTCTGGATGTACGTAGTAGTAGTAACCATCTTTTATTTCTACAAAAAGGCTATCGACCTATCGGTCTTTCTGCCCTTGTGTACTACATGTAGTCTTAGTCAAATAAAAACAAAGATGAAAATTCTTCTTATTCTAGGTACTAATCTTATTAAATAACTTTCCAATTCTAATGACAAGAAAAACTTCTTTTTATTGTCCAGTAGTCAGTTGCGTTTGTAAGTTTTCGAGTAGCGTTGATGTAGGGAAACGGAAGCGGGATTGTCTGGTTGGTCTTGGTAGACGAAGGGGATTCCGTATGGTCCAGTTGTAGGGGTTGTTTGTCCATTTTGTCTGTAGATGTATGAGTTTTTCCGAAATATTTGTCATGTTTTGTGCGTTCGTTTATAGTAATTAGGTGGGAGGGGTGTGTAGTGGGTTTTGGGGGTGTCTTATTCGTGTTATTAGTCTTAGTGCAATTTGTTCGTGTGTTTGTATATAACGTTTTGTCCTTTCTGTTCCGTTGGTCAAGAGTATATGTCCATAGTCTAGCAAGGGTCTACAAATAGCTTTATATATTTTGGTTGGCGGTGTTTGTGCTAATTCCTCTGTCTTTGTAGGTTAGTGATCGGAAGTGTTTTGTTCTCTTTATGTTTCTGCCCCTGATGTTTCGTATGTGATTTAGTGAATTTAAGTTTGTGGTCAATTGTGATTCCAAGGTATTTTACGTCGTTTTTTGGTTGTGTCGTTTGGCCGTCTGCAGTTATTGTAGGGGAGTCAGCGTTTGAGTCTGTGGTTTGTGAGCAGAAGTTGGTTTTTTGACGCGTTTGGTGTTAGTCTCCATTTATAAAACCATGTCATTGTGTTGTTTGTTAGTGTTTGGAGTCTTTGAGCTGCTCTCTCAGTAGTTTTGTCATGTACAATAAGTGCCGTGTCGTCTGCGTATTGTAATATGTATGCCGATCTGTCGATTTGATTTTTGTCTGGTAAGTTGTAATTGTATATGTCATGGCAGTATATATTGTAGAGAAACGGTGAGAGCGGGGACCCTTGAGGGAGCCCTTGTTCAGGGGAAAAAGAAAATGACAGTGTTTTGTCAATTCGTACTTGTAGTTGTCTGTTTTCTAGTAAGTTCTTTATGATGTGTGGTAGATATGTTGGTGTGTGCGTTTATCGGGTATTTCTATCTTTGAGCATATTAGAAAGTTTTCTTTGGATCCATGTCTGTGATTCTATTCTCCTCTGATCTTCCTAATTGCAAAATTTTCTCGGATTCGTCTTTCTCAGTAGTTAATGCAACTTTCCTCCCTGGGCTTCGTTGTACATTTCAATATATTTTGCTTGCTCTCTGCGTATTTTTCTTTGTCCAATTGATCGCTTTTTTTTATTTGATTTTTCTGTCCACATTTTCCAGTTAATCCGTTTTTGATTGATGATATTTGATGCCAACAACTGAACTTGTTTTGTACATGAACAAATCAAAATACTTCACGAATTGAAATGCGTTTATAAAAAAGGAGAAGCTCGGGAGAAATAAAAAAAATCAAACAAACAGCAAATTTGCATTATTCCATTATTCCTGTAGTTTTTTTTTTGAGTTGAAAAAAATGTAATTGCATAATAAATCGTTATTTATTTAGGTTCGGGAATCCATCCCTGGAACATTTCAGATATAAATTGAAGGAGAATGACTAAAGTTTTGCATACATCGAATGAAAGGGGGGTGAAAACATTGAAAACAACATCATTATACAATGGGATATAACAAGTTATTTCTCCTGTATTTGATTTATGATTCCCAGTAGCGCTGCCTATGCTAATAGCAACATTTATATCCGTCCGAAATTCGAGTAAGTTATGGCTTTTTGAAGTTAATTTGTTAGTTTGATTTACGGCCGGTCTTAAAAATGGAAAGAAGTTTCGAATAAAAATAAAGCTCGAGCTCGAGCCTTTTATGTATGATTTTTCTTCGGGAAACGATTCGAATTTATGGAAAATGCTAACTAGAGAAAAGCACCAATCGTATGCTGCGAGTGATTGATGTGTCTGTTACTTTTTTTGTTTCGATTTAACTGCAAACCAATGGCCATCGGTATTGCATAATGAGGAAAAAGGATTATCAACCGCAGTTTGCATGAGCTAACCCGAATTCCACATCTGCCATTGATATTACTGTGACTGTTGGGCGAATTAAGTAAACTATGGGCAGCCTTAAACGTGTTAGCATTCAAACGCTTCTGAGCGGAAAGGACTTTTGTATTAAAAGAGGGCGGCAAACTGCTAAGGGTGGTATACGCAATTCCTTTCTCCATGTGTTAGATTACATGCTGGATTAGAGCTTGTTTTATTGAACAATCAGAAAAAGGCTTCAATTTCGCTTTTTTATACCTACGCGACATTGAAGAAGCGCAGCCTGAAGAAATGGATTTTTAGGGGGTTTTTCAGTGTTCGTTTTCGGTAGAAAATTTGGAAGTGTGTTCGCTGAAAACCGCTAAAACATCAATTCTTCAATACTGGGCTTCTTCAATTCTGCGCAAAAGAGGACGAAATGGAATTGGTCCATTTTTGGAATTTTTGAGCTGTTTTTTTCGACGGTCTTAAAACGCCAAAAACACTAATAGGCTAATTTGAATTGTAGGTAAATGTATGTTTTTTCTCAACGAGCTTATATTGCTTTCGGCAGGATCATACAAAATCCAAACCTTTCCACTTTTTTGCACTCTTAAAGCAATATCAAACGATCTTCTAAATACGAAATTTGAACTCAAACGGCCTTTTTGTCTGTTGAACTCTTTCAAGTTCAATCAATAATTTTTATTTGCAAAATCGGGCATGTAGCCGGGACTTAGCGACAAATGGTTTAACTTTTGGAGAAAAATGTGTTACTTCCTGGGTTCAAAACGTATTTATATCATGACAAATACTCATAAAAATGCAGTGTTTCGTGTGCATCCTCACAACAACAAACCGATTTTTACAGGAGTGAACCAAGGTAAAAAACGGTGAGAATCAACAGATATAGCCAAAAAGTCCTGAATAATGATTAAGAAATTGGGGTTCAATGAGTACGCAAAATAATGACAGGAAATGAATTTTATTTAAATGAGAATCGAACAATGTCAGGTTTAAACTATCATCCAATTGAGATTATATTGTTTTTTTTCTCGTTGGTTTTAGGAAGAAATTAATTTTTTTGAAGACGTGCGGAATTTTTGACAACACCTCGGTTTTGAAATTCCTTTTAAGTTTGACTAAGCACTTGAATCAAAGTTTCAATAAGTCAGTTTTTAGAGAGCGTTTTCCGGATTTACGCAGAAAATCTGATTTAGCTCCTTGGTCGGTTTGGGAGAAATATATTTTTGCCGAAAACATATAGACACTCAAGTTTGTCATTTTAACCGAACTTTTGCAACTAGTACATTAAAGTTTTTTCTCTTTTATTTAAATAATCTATTTTTTCTGGGGTTTGGGGAAATTTAATATTTTCGAAGGAAGAAAGAAGAAACGGCAAGCGCTCTTGCAGTTGGAAGTTCTTCGTACTAATAAATGTTTAAATTAACTCCAGTTGCCTAGAAGGATCTTCCTCCACATTTGTTGCAGAAAATTATCGTAATTTTTTTCCTGTGTTTTATTGGGAAAATTCAAACTTAAAAGATCACTTGCACTCTTTTGCGAAACCACGGCGAAACATTAAAATTTCACTTTTCAAGACAGACCCCAATTTAATTTTTTAAAATCCTTTGGCCAATTGTTTGGCAGAAAACTGCCACAGTTTTCAGACTCATGCATTGCAGAAAATTGCGATTTTTTTGAGTTTGAGAAATTAATGTTTTTACAAATTTGGGAAAAATTGCAAATGGCGTTGAAGTTCTTTAAAAAAATTTAATCCACGAGCTTGAAGACCAAAGTTTATATTATTGTTCATGAGAAAGTTTTTCTGTACTCCT
>JAJTJO010000062.1:136856-252807 GCA_024550625.1 Dendroctonus valens | reverse complement strand
CTTAAATCTAAATATCTAGAACATTCAAGCCAATAAGTGTTCATGGTGCTTTAAACAATCTTTCCGAATCACTTTTGTTCTTATCAACACTTGAGGGCTATTTCTAGTGTCTTCCGCGCATTATTGCCTTTGGCTTTCCTGTTTTCATTTCCTACATTCAGCTAGAAATGCCTATATGCGACATCAGTTTTAGAGTTTTTGCTTTTTTAAAACCATTAACTAGAGTCATATAGCATGGCATGGCATAAATGGCATCCAGAATCCGAATGCTGGTGTCCCAATTTTTAAATATTGACACGTATTATTGGGATCGCCCCCTTGTACATGATTTCCTAGCACATTTCGAAGCTATTTGTGATTAATGTGCAAATTGTGCATACAAGTTTTTTTAGTTATTCGAGTATCGCATGCTGACAATCTAAATTCCATTGGCGTGATTTGTTAGGAAGCTCCGAGTTTACAAAGTAAATCGAACATATTGTCGCAAAACTACGCACTGTACAATTTTTTTTGTATAATAATTTGCATTCCAAATTGCGATTTAATTCATGCATAATACAGGGAAGAATCCACTTACACAAAAAAGTCTCTTGATCAAGCGGCAGCTGAAAGTTAATTCCAACTCTAATTAGGAATGGCAATTAGTGCTAATGTGAGTAATTAGTTTCAAAACCTTCGTCACTTAAAAAATGTACATGTAAACAATTAGTGTAGTGTCAATGTCAGATTTCTAAAAAAATCCGCAGTTGCGATTACGTCGGGAGGCTTTCCGTTTTCGTTGTTAAAGCTTGCGAATTAAATTTGTTATTAACAATTTATGAGCAGTTGACCGATTTATTACAGAAATGTGCCAGTAAGATAAATATAGCTCGCTTAGGTAACTTTGTTTTAAATACCCGTGTAATCAGGCCAGAGACAGACCCGGAGTATTGTTTGGAATGGGCAGAAGAAAGCAGGAGTAACCTCAAACTACACGCAACTTTTAACACTATTTTTTTACGAAATAATAATACAGCAAAAACATTGACCAAACGACGAAATATATTAGATATCAGGTAATACAAAAAATTAGTATTTGCCAGTGGTGTGAAAAAATGTTTAATCTCTGTTATGTGTAATATTCTTTGAACATTTCCTCCAAATTATTTTTCTGCTGAGCACTTACAACAAAGGTAAAATTAACTAAATAAAACCAATCTTTCAACGTCGATTAAACATGTGTAAATTACGAATGAAAGCGTACAAAAAATAATACCAGTGTAACTCTTTAAGAACTTTCGAAATAGTTAATGTACAATTGTTTATATACAATACATTGTTTGGAACATTAACTATCACAACTTTCCCTATTCAATATTTGCAAAGAGATTGCAATGCATCAATCACAATTCACAAGACATATCACGTTGTGATGTGTTTTTGACCCATCACTATCACGATTAGTTATAGATTCACTGTGTTTCATCTGCATAGACCACCAGGTACTGTAATTCTAAATTAACTTAAGTCTAAAATACGCGCTGCTAGACCACCAGCATTTCATCTAAAGTAATCTGTCTTCTTCTGCTTCCTCTGGTCCTCACAGGCGGTTTAATCAGGTCGAATTCCGCCTGCAGTTTCTTTGCCAGCTGATAATCTGCTTCTTCCTGTAGACGTCTCTGATCCTCACTGGCACCTGGACTAGTTATGATATTTCTACAAGGTTTAATAGTGACTGTTTTCGCCTTGGGGATATTGGCGTCGAAATTGTTCTCTTTGGATGAAGACGACTCCCGTCCGCTAGTTCCACTCGCAATATCAAGCCGCTCTGTCGTCTCGCAGCATTGTAATTTTGAAATAAAATCGGCGAAAATTTGCGTTTTATTTTCAGAAGCCCGCACTTTGTTTGCATCGAAGCCCAAAAACGGGGACTCTCTCAACGTTTTATTACTATTATCAAACCCGTAAAAGGGAGGACTTTCCATCCTCTCTTGCTCCGAATCTGACTCGGTATTCAAGCGATTTTTTTTCATAGGACTCTGCCGATTCAGTAGACTCGTTCTTTTACGGTTTTCAATTCGCAGCTCAACGGGATTCAGACTGGATTCCTTCTCGATTTCGTTGTGAGTGAGCATCGTTTCGCTCGCTTTAGCTAACAACTTGATGAAAGCGGAATTCATATTTCCCAGGCAGTGCACTTTACCTGAAGGCGGTCTGGAACACAAGACAAATATTTGCAATGGACGCTTTTATACAAGGTTGACTAAAGCAGAGCAGCGAATGAGCATTTAATTGACTCTGTAGACCATTTTTTAAATAAAAAGTTAGTTTAATATTAAATGATTATTTACTTACCCAACAGAAACAGTATCATCGCGAACGCCTTTCAGTGGAAGCACCTTTCGAGGTACCATACCAGGAACATGGTAACGCCTCTGTGAATCAATCGGTTTGAAGTAAAATCGACACTCCTGGTCGATAACGTCGCTATTTTCCGCACTGGTGCTGCTTTTATAGCCGCTCACACACAATTTTCGCTGTCCTGTAACCAACTTGAGGCACTTGTCCGCACCACCGGTCGGTTTAAACCCGAAATCCAGAAAACTCTTCTCGCGTTTGAACCTCAACGGGGTTTTCTCCACTGGAATCATATGGCACGTATATTCTTTGGTGAAACATGCTTTGGGAAATTTCGGGCTGTTTTGCGGCTGTTTCTTCTTGGGCGAGACCTTGGTTTCTTGCGAAAACCCATGCGTCGATATCCAATCCCCGGTCTGAACCAGCCTATCCATTGGACCGAATTTCTTTGATACTTTCGGTTTTTGAGGGGTTTGTTTTGAGGTTGACGGACTAAGCAGTTTTTTGGCTAACATGGCATTCCATCTGCAACGAAACAATTTGTTGAGTAATTGATTCTAATGGCAATTTTTTATTCAGTTGATTACCTTAATCGCTCCTCCTCAACGGTCTCCTTGTACCCTGCTTCTAGTGACAACTTCTTAATAAGGACAGCGCTGGCGTTTTCTTCAGCTTCTCTGGTTTTTTGCTGTTCCTCCAAATATTTTCTTCGCTCCTTTTCATATTCTTGCCGAATTTCACCTGGATTGCATACCCTGATAACTGGTTTACCTGCAAAAAAATTAATATTCACCTCCAAAATCCAGAGGGTTCTAGTTCTCAAAGCACATTTGCTTTGATGAAAATCAATCGATGAGAAATACCATTTCAATATGCCACTACATGTTAAGCTGTGAAGCACCACAGTGAAGAGCCATGTAAAACCCTACACGTATGTGCATACAAATAATCCACATAACACTCGATGGTCGAAATTGCACCCACCTTCCTCAATGTCATTATCCAAGCCCTGAAGCTTGTTTTTCACTTCCAATGGATACTGTTGTTGCACAGCCTTCCACAGTTCCTCATTGACCAATTTGCCGTCTTTTTTCGTTCGCCTGTACCAAGAGCCAACACGCAATCGACACAGGGGGCACATTAAGTTCGCATTTTCCATAGATCCTTCGAAACAGGGCCTGCAGAAAGAATGGTTGCATGGCAGTGTCACTGGATGGTCGAATATCGTCCGGCAAATCGGGCACAAAACGGCGTCAGGTTGTAATTTGCCAAAATTGGGTTTTTGCACAGTTTGTTTTGCTTTGGCCTTTTTTCCAGCCATTTTTTCTGGGAAATGTTATGAAAATATGATGGAAACTATCGGAACAGAGTGACAATGTTATGACAATCAATTGACGCAGTGACAGGCCTCAATGACAGAAACTTGCAATATTTTGTTATGTTTTGAAAGGGAAATTAATTAGAAAATGACCAGCGATAAACAAAATCGAAACAGGAACATGGGCTTGGTTAATATCAAATATAATAAAATATAAAGTATGTGTAAAGCGGGTGGCGTAATGCTTTTAACCAAGAAGCAGCTGACAGCGTCTAACCTCAAACGTCTGACTGACATCACTGACCTCAAGAATTCGCGAAAACAAAATAATCACTAAAAATCAACTTAAAGTACTTAAAAAGTGGGTTTAATTAATTTATTGCGCGGTAAACAAGTGGCCAACATAATCAGGTCAAAGTTCACTGGAAAAAAATGTGTTTGGTGAAAGATTAGCTTTGAAGGACGTGCGAAACTCTTCCTCGTTGAGTTTTTTCTCAAATTCTGGCAATTCGAATATAAAGAACCGTAGTTAATTGATCGACAAAATGTCCACTCCGTGGGAACCAGCGTCGAACTTGCGCAGAACACCGCTCAGTTTCTAAGAAATCAAAATATGGGGGCTCCATTTATATCTGGAAGAGCTCCAGTGCTACCACCGAGGCCTTTGCCCCCCGGAAGCAACAGTCACTCATTGCCGTATGGATTTTCCTCGTATATAACTCGCCCTATGGTTCATAGGCGGCTTTGGGGCTTCTCCATATAGAGGAACTCTTAGGGTAAAGCTATGGAGCTGGATATAGCAACTACAACAGTATGTACCAGAATCCAGATTATTCCGGAGATGACCATGAAAGGCGCTTCATGTCAATACGCTGAAGAAAACTGCGCGACAGACTTTTGCCAGTGTGGAAAATGTAGTGCGTGCCTTAACAGCCTCGCCATGATGTTGGACAATACATTTTTTGCGATGACTAGTTCATTTCGTGCGATTCTCGGAGTGGCCGAGAACTTTGGAAGGCTAAGAACAATGTTTGGACACATTTGGTACTCAGTAAATGTCTTCAGGATCATTACATGGGTTGTACAAGAAATTGAGACTAATGTTAGGCCTGAAAGTGCCCAAAAGTGCCTCCTCTCTAGCGTGGAAAGAGGCTGGGTATGGGGCAGGTAGTGCAGCCGCAACCCTCCACCTTCAGGTTCCAGCTGGCCTACTTTAGCCTTTCTGGGTGTTATTGTTTCGGCCCCATATTTAATCAGCAGATTTTTGCCTAAATATGTAAAGACAAGCTTGACCCGCTAATTGGGAAATCGCCAGGAATTAAAGCTAAGGCTTGTTTTGACTTCGTTGCCACGTCTCCTAATGAGCTCACCAGTCACACGAACGGACAACATTCTTTTAGGCCCTACTTATATTCAAGAGGAAATGAATATTGAAGAACACTGGATGGGTATATGGCGTGCACAATGGAAAGTCTGGAATGATTCCATTGAATTATATTGTTATCAGTAAGAATAGTAAGCCAGTGCCTGATAAAGTTCTGATACCCCGAAATCAGCAACATAAAAGACACTAACGGGCCAGTAAAGACACATTCCAAACGAGTGAGTTTTGGGGATATAGAGATATTTGAAAACGACGAAAATCTGATTAGGAAGGAGAAATTGCCAGATGAAAGCGCTGATTCTGTTCTACAGAAAAACAGGGTGCTGTGTAAATATTTAAGAATTTTGCTGTTTTTAAATCAAAAATTGGTGCATGTTAACAAACGTGATTAGTTTCTATATTTAGGCCAGAAACATTAATATATACTTGCAGATAAATGCGCATTTCAAACACAAAGTACATAATGTTATGAGTTTTACATGCTGCAATTTGTTCAAAGACTGTACTAGATTTGTATGTTTTTATATAATGGGCGGTTTTTGCTAGTTTTAAAGGGTGACGAAGCTATAAAGGAGTATGTTTTGTAAATAAAATTGTATATTAAAGTTTTTTTTTTTCATATTTGACTCTTATTTGTTACGCTTTGGATTTTGCACACACTGACACCGAGAAAAAACATATATTCGTTAGGTAATAGTGTTTTCCTTTGTCCCAAACCAAGCACACTTGTTTGGATTCATAAGAGTTGCAAGAACTCGATAATGGTAATTGTTTAGATCAAGTTACATCGCTTATCAGAAATTACAGTTACAAAAACAGAAAAAGGAAAAATATTACGCAAATTTTCAGTACAATTTAATGGATTAACCAGAAGGACCTGCAGTACATTCCAAATTCAATTGCAGTCAATTAGCGGTTTTACATAATAATATTAAAGCCCAAAACGGCAAATAATTATTATTTACAAAACAATTAAAGAAAACAACTTTTGTGTCTATATTGATGTCATTTCAATACTAACTTAATTCATTAGTTTCCAGTTGACAATTATGTACTTGGATTAGTCGTAAAAAAATACATCCAATCTCGATCGCTCACAGAAATCGGTGTGCATTCACTCCAACGAACAACACCACTCTACAAGTCCTAGTCCCTTCGTTTCTTCTTATCACGGTCATCTCTCTTCTCAGGCTCCTTGCGCTTGCTCCCCTTTTTGGCCTGAGACAAGAATTGATCCAAACCGAAAGGATCCTCTCTTTCTCGAATTGTACAGGCCCACTGCGACCGGCTGCCGACCGATCGGTGCCTCCAACTCCTTGTCTGGTACAAGCGATTGGTTCTGATTGCCTTCTCCAATTCCTCGCCGCCATAGATGTCCTTATCCAGGTTCTTGCTGGGCCGATAAATGTGATTGGCCATTGATCCACCCTTCCCTCCACGGCTTGTCGTACACATTGTAGGCTTCGTCATCGTGGAAGCCTTGTCCCAGCCCCTTGGCCCTGTCCGAAGAGTCGCTGATCGAACTGGGCTTCGGTTGCTGAAGGGCCTCTGGCTGGCATGCCAAGGGCGATTTGCTCAGAAATGTCCCTTTCTCGTTCCTTTTGTAGTTTGCTTCTTTTATCGGGCGCAGCCCGCGCTAGGTTCCGGTCCCTAGCTCTCTCTTTGTGTCTGTCCTGTCGAAGAGCGTCTCGTTCTTGCTCTTCGTCGTCGGCAGTGCGCACATGAGTGGATCCTGAGGTTTTAATGCCTGCCCTCTCATCACGAGCCTTCTGAGCAAGCTGGCGCAGATGTTCTTCTTTCGCTTCCTTTTCCTTCTGAGCCAGTTTCTTCTCTAGCTGCGCCCTAGTTTCCACAGCTTCTCTCGCTTTTCTGTCAGCAATGTAAAGGGCTTCAGCCAGTTTGGGCAAAGTTTTCGTTGATGTGAATTTGCTGCAAACCTCTGCCATCTGCAGCTAGTCGCTTGTCAAGAGGAACGGTGTAACCTTTGGCGTTCTTCCAATTGGAGATACACGGTGGAATCTTCCATTCTTTCTGCTCTTTCACTGTCACCCGCCCTAGTAGGGCTGTGCAGCACAGGGGCAGGCGGCGATGGGGGGCCCCCTGGGTATTTTCTTATTGATCTTGAATTTGGGAGGCTCCATGGGGTCCACTTGGGCCTCAACCAGCCTAATTACTCGCTGCTTGGCTCCTGAGTTAAATGCAGCTCCTTGCTGCGAAGGCGTGTAGCGGATAAACTGGGCAGGAGCCAGCTTATCTGCAGCACGCACCGGCATAGCAGCCGCTATTTTGGAGTTTGTAATTTTCATCAGCTCTTGCCTGGTGCGTTCCGTAACATCATCAATTTCCTCCTGGCTAGGCTTATCCAGGGACGGGTCATTCTCGGAAACCATTTCCACTGGTAGAAGATCCGACAGCTTGGAATAGACGATTTTATCCTTGCCATGTCCCTGTCTGGCGAGGACATCGTATTTTACTTTCCCATCAGCGTCCAGTTGAACGGGCCAGGGCATTTGATGTGGCGTCCCTCTTCCGCCCCATTTCCACGGGATACTGGGCGACATGGATTTCGGGAAACGCGCCTCCATCCCCATAATCGGTAGTATTACGGGGGCACCCACCCTCTGCGTTGTCCATAAGGGGGAGCAATTGCTTGGGCGGACACGAGAACCGTCGATGGTTTTCAGGGCTGCTCTCTTCTTTGCGTTCATCATCCCGGTCCCAAACAGGTTGCACTGGATTCGGTAGAATACTCGATAAATCCATTTGTTTTCAGTTAATACAGGTTGCGTTAACAGTGTCGCTTGATTTGGCATAACCACTGTCCAACAGTTGACGCAGCGGAGCAGTGTCGCCAATTGTAATCTAGGCTAGGCAGCTTGAATGTGACGTCACGCACGAGAAATGAAACTTTTATAAAACTGTATATATGAAACCCACTATTTCAAAGATTAATTGGAACTTTAAATATTTTAATTATTTTTGGCGACCTTTATACCGATATTTACGTGATATAACCGCGCATAAATTGATAAAATGCCTGTCCAACATCGAGTAAAAACTAACGTGGTTAAACCTTCGCCAACCACTGTTTTTTTTTAGCAAATGGCGAAATTTTGGAGTTAAAGTGCTTCCGCCATATTGTCAATATTCAAACAAATTCACAAATTTCTCTGGTAACTCCAATTTGTATTAGTGCCTCTTTCCCTTCCATACTGCTTGTGTTTTTCTATTACAAAAACTAAAGCTCCTAAGGTGATCTGATTGGACAGACAAAATTCATACACTGAAAATCAACTATCGGCATTGCAGTGACTGTGCCAAGCGCAAAAAAACCAAAGAATATTTAGAAAATTGTCCGCCATTTATCTATTACTAATCCATGGCAGCTTAACTACAATCTAATTGATCTAATTTGTTCTTGCTACCGTTTACTGCTAACTGGGAACATTTCCTGATTGGGATTAGTCTGCAATCGCTGATTGTATCTGATGGAGGACTTATTTACGATTGTCATTCGATACGACTTAATGATTCCCATCAATAACTTGTCTTTGCACTTTAATTGCTCTTGACTAGGTCCAACGACATGCGTCGATTGATATCGAAACGTTTTGCATTCGCCATATCGTCAAAAATATTTATTATTTTAATAGCTTAGTCTGATTTGTACGCCAGTTTTACGTAGCGGCAAGCTATGTTCATTTTTTTTCGGATTTGCTGTGACAAGTCAGCGGTTCTGCAAATTATGACTAAAACTGAGCCGATTCAAAAAAACTGTTTTTCTTTTTTTTTCTGGAATCATTTTCTGATCACTCATCCCATACTCATCAACTTTTCGTATTAAAAATCACTGGGAAATTCACCTATTCACTGTGTCCAAGATAAGAAAAGCCAGTATATCGAGATGTCGGAAACCGCAAATGAGACAAGTCTGTTAAATGGAAAAAAGTTGGGCAATTAAAAGACTAATAAAATGAAAAAATTGAAATTTTCCAATTTGGAGCATAATTTTTTTTGGCGTTAATATCAAAGCTCGAGCAAAACCGACTGCACTTTATGCCTCGACGTTTCGTTTTAAAGAAACCGGCATCCACTCCATATTTTTAAATACGGCCCTGTTTAATTTTTAGCAAATTCTGAAAGCCCTTTTTATTCTGACTTCAAAGATCTACATATTCAAGTGACATTTCGCTATGTTTTGATCAGCTTTGTAATAAATCTTCGAAAAATTGTAAACACGGACCTGTATTTTCAACGCTCGTACAGTGCCGGATATGTATTGAAATTCACGTGAAAAAACTATTAAATATTTTTAAAAAAAAATTGTAAAAAATAATTTAGAATTTATATGAAATGTTCAAAATTTTACCCTCGATTCCTAAGCACAAATAGCATCTTCTAACTGTCCACTCTATAACTGGTCGCAGCATAATTCTTGATATACCCCCACAAAAAAAAAATCAAGTGGTGTGATATCGGGTGACCCGTGCTGGCCAGGGAGCCTCGGAATAAGTGCCTAAATGGCACCTGTTGCCCGTCCTGCTTGCAGATTATCGAGGGTTTTTCTTAATAATTTCGAACCAGATTTAATCTGTAGTAAAAAAACGTTTTAAAGCACCATGTCTAATTCTTCTAATTACCCAAGTTTTTCCTCCCAATAAATTACGATTTCACTTGGACACCCAGTTTAAAACTGCGCAGAAAAGTAGTTTTCTTCAACCCATTTGCTACTGTAGAACTCTCTACTGTAGCAGACTTCGATTTTGGGTATATGGTTGGAAAATTGCTGTATAAGTTCATTTTCATTAGGCGAGGATGACGAGGTGCAATCGGGGGATGTTCCGGAGGGTGGGCACTAACATGTGCATCGCATCAACCCGAGCCACCCGGCACCCAGATGACACTTTGGACGATGACGCCGATGGTTATCGCCTTTATCGGAACCATCTTGGTTGAGATGACCCGTGCGCCCGCATACCATCAACAAATTTAATTAGAAAGGGGTGAATTATTGTGCGTTCCTCCCCAGAAAACCGATTGAAAGCCTGCTGGCCACGCAACTGTAGGTAGGTAATTCTACTGCTGTCATAGAAGGGATTTTCTTACATGGTACCAACCACTGTCTAATTGAACAACAAGCACACTTGTACGTGTTCACTGTGAAAATGTAGCCATATTTGTCGTCGCCATTGTTAATTGCAATTATTGCAAAATTCATCCCAGGTGGCCCAGCGCGCCGTAGTAGAGTGCAACTGAAGAAAACAGCTGAAGCACATTTTTCTCGCAATTTCTACTATTTTCAATTGTTGTTGATTGAAAAGCGCCACCCGTTTGCAACATGTCGCTTCATCTAGTCAATTAATTTTTCTTGAGGGGGGTGGCCCATGGAACGAATTTATTATTTTGGCGTGCGTTTCGCTTAGTTGCAGTGAACCGGAGGGTGGAAAACGGTGGACAAAACCCATTTTTTCTTTACTGCTGGTAAAAACACTGTTTAAGTACCCTACAGGGTGGCCAAAATGTAACTCACAAACGCCTAAATGGTTTTGTGAATGAAGAGCTTCAAATAAAAACGCGACTCTCACAGCGAGAGTGAGTCCGTCCTGTCGCATAGAAAACAAATCCGCTTATATCCAAGCTCGCTTCAGAGAACAAGAGGATGATAATTCAATGTTTCAAAATTCAGTTCTCAATTTTTGATTCTCTCGATCAACTTGCGAGTGCTTTTTTGCAGGATTTTGTGCGTTTTAGAGGAGTGGTTGCTTCGGTTAGTTTTTCCTAAGGTTTCTAATTTTGGGCATTTCATAATTTGGGTCGTTTATATGAAAATCTTGATCTTTTTAATTTGGAGAAAGAAAGCTGTTTTGGTCCAATATTTCCGCAATTGTTTGCCACTGTCCGACCAAAAGCATTTAATTAGCCATTCCGATAATTGCCGGGTCTAATACACGTCACGGCTTCGGTACCATCCATGGCCATCTGTGATCCAATTCGGCCCAACTTGGTGTCCACCCAGAAGGTGCTCTATTGTTCCGGCGATTGTTCTTTTGTTTCTGGTCGACCTGTCACGGCTACCTGGACGTTGAGAGGTGTTTTCTTAATTGGCCCCACCACCTGTCGGGGCGGCAAATACCCGATTAATGGACCCGAGGATTCTTCGGTCGGTTGCAGAAACGAAAACGCGAAAAAAACGATTAAAACCAACGAAAAAACAAACAGACTGACTAAAAGATGAAGAACCCGGGAGCTTCCCGCTTGGAATGCACCTTGCACGCGCTGGTAATTTTCGAAAAGTACGGGAAAGTAAACTGCGGCGAGATGCGGGGTCCAGGTGGGCCCTCATCGAAGCTCAAACGGCGCTTACAGGTGAAGAAAAAACAAGCAAAAAAAGAAAAAAACCCGCGCTTAGTTAGTTTTCCGGTTCCAAAGGCCTGAAACGGAGAACAAGTTCCAATTATTAAATTATTAATCGATTGCTTGCACTTTCCTAAACAGTCTCGGTACGGACGCTGCAAGTGCACTTTAAAGCGAAATCTGCGCAGTGTTTGGAATCGATAATCTGCCTAATCCATATGTATCATGGGAACGCGACAATTATGGAATCGAAGCTGGAATTAATGGGACGGTTCGAAAAATGGTCACGACCAATCGCACCAATTAGCTTGTAACAGGTGACTGGACAATGGTCAGCTTGGCAGAAAGTTCAACAGGTTTTGCTGTTTACCTCAGAATCTTCCTAAAATAACGATATTTATTAGCGCTATCGATATAAAATCGGTATATTATCTGAAATATCTCCAAGAGAACAGAATCAAGAGGCGCTAAGTCGGGGCTGTTAGGGGGCCATGGCTAACTGGCCAGCTCGTACAATCCAGATATCAAAATTTTCCGTTAACAAAAGTGCTACAGGGCGAATGTGGGGTGGATAAGATGTTTAATTCTTCATCTTCAATAACAAGTGTTGCACTCTTCTTTTCTTCTAATAGTTTGTCGTTCCAAAATCGTTTTTCTGCATTCGTAAAAACAGGGGAAAACAGCGACATTCATGGCCGCGATTCAACACTGAATTTCCGAGATCGGAAAAAAAAAATCGTACCGATCTCTCTATAAATATATAGGGTGTCCCATAAAAAAACTTTATGTGAAAATTATGACATGTGGTCTTTCAACATCAATTTAAAAAAATTCGAGTAATAATGAACAACTTTACTGCTCAACGAAATCAAAACGGGGGTTTCCCACGCCACTCGACCAAGCCAGCGCTTTGTCCAGATTTGGCACCCATTCATCACAAAGCCAGTTTTTCCTGTACCCCGGCTAGTTAATTATACCTGCAAAAAGCCAGCAGAATCGAAATTATGCGCATTAATCTCGCCTAATTGCTCGATAACTTTAAAAGGGACTGGGCAGATCGTGTCGCTCCTCAGACATTGATGTCTCCATCAGATCTTTAAATTAAGCCAGAGTTACGAGCCAATTAATTGATGGACTTTTTCCCGGGAATGACCAAAACGATAATTAACCCGGAAAAATAGGTCATTTTTGTCATTGAATCGCATCAAGGATGAAGCGACTGCGTGTGCATGCCGGTAATAACAAAGCGCCGTTTCTGCTCTTTGATAGTTGCCTTAAGTAATTGCCGATAAGCAAAGAGCGGTGAGCGAAAGTAATCGGCGATGAAGTATGTCGAAGTCGCATTATCGGCAAATAATTGTTAATTGTAACCGGCGAGTGAAACCCGGCAGATACAGATAGAGACGTAATCAATCAAATAGCACGAATCACCTAATAAAACAAATACGGGTAATTGGTCTTTCAGGGTGTTCCCGTCCTGGTTTCATAGCCAAAAACCTTTCGCAATTAGTGGAAAGGACCTATTGAATGGCCTCCTCGATCGCCAGACCTAACTGCGATAGACTTCTTTGTGTTGAGTTCCCACTAATCGAAAGCATTTGTTGACAGGCCAAGCAAGCTCCAGGAGTTGAAAGAGACGGTTTAAAAAAAGTCCGGAAATAGTGGGAAACGTGTACAAAGAGTTTATGATCTTCTTGGATGTTGTTAAGCCGAAAATGGCATCCATTTTGAATGACCATTTAGCAAAATATTCCATGAAGGCTCCTGGAAAAATTTAATGGACCTCCTGCAAGGAATGCTCATTTGCATCATGACGGTGTTTCACTCGCTTGTTTTTATAACTGCGCCAGACCGAAGCACTTGGTCTAACACCGGGGGCTTTATATGCTTATAATTCCAACCAATTTGAATTTTCTGCGCCGATTTCAGAGAAAATCGCCCAACTATCGCAAACAATAATGTAATAGTCCATTACAAAACGGTATTTCGCTCGAAAACCGGAGCGATTATTAATGATCTGTTGTGAGCGAAACATTTGAGACAGGTTTTGGTTTATCGGCCGTGATAAATGGGCCTTAGGAAGGCACACGTTCGATCTGCTGTTCTATTGTTCCATGTCGCATTCGAATCCAAAATGCTGAACTATTAGACGAAACAATGGGCCCCAGCACTTTCTAATCGTGCGGTGGCTGTTGGTGTTTTCGGAAACTTGCGTCTCCAATAAGTCAAATAGCTGTGGATGCTGTTGGCAACGCTGATAAGTCCCATGTCTTAAACAATAGTTCATTAAACCGCACAAAAGTCGTTTAACCAGTAGCGCCACGGAGCGGGGGCGTTGCACGCCAATGCGACCAGTCGAACTACATTCCGCTATTCACTTGTTTCGTCGATGGGTTGTGATGGGCGGACTGCGAAACTTTCCATGCTTCGAACCGACAGCTTCAATACCAGCTGATGGTGCAAGTCAAAATGCGTAAGAACACTTAGAAGACAGTGGCCAGTATCTTCCTGGGACTTTGGGTCGAAAATCGGCCTCCACCTTTACCAGATTCCACTCCCATTGACTTCACCGATAGGCAGGAAGTGGCCAGTTGCGTTGGTGCAATCAGTCAAAACCACTAATTCCATATGGATGATGTCCTGTTATTGATGTTGGTGCTATACTAAAGCGAACCTTTGACCGAATGCCAAGCTAATAGAACGAGATCTGTATTATCGATATGGGTTCGGGTTTCGAAGAGGCCATTGGCTTTGGTCAAATTGTCATGTCTAGTTGGCCACGGTCCAAATCTGGCCAACACGAAGCCTGGAACGAGGATGGTTGGCTAATTAAGCGGGTTTACTTGTGTAAAACATGGTTTTTCCTGTTTGTATCGACATGGTGACAGGGTAAATAGTCGAGGGTTTTACCTGTTTTTTTGAGCTTTACCACCCTCCAAGAGGAAGCACCTGTCGCTTTTTCCCACAGATTTGCACTTACAACCCTAGAAAATGTGTCTGAAACAATGTAAATTGAAAAACAATAGAGCAACTCGACTGAAGTTGTCGCAGAATGAAAAAACTCAATATGAAGTACATTTCTGCTCAACGGAGTTTTTTAGTATTTGGATTGTGTGAGTGAAGACCTAGAGAAGATTTTGCAGACTTTGCATGTCACCAAGTCAATGACTTGTGAGTTAATACGGCATGAAACAATGGAAATCCAGTTGGGTTTTCAATTTGTTCTTCAGGCAAGTGGCCGGTTGGGCCCAGCGCTGAAAAAGCCCCCATTAAGCTCTGTGATTAGAGTCTTTGGCGCTTGTTAACGGACCGCATAGACCAGTCATGGGCGGCAGGTTCGTAGCAAGATGCCCATATTCATGTCCGAACAGGGTCAGAGGTCGCGCTAATATAACGATACGTCTTACTTATATGGCAATGGAAAAGTGGAAGATGATTAGGAATGGCTCGATGTATCGATGAGCGTTGCGGCGTGTCTTTCCGGGCTGTAAACAAGAGGAATGGTTTGTTGTAAGTGTAGGTTGCGGAAGGAAGTTGCGCTCGAGTAGCCAATGTAAAGGTGCACACTATCGGAAGTGCAAGTGCTGCACCTTGTGTCCGTTGCGCACTTTGAGTCCACTAATTGCCCCTTCTTCTGCTGGACACGTTTTGCCCATATTGGTTGCGGACGCGTGGCCCTTAATTACCTCTTCAACTTCATTGATTAATTAAGTTCATAAAAAGAACAAAACCACTCTTGTCTTCTACCGCCTGTCTGGAATATTTCTTGTCTCTTCTACTGTGACATTTAAAAAATTTTCGTCTTTTGAAAACCTTTCTAATTAATTGTATTTAAAATTAACAATTTTTTAGTCAAGACACTGAACAAAAAGGGCCTGAAAAAAAATTGAAAATGCCAAAATTTACCGATACAAAAACGCCAAAACACGTTTTTATTCTAGATAATCCAGTGCCACTCAAACACTTATTTGCTTATGAGTGTTTGATTACTTCTATTTGTTATTCAAGCGCTAAATTTCCCCTTATTCAGTCTCGATCCAAAGGGTTTTAGATCTGGCCAGCAGGCAGGGCCATACTGTGGCAAAGTGGAAACCAATCGCGCTGTGTCACTCATACCAATTAAGCCGGCAGGTGCAATGAAGAACGTGTCATCTGCAAAACGCTATATGCCCAGCACGCGTTCCCCCCAGCTCATCACCGACCCAGAACCATCTCACAATCAATTTACCCATGGTAATTAAACATCTGAAGCGCAAGAGCCGGATCGTGACGTGACGCTTCTTTTTGTTTCGTGTTTTCGAGTTTTTTTTTCCGGAGCGATGCCGCTAATACGTGCAACTGTTTGTTTCTCGGCCGCGATCAAGTCGCCAGTTCGAAACTTATCGATATTGTCAGCGCACATTGATCGTTATCGATCTAAGTCGAAACCATTAGCGAATGAGGCCGGAAAGAGCTACAGCAAGCGATTGGAGATCGATCGGATGATGATATTGTTAACTGATTGGAATGGATTTGCGAGCAATTGGGGTGATTCGTTCAATTAAGCCGCTACCGCCACCCCGATCTAAGCCTAGGCGACCAAAAAAAGCTTGTAAATACGGCACTTAAAGCCGCAACTAATCTCCAAAAAGGCATCTAAACAACTAAACGAACAATACGGTACATTTTCGGCGAGCTCTAATATCCTTTAGGCCAAAGTGAAATTCCTGTTCATGGTTTTTTTCATCACCGCGTGTCCATGCTGCACTTGATTCATTAATATTGAGACAAAGGACAGGCAGGAATTTGAACTATTCCGAGTATCTAACTGGGCATCGAGTGGATGGCCCGATAAACCGAGCAGGAATGGATGAAGGTGATTCTTTGGATTGGTCCAGGCTGAAACAACGGCCATCCTCAAGCTGCAGAGGTGGTCCGAAGTGTCGGTTTTGCGATGAAATAAATCGAGGTCGGGCAGGTCAATTGAAAAAGTCAAAACACGGCAACGCGTTCCTCTCTTCCAAGTTAAGTAACGCACGAGGATCTCCATATTAGACCGGTCAGATTAACACCGGCCCGAAACGAAACTGCTGCAAGACATGAGATTTCGATTACGATTTTTTAGTTCTCTTGAGGAATTTAGATTCCTGCCTACCGATCGATTTAACCGTTTGCTGTCCTTTTGCCGCCCCATCAAAACACGCTCCATCTGGTTCTTGCGTGCACCACACTAAGCGTTACATGATCAATATCAGAGTGAAGAGGTCATGGAGGGAGAGCTAGATATTTAATCTTCTAAGATTTTTGTTTAGGAAATCGGCAAAAAAAGCACTCATCTCCAATTACTTACGAGCGGGTAAAGTCTATGGAGGAACAATTCCGTTTTGTCCTCCAACTCCTCCCAAAGACGTGTCTTCTATGGAACATTATATGAGGCGTTCAGAGAACCTTCTTCTGTTGAGGAAAAATACATTCAATACATGAACAGCGTCTTGTGGACAACAAAGACCACAACTCTATAGCTTCTAAAGCTATTTTAATCCTCTCAATCTGGCACAGGTGCCTCTGGGCCTGTTCTTAGGTAGACAACAGAGGGAATAAGTAATAAGTGAAGTACGAAATGGCACGAAGGCAACTGGCTAGGATCTATAAGTTTCAAACGTTTTCTTAGGTTTGACCTTAAGGCATTTTGTAAGTGGTAAAGTCCATACGCCAGTTTGCTTAACTTTCTTCGGCATGTCGTCACAGTTAGCGGAGTTTTTAATTTGAAAATCCCCCATAAAAAAATGCTCGCGATCGTAATAATGCGGTTTTAAAATTGGTCTGGGGAAATTAGCAACCAACCACCGACGTTTCGGCTACTGGGGACCTTGGATTGAATCCATCAGCAGCGAAAAATTGGCTGAAAACATTCACATTGTATTAAGATAAATAAACGTTTATTATGAATGCAAAGGACTTTGAGGCTTTTACGAAGACATTGAACCGATCCGTAACTGAAGAACAACGACGATGCTTAGTGGTTCTGTATTTTTTTTGGCTCTTTCAAACAATGCACTTAAGCTTTTATGAGTCTGACCTGCCCAAAAGTTAGGACCCGCAGGTACGTGAGCTTTTCGGTATTATTTCCGACCCAGTTCCCGCTTTTAATGGCGTTTTTACGGCCTTATTGCCAATTGGAAGTCGGCAAAACTGCGCGAACGACTAATGAGAAAAAAATCACCGTTCGACCACTTTCAAGGAACACTTTTCGTGAGCAAATAATCGATCTTGTGGAGGATCGGAAGGAAAAGTGCACGTCTAAACGTGGCTCAAGGTGTCCCACGGACATTTTTGTTGCGTTAAATTGCAGAAAAAAAGGCCGTCGATTATGGCAACTGTTGATTTTTTTGTAATGCAATCCATGAGAATTCCCCGATGGACTCGGCACAAAGAACACATTAGACTTTGTTTGATCTATCTGTTGTGCCGAGCCCTTCGCACGCCACTGATTGTGAATCAAAAAATTGCAAAAAAGCATGTTTAGAAGGTTTTTTTTTGCATTTACTGAGTTAAAAAAACCATCATAAAATGCAAGTTTTGCAATTTTTCGTTCCACTTCAGTGTCGTACGCGGAAGGACTCTGCACACAAATACATTACTTTGTTTGATGTATCTGTTGTGTCGAGCACTTCGGGCACGCCAGTCATATGCAACAAAATTGCAAAAATCATGTTTAGAAGGTTAGTGAGTTAAAAACCATCATAAAATGCAAGTTTTCAATTTTTTGTTCCACTTCAGTGTCGTGCCCGAAGGGCTCGGCACAACAAACACATTAGGTTTTGATGGATGTATCTGTTGTGCCGTGAGTAGAAACCTCACAAGGAAATATTTTTTAAGGAATGTATTCTATAAATAAAAATCAAAGACAAAACCTGATCAGTTCGAAACCATTAATAATTAAAACGTAACTGCAACTTAAATTGTTAACTGAAAGAAGAAAATCCCCAATTAGAGAGCGAGTGGGGTATAATTTGCAGTTGAAAATGACATATTTCTCCACGAGTTCTAACGATGAGAGAAAGTGAAGAAGGAATGAAGCAATTGATCGCTGCTTTCTTCAATCATTATGATGAAAATTTCAAACGAATAGACTGATCAAAGCTACGATTTTTTTTCTGGAAAACCAGGACTGTCCTGCCCTGTCCCGTGCGGGAGAATTAAAGCCCACGCGAATGGCTATTGCAAATCCCAAGCAAAGCAGATTCGAACAATAAACAATTTAAAAAGTTAATAAAGAATCGCTTCTTATCTAATAACCGTATTTATGCCCCGTAATCCACTTGGACCGTATTCAGTCCGGTATTTACGGGGCCGTAATGGACACTAAATCCCGCAGCGGCTGCCGCTTCGCGCCCAGTCTTAACTGATCGCACAGGTCTGGTTAATGTTTCTTTCTGCTACCTGTTGTTGTTTTTTCAGCCTACCAGTAGTTGTCTTATTTTTTTTAATTGTCTGTGATTGGTCTGATTATGCGTGGACACATAAATCCAGTCCTTCATGTATGCGTCGAGCGGAAGCACGTGTTTGCTACAAAAACACATAATCAGGATGTGCTTCCTTTGCATCCAGCGCCCTTTTTTCGGGCTTTAAACTCTTCGACTTTCGTGTCTCATTACGAGTTATGATCTCGGATGTAAGAACTGATAAAGTGATCGAGGAGCGCGCAGCTTTCGTGCAATAAATTTATAACTGTTTCAAAGTGAGGTATAACTGAGAGCCTGAGAAATCATAGAGAGTCAGTCTTAGAGGACTCTCATTGGTGCAAGGATGCCTTATCCGAAAGCTGATATTTTTGTGCAGCTCGTCCCTAATCTCCAAACAATCGCTCTCGAAGCATTAATTTTTCACCTCGGCTGTATATGGTTGGTTCGGCCGGTATATAAGGAGAAAATATGGAACATTATATGAGGCGTTCAGAGAACCTTCTTCTGTTGAGGAAAATACATTCAATACATGAAACAGCGTCTTGTGGACAACAAAGACCACAACTCTATAGCTTCTAAAGCTATTTTAATCCTCTCAATCTGGCACAGGTGCCTCTGGGCCTGTTCTTAGGTAGACAACAGAGGGAATAAGTAATAGTGAAGTACGAAATGGCACGAAGGCAACTGGCTAGGATCTATAAGTTTCAACGTTTCTTAGGTTTGACCTTAAAGGCATTTTAAGTGGTAAAGTCCATACGCCAGTTTGCTTAACTTTCTTCGGCATGTCGTCACATTTAGCGGAGTTTTAATTTGAAAATCCCCCATAAAAAATGCTCGCGATCGTAATAATGCGGTTTTATTGGTCTGGGGAAATTAGCAACCAACCACCGACGTTTCGGCTACTGGGGACCTTGGATTGATCCATCAGCAGCTAAAAAAATTGGCTGAAAACATTCACATTGTATTAAGATAAATAAACGTTTATTATGAATGCAAAGGACTTTGAGGCTTTTACGAAGACATTGAACCGATCCGTAACTGAAGAACAACGACGATGCTTAATGGTTTCTGTATTTTTTTTGGCTCTTTCAACAATGCACTTAAGCTTTTATGAGTCTGACCTGCCCAAAAGTTATGACCCGCAGGTACGTGAGCTTTTCGGTATTATTTCCCGACCCAGTTCCCGCTTTTAATGGCCGTTTTTACGGCCTTATTGCCAATTGGAAGTCGGCAAAACTGCGCGAACGACTAATGAGAAAAAAACACCGTTCGACCACTTTCAAGGAACACTTTCGTGAGCAAATAATCGATCTTGTGGAGGATCGGAAGGAAAGTGCACGCTAACGTGGCTCAAGGTGTCCACGGACATTTTGCGTTAAATTGCAGAAAAAAGTCCGTCGATATGGCAACTGTTGATTTTTTTTGTAATGCAGTCCATGAGAATTCCCCGATGGACTCGGCACAAGAAATACATTAGACTTTGTTTGATGTATCTGTTGTGCCGAGCCCTTCGGCCACGCCACTGATTTGAATCAGAAAATTGCAAAAAAGCATGTTTAGAAGGTTTTTTTTGCATTTACTGAGTTAAAAACCGTCATAAAATGCAAGTTTTGCAATTGCTCTTTCCATTTCAGTGTCGTGCCCGATGGACTCGGCACAAGAAATACATTAGACTTTGATGTATCTGTTGTGCCGAGCCGTTCGAGCACGTTTTGCAATTGCTCTTTCCATTTCAGTGTCGTGCCCGATGGACTCGGCACAAGAAATACATTAGACTTTGATGTATCTGTTGTGCCGAGCCGTTCGGGCACGACACTGATTTGAATCACAAAATTGCAAAAATTCATGTTTAGAAGGTTTTTTCCATTTAGAGAGTTAAAACCACCACAAAATTAAAGTATTGCAATTTTCCGTTCCACTTCAGTGTCGTGCCCGAAAGGCTCGGCACAACAAATACATTAGACTGATATGGAACAAAAATTGCAAAAATCATGTTTAGAAGGTTAGTGAGTTAAAGACCATCATAAAATGCAAGTTTTTCAATTTTTTGTTCCACTTCAGTGTCGTGCCCGAAGGGCTCGGCACAACAAACACATTAGGCTTTGATGGATGTATCTGTTGTGCCGTGAGTAGAAACGACCCAACGAAATATTTTTTAAGGAATGTATTCTATAAATAAAAATAAAAGACACAAAACCTGATCAGTTCGAAACCATTAATAATTAATAAACGTAACTGCAACTTAAGTTCTTAACTGAAAGAAGAAAATGCCCAATTAGAGAACGAGTAGGGTATAATTTGCAGTTGAAAATGACATATTTCTCCACGAGTTCTAACGATGAGAGAAAGTGAAGAAGGAATGAAGCAATTGATCGCTGCTTTCTTCAATCATTAATGATGAAATTTTCAAACGAATAGACTGATCAAAGCTACGATTTTTGTTTTTTTTCTGGAAAACCAGGACTGTCCTGCCCTGTCCCGTGCGGGAGAATTAAAGCCCACGCGAATGGCTATTGCAAATCCCAAGCAAAGCAGATTCGAACAATAAACAATTTAAAAAGTTAATAAAGAATCGCTTCTTATCTAATAACCGTATTTTATGCCCCGTAATCCACTTGGACCGTATTCAGTCCGGTATTTACGGGGCCGTAATGGACACTAAATCCCGCAGCGGCTGCCGCTTCGCGCCCAGTCTTAACTGATCGCACAGGTCTGGTTAATGTTTCTTTCTGCTACCTGTTGTTGTTTTTTCAGCCTACCAGTAGTTGTCTTATTTTTTTTAATTGTCTGTGATTGGTCTGATTATGCGTGGACACATAAATCCAGTCCTTCATGTATGCGTCGAGCGGAAGCACGTGTTTGCTAACAAAAACACATAATCAGGATGTGCTTCCTTTGCATCCAGCGCCCTTTTTTCGGGCTTTAAACTCTTCGACTTTCGTGTCTCATTACGAGTTATGATCTCGGATGTAAGAACTGATAAAGTGATTTCGAGGAGCGCGCAGCTTTCGTGCAATACATTTATAACTGTTTCAAAGTGAGGTATAACTGAGAGACTGAGGGAGAAATCATAGAGAGTCAGTCTTAGAGGAGTTACTGCACGTCAAACGATGGCCATTGGTGCAAGGATGCCTTATCCCAAAGCTGATATTTTTGTGCAGCTCGTCCCTAATCTCCAAACAATCGCTCTCGAAGCATTAATTTTTCACCTCGGCTGTATATGGTTGGTTCGGCCGGTATATAAGGAGAAAATAGCCCACGCAAAACAGGCATGTACATGCCTAATTAGACGGTTGAAACAAAAAGCGAACGCGCCATTATCGGATTGTCGTTACAACAATGACAGTGGGCTGAAGTTAGCGGTACTCGGATGGCAGGTTCACAATGGACCGGCACGTGTAGATGCACCTTAAGAACGCAGACGTCATTTCCGGTCTCGACTCTACACCCTCGCCTTTGGTCGGTCTCCCTCTACAGTAAACCGGAATCGATAGCCACTGATGGACAGCAACGATGACAAAACGTAGGTAGCTGAAGTGAGTCATTCCATGCATAAACCATTGGTTCTTCTGGGTTTGGTCTTAATAATGGTGCAGATCAACCTGTTTCTTTTCGAGTCGCCCACAACTCCATTGGGGATCCGGTAGCGTTTACACCTGAGGCTTTGCAATTGAGGTCTAGATCTAGCCGGAGTTCAGGTACATTCGGTTCGAAGGCTTGCGCAACAAACTCACCTCGTCCGCGACCCGATCAATGACTGGTAATCGGCTTTCGAATCAATTAAATTGATTGCGATTGATCCTTACTCGATCATGTATAGATGCATAAATGCTATTTCTCCTTTATATGGCGACTTATTCAGTTTAAATTATGCGAAATCATTTACGGTTGTCTAAGAGCTCTTTGTTCGGCCCAGTGCGCTGGATTTCGCGTCTAACACTTTTGCAATATCTTCGAGTTAATTGAAAATGCGCTGTTGAAGCGCCCACCAAACCGATACATGTGCGAAAGTGACACGTAGCTGCAATACAACCACTCGAAATTGTTCGATTGTTTCAAGCCCCGCATGACTTCCATGTACTGACAAAGGGAAGAGGAACCAATCTTGTGTCGCTCTGCCGAAAATGGAGATCGTTTCTTCACACCAATGACTTGTTGGTGTCTGCATCATTAATTATGACCAGTTCAGTGTTATCCTTATCGATTATTTCATCTTTTTTGCTTCAAGCAGTGAACTCTTCAAGGAACGAATGGTTTTGAAGACTTGAAATGTGCTTGAAGTTCGGTGTTTCAATAAAATTGCCGCCAAACCTCGAAACGTTCAAGTTGGAGTTTATGCGTGCTGTGAATTTGCTAAAGCTGAGATCCAAAATGATCGATTTTGGATTTCGCAACTTTAACCTCTCTAAAACATGTTCTCTCAGACCTTGAAACATCCATATGTCTTCGCATTTTCTCTGATTTTACAAGGTCAAAACATTGAAGTTTCACCAGTGTGTGGATAAAGTTTGAAGCTTGTATTTACTGAAGTTTGGGAGTTGCAAAATAAGTTTGTCAATTTTTCAAAAATCGCGAAGATCTTTGATGTGTCTAATTTTTCTTAGTCTTTTTTTGAAAAATCCATATGAATTCTTATTAACTCTGGTTATACATCGTCAAAACATTGAAGTTTCATCGATGTATCGATAAAGTTTAAGGCTGGTATTTGCTGAAGTTTGGGAGTTATCAATTTTTATATCAAGAGATACAAAAACTGAGTTTGAAAATTTTTCTAAAGAAAGATTCTAGATTTCTGGAAAAGATTTCCAATGTCCCTAATTTTTATTCGGGAAATACTCTGAAGTTTTATCTGTATTCAGCCAAAAATTGCAGCACTTTATCAGCTTTGATTTGTAAGTTGCGATTTTTTTTGTATTTCTAGCTCCTAAAAAAATTTTTTTTTTCAAACCCCAAGTGGAATATGCTTGAAAGTTTACCCGAAGCTCCTCAAAAAACTGCATGTGAATTTAATGGAAACTGATTTTCAAAAAATGTGATTTTTAGTGGATTTTTGATTCTCAGAGATAAAACTCCACCCAATCGACTTACTCCTGCTGCATCAAAAAATCCGCCTTCCAGAAGGATTTATTCAGTTACTTCTTTGATTTGCTGTCAATAACTTTCACTTTTTTGGAAACTTCTGGAAAACTTGGAAAATAACTAGCATGACTAGAACTGCAATTTTTATACTGGGTGGCCCTTTCATAGTCAGGATGATACTCTAGTGGACTGAGGCATTTTTAGATGAGAACACACATAAGAATCAACCAGAAAAGTGTAAAGAGTGCTATTCCATTAACATTGCTCTTCCTTAACCAAAGCTGCCACGTTCGGAATTTACCAATTTTCACTTGTTTTTTCTATGTCCGATTGTTTGGCGACTTGACTGCTGAGGGTCTCAAGAGGAAAATGCCCATTAATCTTTCCCACGTTTTCTAGTCAAAGTCCAGCTTGAAGAGCGCTTTAAACGATGGCCTTTTAGAAGTTTCGTGTTTAATTTAGTACGTGCATTTCTCCATTACTGTGTATCGGCTACTCGGCCCGGATAACGAGGAACAATCTAGTAGCCAAAATCGTGACATTTGCATAATTGCACTAGACATGGGCGGGTTTCGATAAATAATCGAATGGTCGGCTTGTGCACAGGCATTATTTTGGTTCATTGAAAGTTTCCTGCTGGTGAAGCGAATTTTTCTTCAAGCTGTATCGATTCGCTTTCATTCGCCCATTCCTGCTGATGCACTGCGAGTTTTCTAATTGGTATTAATGAAACTGAAAAATGAGCTGGTCACCCGTTCGAAAGTGCTCAGACGCTGGTCGCAGCACGATTTTTCTGCTAATGACATGGGAAACGAACTTTGAACATTTCTTCAATCGCCTGTGACAATATCAGGACTTTGTGAGTAAATTGGCGCGAATCGAACATAAATTCGCACGATGACGAGCCCGAGATTTTCATGTCGGAACCAGTCTTACTGAAACATGACTTGGATTCGCTGCTGTTGTTTTCCGAGCCTTAAATCGCATACAATCTGCCATAAGAAAAAGTTCTCACGTTTTGTCTCGGTAGTCGGAAAAAGTGAATCATCCACAACTAGACCGGGAATGACCAAATGGGGAAATGGCAGGTGTGCTCGAGAAAAATCACAACGAGTCACAAACCCATTGGCGTGTATCGCTACAAGACCACTGTACGGTAAAAGAAAAAAACGAAAGTGCACAGTGACAATAGTCGTGATAATCACGTCGATATGACGTTCCAATTTCCTTACTGCCACCTACCTTTTCACATGTTCTATCACGTGATATTCACGTTAAGTGTTGACTGACTTACAAAACATGCACAATTTGGGAATATTTGACGTACTTTGCTGAGCTGAGAATTTTCGAAACCGATCAACATCGATGAAAACGTAGACACAGTGGTACTGTTCTTGATCTACTGAGATGGGTGCTGAAGCTTCGAATTTTCACTTCAAATTGCCTATACCATCCGGATGATCTCCTGCATAAATGGCTGGAAAAAACGCAATGAAATTCCGGTTCCAGTTCGCCTCCTTCTTCCACCTTATCGCGAAGAGTCACGCTTTGGTACCTGTCCACCTGGAGGCGATTTCGGCACACTCCTGCAGAGGGCATGCGCGTGCCAGGTGTCACCTGCCACTTACCACCATAAGGAGGATGGTGTAAGTTATGGTCAGCAAGCACCCACCATATGCCACCCCTCTGCTCTACGGGTTTTGGTCTGGTGCCAGTTTCAACCGCCTTTTTCTGCTCCAGTGACGCCACTGCCCAATTCAAACAAATCGTCCTCCACTCAGGCTGAAAGTGTGCACTCGCATCTGATCTGCTCAGTACAATAGTGGCCGTTTGCAATAATTAATTGCGTGTTTGCGATGCGTTTTGTCATTCGCCCCCGATCTGGCCCCATTGTCTTTGGCTGTTTACCACCAAATCAATTTCCAATTAATCTTTCCAGTGGCTTGCGTAACCTAAATATTGGCCATTCATCGGTTATTTTTGTCTGCAAAATTGCTGTTTGAAGGATTTCAAAAGACCGTGCAGGCTTTGGAACAACTAGATTTTGTACTCACTCTGTAATGAGTTTTACGTACATTTTTGAAAATTCCAGAAAAAATACGAATCAGAAATCATCGTGTTTGTTAACAGTGACCGAAGAGGCTTTATTTTGTCCACTCGAGCGTAAAAGGAGCTTCGAAATTGTTGCATAATCGCACATCTCAAGCTGGTAATTTACCAAAATTAGGTAAAAACTTCCTGGTTAATACTGCCAGGCAATTTACATGGATTTTAGTCAGTGGAACTAAGTGAAGAGAAAGTTCGGGTTGGGGCAGAGATGGCCCAGAACAATGACTACAGAATAGTATACTGGGTGTCCCATAGGCACATGATCTAAAGGGTACTGCGACATTCTTTGAATCAAACGAAGACAATTTTTTTAGCACCAAAACTATGAATGCTACAGTATTTTACAAAGAGGACAAAAATGTCAACAGAGGATCAGTGCATCAACTCAAAAAAACTCAGTTGATTCCAGCTACCAAATAAAAAGTTCTGTTAGTGTTTGTACCAAGACACTGAAGAATTCCCCAACTTGCCCAAAGCGGATGAACTCGGTTGGTTCAACAACACATGAGTCTTCCATAGGCACAAATTCGCAGCGAGCTTCGTTAAAATCAATCGTCCAGTCTTCCGATATTTCAAAAAACATCATTTCTTTGAAGAACTTTGACCATCAGTAGCAAACAAGTTTGCCTGTTTTTCTTAATAAAAGTTAGGTCATGTGGTCTCATTTGAGCCAAAGAATGTCTCAGTGCCCTTTTGATCATGTGAATAAGAATACAATAGATGTTTATCCTACGTGGGACTTGAAAGGACAGCCATCTGCAACAAGTAAGAAGCTGCGAAACCACAGTGGCAAAAGTGGATTTAAAATTGCTTTTAACTTGTGCATCCTGGCACATTTGTGGACAAACCAACCGACATTAATCCAGTCGGAGACAGGCAGGCCGAATGAACGTGATTAAAACGTACCCAAGCAACTCTTGATTGAAATAAATGAAATTGCCAAGATAATTATCATAAACACGCTTTTGAGGTTGTCGCGGCCGTTTTACTTTTTTCGGGTTTTTCAGTGCTGTTTTCGGGGCCTGATATGCTACGTGCATGATAAATGCAATTTGTTGTCTGTCCAATAAATCGGACGGCGACATGGGGCCCGGGCGTTTTACGTCTTGTTTCCAAGCTCATTTGTCCGGCTTTATAAATTACCCAATCTGATGATGATCGCGAGGACCAAGTGAAGAAATGGACAACTGCCACAGACAAATTAATTCCGTATTACCAAGTGTATCGGGCCCGCGGTCAGGTAACAACACGGCATTAGATTTGAATGTAGAATAGTTCGGATGCAAATTACTTCCTGTGGAGTTCCAAAGGGGGCACATGAATTATTTACCAACTGATTATGGGTAATTCGAATTCGTGTCTACATGGAAAATATCTGGTCGATTTGTAGGCGGCCGTACTTAGACGGAGAATTCGGCCCCAACAATCCATCCAACGAAATCGGCATATGATCGTTCCATCGGGCTCATGTTAACCCAGTTCGGAGCGCTTATTTCAGGCAGACATTGGTACTGATGGTACTCCCACGACGGCGACATTATTGCCGTGAAATTCCTCTCATCTGACACCGTTTCTTCATTGTGCCGAATTTTTAGCAGAAATCCATTGTCGCCAAACGGCGCTTTGTCCTCTTCAAACGCATAGGAGTGTCCATCTGCACGGAACAAAGATCAATCGCGCACTTGTTGCCTGAGCCTGATTTGCCAATAATCATTATGGTTTGGCTTCTAAATGGCCGGCTTTGGTCCTCGCTCGCAACCATTGGCAAATGGTGCAATATCTTCACCTCCAGGTGCCAAAGCGCCGTTAATCGGCCAAATAACTGATCGTAATTTTCACTTATCGCTCTGCCTGTCCCCCCTGAACAGGCGATTTTACGTGAAAAGATTAATTTGCCTCTTCTTCGTTCTTCTCTTTCTTCGGGCCAAGTGCAATCAGCAGATAATAAATCCGTCCACCCACCACTGGGCGTTTTTCCGAAACGGGTCTCATTGTGCGCTATGTGGCTGCAATCTTCATTACCGTCTATTATTTTGGCCGCTACCAGGAACCGACAATGGTACCCGGATGATCGATGCATCGAACGGTGAAATTAGAGGAAGAATCTCCTCAGCTTCGTCCATTTCCTGGTTGATTCATTGGCTTCAGGTATGTCAAGTAACGGCATCGGCATTTTCCACTTAAAATCTTCTTTTTCAAACTTCAACATTAATTGACTTCAACACTTGGCGTAAAAGGAAACTGTTAACTAAATCGCTTACAATGTGTTCACCTCTTTGAGACACCCTGTACATTAGTTTTTTACAAGCTAATGTAAAATCAAAGACTTTTATGACAACCATAGTGACTGTGATGTTGGAAACATCGTTTTTTCCTTTCCGAATAAGCAACAAATTTGGCGCAGTCGGCACGATCTTCTTTCCATAAATCACTCCAAACGTGAAAGCTGGTTAGGCAGTTTCTGACCAAAAGTTTGAGAAAAATGAACCAAGAGAACTTTTCAACGCGAGATGAAGCAAAGGCGAGGAATAAAGTACAAAGAATGAAGAAGAAAGTACAAGAAAAGGTAAAGCGAAAACACACCGCATATGAAGAATATAAAGGCAATAAACGAGTTTTTGGGGATATCAAGCGATCTCCTAACCTCATTTAAATGCATATGAGAATACAAGCGGTACAAAAATTAGCCAATCCTAGTGGGCAATAACTATTAGTTAAAAAAATTTCTCGCCAAATCCAATTCTCTGCCTTCGAGCCAAAACCAAAGCTGAAGAATCAGCTAACAAGATTATTGATGTATGGGCAACTTTGGCCCTAATTATCGGCAATATCGAAAGCGATTAGTATGCAAACAAGTTAATTTAGTCAACGCCTGAGGTGCCGACTTGAACGAGACTAATTGCCTAGACCTAGATGAAGTCTTTCGGTTCTTTCCATTCCATGGTGAAACTTAAGGGCGGCAAGTTTGATTAACGTCGAAAAAAAAACTGATTGAAATGGAATAAAGAGGTCGGATCCGTAAAAACATAATAGTCGCTCGGGTAAACGTGTCGTTGAGACAGATTTCAGGTTAACTGATTAATTCCTTTGTGTTTAACTGGGGCCTTTTTAAATTTAAATTTAGTTGTGTTCTCTCGGTGAATAGGCCGGATTTACATAAGTTCACGGCTACGAATAACCTGCAAGACCACAGAAACTATCACACGCTCGGGATGGAGGATTCATGCAGTCCAAAAAGTTGTTTTTTTTTTGAGGAACTCTGAAAAAATGCGCTGTTTCACTCACGTGAAGTGTGCCTTGATTGAAAGTATTTTATTAAAGCGATAAACATGCAAATTTATTCATTATAAAGCTGACAGTCGTGGCGCCAAGTTTACTCTTCGGATTTGTTAACATTGTCCGGCTGTTGTTACGCAACCTCTTCGGCCAGTTAATGGACTGGGCGAGTTTGTATTTTATCAAATGTTAAGGTCGATTTTTCGGTACATTATTTGAACCTCTTATTTGGGTGTTTTGTCTCGAATTTATGGCGTTTTGAAACTACCGGGCGATGGACATTTTTTCCCCTTTGAAATATAAAATTTTGATAATCCATGTTCGAAAGTTTCTTGGTGGGAAGTTCGACGCGAAACCTTTCATTGGATTTTCACGCCCGGTTCTGGTGCATGTTTCTATCGGAGGTTTCTTCAATTAGAAAATTGGAGAAATTTTGGAATTTAAAATCTGCCTTCACAGCAAAGTTGAAGGTGCATCTTCAAGAGCTGATTTCTTCGAAAAATAATCTTAAAAATCCTTTTTTTAACTTCCTCCAGAGTAGCACATTCTGGGTTTTCTGGTTAGTACATTGCCAGTCAAATATAACACGATTTTGCCAGTGAAAAGTTGCATAACATGCAACAACAATGACAATCGTCGATTTTCGGGTGAAAGTTGGACGCGAACCGAAAGCAGCCGCCCACGCTCGATCGTTTTTTCCGCGCAACAATCAGGAATTGAAATTTTTACGCGGAAACAATCAGATACGGACCGAAAAATCAGTATCTGGCAGACAATGTCTTCGAGATGGGATCGTGGACGAGGACCGGACACCTTCGGACTTTCTAAAAATTCCTACAGCGACGACCGTGTTGTTGTTGTTGTGGTTGTCCGGGTCAAAGAACACGCGCAAATCTTCAATTTTTTCCTTCCAATTTCTACGATTGCTTCCAAATGGCTCATAATGAAGAACCGCGCGCGAGGCCCAAGCAATTTACGCAGAATTACTCGGCAGGGGCATTTTTAATTGCCAACTCTCTCTCTATAAGGCTAATTACCACGCCGATGATGAAGCGCACGCATTAAAGTAATCCACCCACGGTCTCCTAATGACTTACCAGTTTTGCAGCAGCTCTTAGGCAATTTTAGCACCGTCGGATTCAAACTTCACTACAGAATGCACTTGGATACGAAGAGCAAAAGTTCATCGATATCGCTTCCCAGCCAGCACCAAACGTGATAAGCACAACCAAGCCCAAAAATGACGTCTTATTGACGACTGCTAGGAACCAAAATGTCACATCTAGAAACCCTGAAAAAATGAAACTTTCATTGTCAAAAAGAAAAAAAAAATTTCAATCGATACATCGTTGCCATCCCTATGAATGTGTACATTTGAAATATGAAACGTCCAGGTTTGTTCATTTCCCACTTGAACTGTTTCAAGCCTTAATTTCTCTCGTTTCAATTCTCTTCAGCTAATTACCAATAAAAGCGTAACGTGTTCTTTGCCGATGACCTTTCGCAACTCGTCCACTACGGTGTCAATGGGTCGGCAAGCCGGTAAGTTCCGATTGAAGCGACGCAACAACTCAAAAGCCTTTCGGTCAAGTACCCACCGGCTAATTACCCGCAAAGACAAAGTGGGAGGTTGCTAATTACCCGAAGGTACTTGGAGAACCACTCGAACCCGATTTGGCCCAGCTGTGGGTCGCCGTTTCTTCTTGTCGAAGCAAATCGGGCTTGTTGCTGTTATCACTGTTGGGCTGGTGGTACCCAACACTTTGCCTGAATTACTCTATTACTAAGTGAAGAATAGCCGAACAGGTCGTGGGTTCTACCGGGTGCGCCCATTAGCCTTCGACACCCAATCTTCCTAAATCGCATCATCTGCCCACCCCCGGATGATGAGGAACATTCGATCTGGCCGGAAGTGAATCCGACGAGAAGACACCGACCCACAACCTGCTTCATCTGCACGTGCTCGTCCCGACACGAGATTTCCGGCTTTTTTAGCGTTTCGCATAAAGAACGATCCAACATCCCAAAGGACCCTTTTATAGGGTCGTGCAACGGATGAACAGACACTCCTTATGCAAAGGATTATATTTTTAAAACATGTGCATCGAACCACGTCCTTGAAGGTGAGAATTCGAAAATTAAAACAATGTGTTCTCACACAGATTTCCTTGTACAGTGAAATAAAGCCGCTAAATCTAGAAATACTGCTTTTTTCTAATACAAAAGCTGCTAAAATTTGTGGAAACCAAAATTTTTGTGCGATATTGCCAAGTGTCTCAACTCTTCCGTAAAAGACCCTACATGACCAAACTTGCTCTATGTGTTGATTGCAGCAAACTAAAAAACTTTTTATATCATTTCGCACTGTTGCTAAGAGTTTAAGAGCATTTCATTATAAGCAATTGCCATTGCCATGCTCTTAGTGTGTTCCAAAAATCCGTAAAAATCAAAGTTTCCAATAGATTCTGATGGTTTTGCTGGGAAAGTTGGATTGTTATTTACCATCTTTCCGGTTATTTTCATAAAGTGCTGCAAATGGCACATGTAAGCGGAAGTCTTTTGTATGCATATGCAAAATTTCAACCTTCTACCGGCTAGGACTTTTCGAAAAAAGCCGATGCGCGTAGGTTGATCCGCTACCAAGAAGAGCCACTCCTGAGCACCATGGATGGCGCTGACCTCTTTAATCTAGCCCAGAAACGTCTCAGCCCACAACCAGGGCCCAAGTCGATACGTGCTTCATAGAGCCAGTGCGAATTGGTGCAATCACCCAATTGCTCTATCGATACTCGTTTCCCAGCCCTACTGGTCCATTGTTTGCGTCCAACATATTCACTTGCTTTACGATCTGTTCTGGGTCTGGCTTTGATATTCCCACATGTACAAATTGATATTGATTTATGGCGGCCTGTCTCCTAATGAATTGAAACGACCGTACCTGGTGCCGGTACCAGAAATGTACCCAACCACGTTTTTTGATCATCGTAGATGGTTCCGCTTCCTCGACCTCTTTCACTCTTCAGTCGCCAAACTGTTCCAATCAACTTGAGATTGTGTCGCTGCATGGGAACCTTATGGAAAACCTGCCACAACTCGATACACAAACAGTGGCAAAAAGGGTGTGTAACCACGTATGGGTACCGATTCCCATGGTGGACCGCGGGCCCTTTTGTCCCGCGACAGGTAAAGATCGCGCTTGTATTTACTAGATTCACATGGGCTTCGATCTGGTATGACTGGAGGCCTTTGGAACAAACACCTGCAAGTGCGTAGCGAAGCTCTCAGCCACAAACACCAAACACATCTTAAGTTACACGGGATTAGTTTTAATCCTTTAATGGACGGGTTTAAACTAGTTCATGTGACACGCAATGAAAGGTTGGCGAAAAGTGACGATTTTTCTTGGAATAGTTGGCGATGGACCAGTGACCCGATTGACCCGGTGTCATATCGACGGCACCAGGGAGAAAGTGAGCGGTACCTGGTGAACCCGCAGATCAAATCGTGGCCGATTTATTGAGGAAAATAGTCGGACAAAGTGGGCATTGTTCGACCAAACAGTTGATACGGTCGAGTCGGCGTCGGAGCGCCAACGGCGCCAATTAGAAAACAATTGCGTAAGCCAAAAGTGATCTTTTCATCTACGTAAACACTCCAAAGTGTTTCTACTGGCCAATGGCCAATCAGAAAAAATTAAATTTTCGTTCGTCTGCAGGTGTGTTGTCTGTTTAGGAAAAAACGGAGTTATTTACAAAAAACTAAATTGGAAAATTGGAGGAGCAAAATCTTAGGAAGTTAATAGAACGGCCATGATGTAGCTGTTTCTCAACTATTACGAAATACAATCTACATCAACCGATTTTTGGCTCAGCGGAAAGTTGTGCCGAACCCTTCAGGCACGACACTCTTTGCTCTACGCTCTACAACCAGCGACGTGCCCGGAGGTCTCGGCACAACTTCTAAATCATCAGATTATTGGCACAATGTTGAAATTTTCTCAAAGTAAGGCTAAAGTTGTGCCAAACACTTTGGGCACTTTCAGCTTCAATAAAAATTGAACACTAGGCATAAAAAAAAACGTTTCAAAATACCCCAAATAGTGGCAATTCACACCAAATCTGCGCCAAATCAATCACTGATTGTTGTACAACAATCAAATTACCCCAGCGGGAAACAGGTGCAGTTTAGAACCGATTTGGAAAGGGCTTTTCTCACGCACCGCAGCCACTGACCTGTGCCAACAAACTAAATCCGAACCGTTTCCGTTATTTCCGATCGTTCTTCCCAGGATGACCCTCGCTCGAACGCAGTGTCGCATATTAGCAACCCTTAAGGTCGCCGTTCGGGTACCTGCTCCAGTTTCCCATCAACCTGATTCTCAAGTTACTCAAGAGCCGATGGGAACGAGGGTGAGTCTCGTCTTACATGGGATGCACGTTTCCCATCATCGATGTAGACTTCGAAACAGTTGTTGACCTCGACAATTGCCAGATTTTGCTCAATGTGATTCGCTAGCTCAGTGCCCATCGCTGTCTTCGACATGCAAATATAAAGCAGGCTTTACATCGGTCATAAATTGGCGGCGATTGCATGTGGAGTAAATCGCACTGTTCGGTTATGCCTCGGGTGCCAATAAACATATTCGCCTATAAACCCGTGCGGAATATCAAGAGATATGCCAACTTTACGTCCGCGTTTCGATATAAATTCGATTTTCTGAATAAATAAGCCGGTTGCTGCTGCTGCTGCTACTGTGACCGTGACACACTCAGTGTGAATTGGCCCTAATCTTGCGTCATTTGCCCACAATTTGAGGAGGTTTTTTTTAATGCTACTCGGGGCTTTTTTGGTCACTCCTATTGTTTACAAATTTCAAGGAAAAATTCCTCAAAGAACAGACTATGACTAAACAATTGTATTTAAAAACAAGGTGAAACTGGAAAGTTTCCAGTTTGCTCTTCAAGTGGCCTGAAGATCAAAATGTTCAGTTCAAACACCAAACTTGTTTCTTCATCATTCAGAACTGGAAAATTCTGATTCGAATTTGAACTCCGAAGTTTCCAGTTTGTTCTTCAATTGGCCTGAAGTTCAAAATGTTGACTTCGAACTTCTCCTTCGTCCTTGGAACTTCTACAACGGGAACAAGAAATATCCACTTTGAACTGGGAATTATCAGTTTGCCATCCAGTTTCCATTTTGTTCTTCAGTTGGTCTGAAGTTTCATCAATTCTTCTGAAACCACGTTGCAAGGGTTATTGTTAAGTCGTATTCTGGTGAAACTGGAGCAGCTGGCGAGGAAACACACAATTTCGGACACATTTTGGAGGCAAATCTGTATAATAATTGCTAATGTTTCAGCTCTGTGCAACTTCAAATATTTTTGCAAAACACTCAAATAAATTTGTAACTTTCTCTGTTAAATGGTTGGTTCTGAAACAGCTACAACTTCGTTTTTCCCGGCATTTATTATACAGGGTGTTCATTTTAAAAGTATTGAGAAAATTGTCTTTCACTTAGCCCAAGTGCTGAGGGTTTTGATTCACCATCACGCCAAGACACTAAAACAAGTGAAGTTCCACACGGAGTACCGACATCCGAAGGTGTGTTGATCTTTGGAAAAAACCAAATCTCCCGGTAATTAAGTTCACGTTTCGTTTTGTTTAATCGAGCGAGCGGAAACGGCTGCGGTGCGTTTTTTGCACTTGTTTCGCCCCCGATTCCGTAAGCCAGAGAAAAAAAACGAAGCGGCCCAGCTGATCGGAGCTGCGGAGTCGCTGCCAACTAGACTGTTAAAATTTGATTGGCCGAGTGTCGTCGACTAAACGCGTAATGACAGGCCTGGGATTGGGTATCCGGAAAAGGGTATCAGATTTCTGGGGTGGAATACCTTCTCCGACTCGATGCGTTCTGCGGCTTTAAAACGGAGATTACATTAAGGTTACCATCGATGGTAATTAGCTTGAGTAACGGGACTCGCTGTGCAATTTTTACTTGCTTCGGGGGGGCACAGGTTCTAAAACAGCTGAATGTGCAATGGCCGCGATCACAATGAATCGATTTAAATCGGTGCAACAAGATCGACCTGTCCCACAATAGTCGCTCATTGTTTCACCCGATCCGGCATCTGCATAAATAAAAACGATCGGGCGACATTTCGCGTGGCCGCCCATTCGATTGTGAGGTTGACCTTAGCATCCAGAGCGCCATAAACTAGAATGGCGCTTTTAAATCAATTGAAAAACATTCGAAGACAGTTATCGAGGAAGTTGTGTGTGCAATAGTGGGCGAATGCGGGTCAATGGGTCGAACAGCCCTTCGGCACCTCATTAGGGCGAGTTCAACTGCAGAGGTCCGAAAGGACCAAGAAAAAAAGGCGAAGATCGTCGGACGTGTTTCGAATACTGAGCAGGAAACCGGCAGCAGCATCAGGACTGACTGAAATAATATAAATAAGCCGGGCTCATTAGAGCGCAACAAATCCGACTTATGAATGCCCGACTTGGCTTAAAAACGCTTTGTTTTAATGTGCTCGCTCTTGGTTAATTGGAGCGCGGTTTAAGGGTATACTGGAACCGTCTGGAATAGAAATCACCCATTGAAAATCAACGAGGTACAGGACGATTCTTTAATGGTATACAAAGCTTCCAATGCACTCAATTCCCAATTCTACTCAACAAAAGTTTACCATTTTTAGAGAAACGAAGAAAATTGCAAGCAGCAAGGACCTAAGAATTGTTTAGAATCTAACAAACGACTTGTTTTTGATCCGCAATTTTTCTTTTTCTCCTTGGGTCCTTGCCCGTAATTAATTTTTTTTACTCTATGAAAATTCGTATCGGCACTGGCCTAAAGTATCCTAAAACGTCCATAGGTTTTACTGCTTGTGCGTCCACCTATCTGTGCTTTCAATGGGTTCAATACTTTGTGGAAGATTTGCATTTGAATACAATGTTCCTCCAAGTGTCCAATTTCCATTAAAAAAAAACTCTTTTTCGGCTAGTTGGGCCCTTCCGCATTCAGCAGGCAACAGTTGCGAACGCAGCAGGTTGTCGACAATTGTTCCCTTACCAGGGGGTTGAAACTGCAATAAAGTCCCGCATTAAACGACTTTTTATTGTGCTCGACCGGTCGGTGGCATGTGAACGGGGATCGTTAGTTCGACATTGGAGCGATACTTGATATTTTCACATCGATACACACGAAAACAATCATTATTAATATATCGCATATTATGGGACCGCATGGGGATTAAACCCTTTAGCCCTTCGGGAACCGGCTGGCTGGCCAAGCGATTTTCGTGCTGGTTCTTCGGGTAGCAGCCTAAATCTGCACCAGCTCTTGGTGGAATCCACCTGTTTCAAGGCCGCCAAGCCGGAGGAATGCCTGCAGCAGGTGGTTCCCGCATTATTTAAATCGGTCTGTGCCAAAACAAAAGTGCACCCTTTTTCGTTCGGGTACCAGACGGCCGGCCGGACTTATCGCAGCTCGAGATCTTCGCTAGAATTTGGCCTTGGCGTTTCGCTCACAAGATAAGACCACTTTCCGGTTAATAGAACGGCTAATCGAGCCCATTGCCCATATCGAGCCTGTCTGCTCTAATGAGCGATTTCCTCAATTCGGGTTCAGGGAAGGTATTGTTCGAAGTCTTGACCTCATTTTCCGGTAACATCGGTACCGATGACAAAACAATGGGCTTGAAAATATTAAAATCACATTTCACCGACTGCACCCACACGTGCGGGCACCTCACAACGCCCATATGGTTCCGTTGCCGGAGAAGAAGCGACGTGGCCCATTTGCAGCAGGTCCGCTTCGACACGTTCACATTGATATTCATGTTGTTGCAGTTTTGGTTCCGTACAACATATGGTTCAGATGGTACTTGCATATTGAGAGGACAATATCTATTTCAGTCACTACCTTTAAAATAAGGCTTCACTCCAGCTAAACTCCTATGAGGAAGTTTTGGTTTGACTCACTCAAACTCACATTAGAGCCAGCTTATAAAAGCACAATTATAAATGAGGAAATGGCAATTCCTACCAACTTATCGGTTCAGAACACCCGAGCTCTTGAGAATTCGTGATGCAGCCCATTTAGGAAAGGGTAGATTTGGAACAGGGTTATCTGAATACACTTGGTGCCTTGTTGCACATCGTCAGTCATTTCCAATGTCTTCAGGTTTGGTCCAATGGAAGAAAGATGGTTAAAAGAAGTGCAAACTTGGCTTAAACCGTTTAACCCCCAGAGATCAAGCGTTTTGTTTGTGCAAAATGTGCATCAAATACTGTGGATGAGCGTCACTAGAAAAGTGAAAGTGGGACAAACCTAAATTAGAAAATCGACTTTATAAGGTTTGGTAAAAGGTGAGTAGGCATTACGGACTGCCGATGACGTTGCGTTGAAGAAGAAGAAGACGAGGAAAAAAAGGAACCAAATGGAAATTTAAAACTGTTTTGCACAATGCGATGGTTCCACGCACACCATAAATAATCATTAACCTCGTTGACCCCGTGCGGTACCATTCGAGCCGTGTTTTTCGTTTTGCGCGTTCGGGGATGATAAACGGCGTTTTAAAAATGCCCGGCATAAACAACGATCCGCGTACGGGATTGTGTGGCTCATTTTCGGATTTCGACTTTATTATTATATGAAAACTTATACACACCATCATTGTTGTGGCCGGTAATTCCATTGTATGTAAATGGGGTTCGCGCACCCATCGATGCCTATCGGGACGTGGGTTCGGGGAAATGAGAATATGGGAATCGGAGGTGACAAAGTGCACTTTTCAAGCGATAAAAAGCCTCTTGTTGTAAAATGAAAAATTTTTTGGGTGAAATGGAAATCGCCAGTTTAACGCGCTGGACCGTCCATGACGAAGAATGTTGCTTTTGTCTTGTCGCCGAAGGACCGAATGAGGCGAAATGCGAGAAAACACATCGACTGATCAAGATTAAGTCTTAAAAGTACGGCACCGAAAAAGGCACTTTATTGCCCGAAAATTTGTTGAATGTTTCGGCGAGTCTATAAATTTGGCACGACGCATCTGATAAATTGCAAATTTTGCCGCTCTGTTTTGACCGGTCACCGTAAAGTATCCCAAATATACATATAAAGAGAAATTCTTCTGTCCTCCACCTCCTCCTCCTGCCATACCTTCACTTTGGCACTTTTATTTAAATAACGAAAGCCGATACTTTGCAATGGATTTATGGACGCTATACCTGCAAGATTCAGGTCTCTGAGAACCCATCTTGAGTATCGGCTCGAACCCCGAGTACCCACCATACATATAAGACACTTTCGGTCGCTCCAACGAGATACGATCTGTAATTTCGCTATTACTCACCGGTCGACGAGAAAGAACAATATTACCGAACAGGTGGTTCGGCCCTTTACGCATGTGTAGGCAAACACAATACTCGCGAATAAGGAGAGAGGCAAATTTTTCATAAATTTTTGCCTTAAAACAGAACCCGCTTGGTTCTGGGTGGTCGCCAACCAACAACAATAAACGTTCTGTTCATGTTCAGGTTCGAGAGATTTTTCCTTATGAAAATATGCCTGCATATAAAAGAAGATACACATTTTCCTAGTCAGTTAACTTAAACACCTAGCTTAAATCTTCGAAAAATATGCACAAAAGCATCTGTAGATGACCTCCCGATCACTTAAACACGCTTGGATTGAAGTATGTGTTGACGCAACTAATCAAAGACGTTCATAACCAATCAAGCTTGCAATCCTTGAAAATGTTCACCTTTTTTGACCTACAAACGTCAACTGTTTGTATTTGCAATGAATAGTCCTTTTGTAAAAAATCCTGATATCTTGGAAAAGGGAACTGATATACTGAAAAATTCCCAAAAAGTAATGGAAGTTCCTAAATGACTGAAAACATCCTGTACTTTCCGAAAATCCAACCAGGTCGGAATTAATCCAAAATGAGCCACACGAAAATTGGCGCTTCAAAGTTAAGTAACTTCTAACATAAAGTTCGCAGTGATTTCGTTGGGACACTGTGTATGTTATGCGATTTCCAGGTCCAACAATTAACGAGGTTTTTAAACAATTACAAAAGATTTCGTAAAACCAGGCTGCTGTGTGAAAAGCCAAAAATGTCAACAGGAAAAGTCTACACTTGTTAGATCTGGAACTCGAGCCGGCCAATTGAGCCAACTAATCCACCCTGTACATAGATCGGAAAAACGTCTAATCCAAAGCACCCACAACCAGAAGACGACGATTGGTATATAAATAATAAATGGACACAGTCCGATAGCCGGTTAAGTGGTTCGGAATGTATTCCGGTCATGTATTTTCATAATTCATGTGCGGCCAGTTTCTCAGCAGGATTAATCTTGTCGCAGGATCCGCCGATGGGATGAAAACCGGCGAATCAACAGAAAAAATATTGAGGCATATTCCAGGGTAGGTCGATTTGAGTAGCATTTTTTGGATGGAGAATAAAGCCCCCGATCAATAACGGTACCCACCGGAAAGTTCGAGGGTCATCGCGCCGCCTTTTCGGTGACATATTGATGGGTACTTTTATCGGTACCACCGATCAGGCTTCGCACACGGGCCTTGTTCGCCTCTGAAAGGTCGTCGCTTTTTCGGGTGCCAGCACTACGCTCAGTACCCACTACTCGCTAAACGTCGATAAGTTCATTAGTTGAGCGGTAATTAGTAACAATAGCTAAGCACTTTAAGAGGCCATCTACGACCCATAAGCTCACTCCCGATGCCATCAAGATAAAACGATAATTAGCGATATTAAAAGCGCCGATATTGAACATCTAAATAAACCTTGCGCTGGAATTGGAAGGTATCTCGAACCCATTAGGGGGCCCACAATGCACCTCCCAATATCCGTATCGATAAAAATCGACGATTAGATGCTCTTAAAAGAGCGTCATATACAAGGTGGCTTTTGAAATGCGTAAAATCCTTCAATTTATTTACCCAAACATATAATTGGTCTTTGTTCGTTTAGCACGTCGCTCATTAGGTGTGTGTCCAAAGGTCAGCTGCCTTCAACGTCTCCATCTTCTGCAATCCTCATCGGTTCCTCCGTTGGTTATTTTGTTAAATTTTTTACTCTGGTCAATGGGTCGTCCTCTACATCTTTTCACATCGACCATCGACCGTGCTACAGCTGATAGTTTGGAAAGATTCCACTCTCCGTCGGCAAGAGCCAGTGAGGGAGTATTACTGCAATCGGAAATACAAGCAGTCGTTTCGTATCTATCTCGATGTGATGGTTTTTCCATATTTCAGCTGGTTTGTTATTGTAGATCTTACCATTCCAAGTGGTCCTTGAATTTCCTCTTCCGAACCTTTTCTATCCGTAATGGAAGCTCCTAGGTAAATGACTTTCTTTTCCGTTTGTATGTTTGCTGAGTTTATCATGTGTTTTTACTGAGAGCTGAGGCAACATTGCCGATCTCTTCTTCTGCCTGTGCTAACAGGGTTCTGTCGTCAACGCAAGGCAAATTGGATATACCTCTCCAGTCCTGGGTTGCCTCTCTAATAATGGTGCATTCATCATAGATATTGAAGAGTTAAAGAGAGATCAACTCCATTCATTGATGAGTGAATGATGTCTAATGATGATTCAGCTATTGAAACATAGGCTGTATTAGGGCCAAGGTGGGCAAAATTTGTCGTTTTTTCGGAAACTGTAGCAGGTACCAAGATGTGGTTTTGAGTGTTATTCGCTCTATTTTTAAGAGACGAAAATGGCGTGTCCAACAGAAGCCAATCCGGTCTGCCTCCGGATTCAGACTCTCGCAAAAGTCTTGCTTTGCATACATAGACTTGCTTTAGGTATTGGTGGTGATCTTGTTTATTTGCAAGGCCAAAACCCAGTTTCGCTCATAACTAATATGAAGCTACTGGCTTACAATATTCGATACAAGAATGATGGAAATGGCATCAAGGCAACATGGCATTCCATGCGAGAGAGAAAATTTCGCATTTTTATTCGTCACGGCTCATTTAAATTAATTTCCATCGTAATACGAGAACCACCTACATTGTCATTCGATCTGAATTTCGATTAAGGTGCCTGATTGTTCGCCGTACTGAGTTCGGAAAAATCGGGTACCACATTGTCGCCCGTCATTCTCGGCTTATAGGTTAAAAGACGTTTAAATTCCTTCAGTTTTCTGCATTCTTGCAACTGTTGAACGATGGGAGTCTTGGAAAAAATCGAATTTTCTTTGAGGTTGGGTTCATCAATTCGTCACCCAATCACCTCGTAGGCCTACACCGATTTATGTATTCAAATCTAGTCGTCGGTGTGAGGCAATAAGCCGCATGAGTCACGTGTCACTCATTAAGACCTGCATTAAACCACGGCCTTTGCCAAACGATCGTGGGTTCTTCAGGTTCGTGTAACGTTCCGTCTTGTTAATGGACTCACATGTAACCCATCGCCTTTGTAATGCGAGAAAGTTACCTACACCCAAGCCCTGATCGCGGCTTTGGAAAAAACTCATTTTCCTGCAAAACTAGAACAGCAAACGGAGAAACTCAAGATTATTCGCGTTGTTTCCCAGGAGCAGAGCCGCCGCTTTGAATGCGCTGAAGATAGCCCATCAAGCCGTACCCATATGGGTAGCGAAGAAAAAATGAAGAAACGGTCTCCTCCATGCAAATAATCATCTAATAGAACAGAAGCGAAACATCAGATCGGCGATAGTCTTGGACAAATATAGCTCGAGGAAGTGGCCTCATCGTAGCTTGCGTTTAATTGGACAGATCGGATAGCTTTTGTTTCGTTTGCTTCCTTTCTTCAAAACTGGCGCAACAATCGTCCATCTAGATTTGCAAGGCACAAAAAAAGGAAACCATCTAAACGACAGGTAAATTAAACGATTCTTCTACCTTCAGCATCTAATCCCGATTCCTCCGGTTCGCCAAACCTCGGCCATCTGGTTCAGGCCGCGTTTCATCCTTTTTTCCTCTCTCGTTCTTCTCGCATTACGTCGGTGTAACGAAAAAGAAAGCAAAAGTGGTACCACCCGAGCTGAATTCGGTTAGACGGCAGGTAGGTGGTGAACAGGTGGTTTGCAGGTTCGCCGACCCGAACCCTGGCGCATTTTTCGCCAACCGGCACGCTGAATCAAAGCCTGAAGAGTACGGGCCTAATTGCGATCGAAACTCTGCACAGTTGCACAGTCCAAAGTCGCTATTTGTCCGGATATCGATAAAAGCGAAAGATCTTCGGGGTAAGTGGCCGTGAACTTTATTGGAATCGTTTTATCTCGCATAAGATCAAATATTTGCATTTCGGTTAATATTTCATGGGCCCTCATTCCAGGGATGGGCTGGGCTTGCTGCACTCATTTTCCTTGACAACTGGCTGAAATTTAGCTTTAGGGCTGTTTTGGCTACAGCAAACTCCGGGCGAAAAACCATCAGGGTTTTATTGTCTCGTGTGGTAATTGTATAAAATAAAAAAGGGACTTAAATAAAGAAAAAGTTCTTAAGATAAGAAAATGCGAGGTTTTGGCTTCAATATTCTCTGATTAGATTCAAAATTGGAGCTTTTTCTTCTAGCTGGGGTTTACTTCAAGAGTACAAGCAAATTTCTAATTGAAAAAATTGCGATTTGACCATTTAAAAAAATGCAAAACACAGCGGCAACCTTGCATATATATGTTGACAATTATTGCCGCGCATTTGTGGTTAGTTTTGAACTGGTGCTCCTCAAAACTTCAAATGTATAACTGTATATTCACACCTATCTATTTTGGATGGCATATGAGTGGTGGCTTTTGATCTAATGCTAATGGAGTTGATTTTTCCTCCAGGCTCAAAAGTTGCACTGTTGCCGCCTTTAAGATTCGCTCTGAAATGAGGGTAATTTTCAGTTATTTCCTTGTACTTGGAATGTTGAATCTCCCTATAGAACAAAGTGGTTCAAGTCCAGCACTGGTGTTTCAAACGTCCGTTTAAGTTGATTAACCTGCGTATTGGCAATCTGACCTAATCTTAACCCTGTTTTGAATAAACAGTGGAATACAAGGATTCCGATTTTATAGAAATTTGCAAATAAAATGATCGTTTCGAAATGGGTCGTTCACTTTTCCGTTTCCGTCGTTTGTTTGATTTTCGCTGGTTTTGAGCGTTTTCGTTCGTTGGGCGGTCGAAAGTGAATCATGAGTTTGTGGAGCTGAGGACACAATACGGTCCTCAACAATAACGTAAGAGCCGATAAGAACGACGAGATGCAGCAAAATAGAATATGTAAATGCCGACATACGTGACGATCCGTATCTATGCTAAACGTCCCGGTGTTCGAATGGACACAAACGGCGTCGATCAGATTTCCAATTACATTCGAATTATTGTTGGGCAAAAGGAGGAAAAGATCCCGATAAAGCACGGGGACAATGCGAGAAGAAGTTGGGCCTGGACTGGACAGGTCCAGATCTAGACGCTGTAGGAATGCAGCAAGTCGTCAACCATCTGAAGAATCGAATGTTGTGGGAAAAACAATGGAATTTTAGGCGACAATCGACAGAGGACTTTCGAGAGAAATGGGGGCGCGCATGTCACAGCCGATAATAAATAATGCATAAGAATGTGAAAAAGCACACAGTCCGGAAGATCATTATTCAAAAGCGCAGATATCCAAATTTATGCCCTTTTCAGGAGGGTCCATAGACCGATTTAAATTTAAAATCGATTCTCTTATTCCACGAGCTCGAAAAAGTGGCGGCGTCGTTATTGCCCACTGAATAAATCCTGATTCGTCGATGGTTATCTTGACGGTTTCGGTAATCGACGGTAACCAAAAATAAATCCATTGTCTCGAAAACGCCATCATTAATTTCGAAAATAGTCTGAGAACGAATCGGTGCCTGCTCAACATCCAACTGCCATCCAAATCCATACCATTTGCTGTCTGACTATGGAACAACACATTTTATCAATGTACTGTGTACGCAGACCAGAGCGTGATTAATCGACAATAATTAACTCCCGTATTATTTATTGTTTAGACAAAAAATGTCACCTACAAAAATTTAAATAAGGTTATGTAACCTGTTCGCATTATAATAACACCCACTCAGGCTGCCGTTTCTCGGGGTCATAAATTTGAATAATAAATTGTCTTTATTGGGAAGACTGCGTCACTGGAAAAGTGTTGAAAGCTGGGTCTACGCGAAAACTGGTCCAAATTGCATCTAGTCTGGACACATAGAGCTACTTATATACAGCATTGCCATCTAGAGAGGCAAGGAAACCGCTAGGGAGAATTTTTGTCTTCAGTTGTCTATGAAGCTTTGACTTCAACATGAGCGCTTCATGGTGCAAATCGGACCAAGAATAGAAAAGTTATCGCTGCAAGATTAAAAAGTTGATTTTTTGGGACCACCCTGTAACTAGAAGATATGGCCTAGAAACTGAAAATTTTTTTCGAGCCATTCGGCTTATCTTCAAACTTTTGGTGTTAAGATGCAAAAAACCTTTTTTGTCCAACTGGGAGCATGCCGAACTTTCCGAAATTTTGCATTTTTCCATTTGCCACCCTGTAGAAAATTTGTCTGCGATGCTTCATTTCGATCGAAACATTGACTAACAGAAAACAAATGGGGCTCAATAATGCTTCAAAGAGAAACCAAATAAGTTGGGGCAAAAAGTTATGGCAAATCTGGCCGTGTAACGTTCCTTTTGTTGAGCAGTTTAGAAGGAAAAAGGTCAGAAGTTGCGTGGTGGATCAAATTTAAAATCATCCAAATCTCAGAACGGTGGGAAAAATCGCATTCCTTGTAAGGACGTTTTTAGCTTTAAGCTGTATTTCGGTGCAAAATTTTTCAGAATCGGACTAGGGCTTCGCCCCCTTTTAAGCATCTGAAATTGTAAAAAGCCATAACTCTTAAGTGGTTGAGAAGATTCGATCAGTCGTAATGATCTTTTCGATAGCCTTTCTCAAAGACTGCAGTCCACAAATTTGGTTTTATCAGAAAATTCGTAACTTAGAGCTCCAGAACTATCGTTATTTGAACTTTCCTACCGCCTCCTTCTAAACCTCTAAAGAAATAGAGAGGAAATTGGCTAATTTCTCGGGACATTGGTTGGCTCTTTTGAGAAATTTCCAAAGTCTCTTGGCCTCACTCGATTTTAACAGAAATCCGAGAATATAACACAATAACTGAAAAAGTGCATTCATTTTTGAACAAATTTGATCTTGATTTTTTTTCGTATCAGGGTTTTAATTTTTTTAGGTGAAACCCGTACGTCGGACAAAAAAATCTAAGAATCCAAATTTTCTCAGAAATGAACGAGAATTCCAAAAATATTTTTTTGATTTCACAGAAAACAATGGGGTACCCTTTTTTTCTCAGAAAATAGCCGAGGCCATACCCGTACGGTACTCCTGATAAAAATAATGAAATTGTTTTTTCAGTGCATCAGAATGTGTGCGAACTCCATAAAGGTATCTTCCACAGGAAGATCACAGTCATTTTCGATAACTCTACCATCTTGCATCTCGGAATTTTGGACCTTCCCTTTTCATATGCAGTATTTTTCTTAAAAACGGACCGAAAATCGTCCCCTTAGATATTAGCATGTTATTGGGACACCCTGTAAACTGGTTTATGCCCTGGGATAATCATTGATCATTTCCCCAAGGCAAAACCCGATATTATTTGGCAACTTGAACTTTAACTAGGAAGAAATATATCTTGTTCATTACCATCCAGCAAGTAAGTACCTGCATGGGCTGACAATGAATGGAAAATACAATCGATTTTGTAATTCTAATGGCAATTAATGCGTCGTTTCGCTGCCACTGGTTTCCAAAAGGTCAAATTTGAAATAAAGACTTCAAGTGTGTTGGAACTTGTCGAAAAGCGGGTCATTGTATGGTAAGTGGGGGCCTCCCAGTTTAACATAAATTCAGAATCCAACTCGGTTCGCTTAGTGGGGAAAGAGGGGAGGGTTCAGTGGGTAGGGATTGAAAAATCATCCAAACTCTTGGATATTTACATAAGGAAACTTCCACATGTTGAAGAGGAACTAAGGAACAGGCATGCAAAGGGCAACAGATACACCAGGTTAATATATAAAAAGTAACACTTTAATTAAATCATTCATATAAAATCTGTATATATATAATATATGCCTTAAAAGATACTAATTAGGCACTATGTAATGGCAGAAAAAATAACATCTATTCCAAACGTGTGCTCTTCATTCTTTTGACTAGACAACAATGTATGTGCAAACCGGCCAGAGCGAACCTCCGGCGGACTGCAGATCATGAAGAAAACATCGAAAATATATTAGTAAATCTACCTATAGCTAACTGTACAGCACTCGCTCGCAAGCAATTTGTACAACGAATTTAGTCAGTCAGTCTTTTATAAAGGCACTAGTGATTGGGGCAAAATACTGTGTAGGGAGAACAACAGGAACCAGATTCAGGAATGGCCAATCGGGGGGGCTAGTAGACCTTGTCCAGGCCAGGACCAGCCCCACTGCAGCCTCCTTCGGAATGCTTGGTCAGGAGCGACATTCGCGAGAAGGTTTTGCTGCATCGAGGGCAGGAGTACTTTTTCACATCCGAGTGGGTTTGCAGGTGCGCCCTCAAGTTGGACCTGTCGGCAAACGCTCGGTTGCAGTAAGTGCAGGAAAATGGTTTTTCCCCGGTATGGGTCCGGATGTGGCCCTGCAGGAGCCACGGTCGGGAAAAGGCCTTTCCACAAATGGTGCACTTGCAGGGCAACGTGTGCGTCCTGATGTGCATCTTGAGCGCTCCCAACGAGTTGTACACTTTATGGCAGTAGGTGCAATTGGAGGTTTTCTTCGGCTCGGTGCCCACAGCGCAATGGAACTGTCGATGTTTGGTCAGTCCGGAAAACGTCGAGTAACTCTTCCCGCAATCTGGACAGTGATGTCGGATTCCGGCTCGTTGCCTCTTTTCCGACAAATCCTCTACCTGTTGAGGTGAGGGTGAGTTGTTGGAGCTGTTGGGGCTCAACGAGCTCTGGTCAACACTGGAGTAAACGGTGGGGCGCAAAGCCAGAGGCTGCACAGGCATCTGGTGCGGAGGAGACAGCGAGCTGTCGCTGTAGGGCGAGCCTGGAGGCACGTACATGTGGCTCTCATAGTAGGGGTACGGGAGTGGATAGTAAACACTGCGGTGCCAGGTCTGGGGCGCGTACTCCGGACTGAAGGGCGCATAGACAGGGGGCGCAAACCGCGGCTCCACTTTGATCGGCTGCTGGTAACTCACAAAACTCGGCTCAGGCGATAGCCTGGACTCAGGCGGAGGACTACGCAGACTGCCAGTCCTGCTCAAATCCTCCGGCTTGGTCGACAAGTTCTCAGGCTCATCGCTAATAAACACCACTGGGCGCTTCTTGAGCGGGCAGTTTTTCGCTAACCTCAACTCGGCTGAAGGCATGGCTTGTCTCTTCCAATCACTTTCTCACTAACAATAATCCAATAACACTCGGGACGGGACAGGGTCCTTTAATCGGCTACTCGCTCACTACCAACCGCTCTGAACGACTAGTCGCTGAACTATGGGCAAGAGCACTCACAGTACCATGGTTATTAACCGTGTCCCCACCACTAGCAGGTCCACGTGCCGATCGGCCAATCAGAGCCGGGCTGGCTGGTTGTGGCCAATCACCAGAAGGAGCGCAGTGGTAGGGGCAAGCAGGTGTGCTACTCCGAGTGAAAACAGTATTGTCTTGGGTCGGTGGATGGTGCTTGCTTGTTTTTTTCCCGTTGACATGGTGCACCAGATTTCGCGCGGTTGCGTAATCTGGTTGCAAAGACTGGCGCAACTGGGCTTTGTCTTTGCGCGCTATTAAGACATTACTTCAAACTGATAAGGTATCGAAATGTGTGTTGTGGCTGTCGCTAATGTCTGCCCACGGCTTTGGACACACTTTTTTACAATCTCCCTTGTCCAGTTCCACTCTGTGGTCATCGAGTTGAAATTTTCGTTTTTTCGCGGCTTTTTGTTGATGGGGGCTTTCCAGCTAATTACGGCTAGGAATTGAGACTGGATTCTGAAGACAGTACAAATGAGACTATCGATGGACAAACATTCTAGAGTTTTTCCATAGCAAGTTTATTTATATTACATGTTTAATTTAAAGTAAATTTTATGCGGAATTGACCTGGGGAGAAGTTGCAGGCTACCGGCTAGGCACAGTTAGGACTGCTGCTGGGTTTATACACCAAGAATAAGTTTTAAATTTGGTTTTACTCAAAAATGATGAAAGCCACTTTTTCATTGACTTCTCAAGAAGCTCTATTTTAAATCCTAAAATACCAAATGTTTCTCTACAGTTTCTGATCATATATTTATTCCTGTTAGCGCGCTCTTATTGATTTATTGCCGTAATCCAGGATTACTATGGATCTTTTTTTTGATGCCAGGAAAGGTTATTATTGCTAATTGCTAATCTTCTGATTTACTTTAGCATTGAAGCAATGGCAAAAGAAACTTAATTTTATAGAGGATTTAATGTCCAAAATACTGGCATTCGAAGATTGCCAAAATACACTCGAGCCTAACTTTCGAAATATCCGAAAAAAAGTTTCAAACAAGTGGAGTTCTTTTGGGGAAATCTATGAACAAATCCGAACAATACGTCAGGAAACTTTGCGATTAGGACCTTAGCGTGTAACTAACTTATCCATATCTTCGAAGATTTCCAGATGAGATTTCTTCTTTTGGTCATATCTTCCCCTTGGAAGGATTGCCAATAGACGTGATCGAAGTAGAGCTTTGGTCATATCTGCCCTCTCAAAGTTAAAAAGCAGGTTTAAAGAAGTGTTTTTGATCTTTGCCTTGTGGGTGTTAAGTGAGTAGAACCACACTCGATTTTAAAGGCAAACAGTGCTCCCTAAATTGAAAAGTTCAAGCGTGAAAATATCAGGCTTCCAACCCGATATACATAGAGGTACATAGAGGTTCGATGGGCAAAACTACCCAGCTGTTCCATCTCCCGATCCATAGCCGGGATTTAAACGTTGGCCGACTGCAAGGTGCAGATGTGTGCGGCCAAAGGTGCACTTTTACTAAAATCGGAACAGCTCAACCCCTGACCCGTCTAGTACATATCTGCACATGTCAACTTAGCCAGGTGTGAAGAGGGGCGCGATGGCCGGGGGGAGGAGCCCCCCGCGCTTCTGTGATCTACCCCTCTGCATAGGGGTGTTATTCGAACGCGTAACGGTCTTTTTTCCAATAAGGTGCAGCTGTCGCGCGACTATGAAGTAAACGCGTGCCGTCAGTGGATCTGGACTACAGTGGCAGCCCCATAGGGATTTTTCAGTTACCTGAAGATTTTGATCAAAAAATTCGGTTCCACACCTCTTTATCTAGATATCTTGCTACTTTCTAGGGAAAACCATTAAAAGATCTATGGTGCATGATATTTACCGCAGATCAGCTTAATACCTTAACAATTCCAAGAGCTTTGAGGCCAATAGCTACCTCAAAAAAGATGATGTGGTTTTCGTTTATTTAAAGCAACGTTTGGACAAGTAACATTCTAAAGAATTATGTCCTTTTTTTGGAAACACCCTGTATATGTCCGAAGAACAGTGGCGTGTACGTATGTCATATGGCGGTTCCGTGTTGCGAATGTAAATTCACATTCACAAGAGAGCAAGAAGCCGAAAAATTTAATGAATTTAATTTATTTTGGGTTTTATGTAAAAATATACAGAGTGGTTAGTGACAACTATACCTATGCTAGATGAATAAGAAAAAAATGTTATTTTTCCGATATGTTTACGATTAATCGCACAGGAACCGATATATCATGCACAATCAAGTATAAAACTGTAGATATTTTTCTAGATTACGAAATTTACAATTAAATTCCTCCAAAGTATTAGCAGAGGTTTAAAGAAATTTGCCTCAAAAATTGCCTAGAAAATCCCCAATTGTGGTCTAAGTTTGAATAAATTACTACTGGACAAGAAATAATCTAAAAAACTTCGTATCTTGTATTTTCCATACGTTTGCAAACGCCCTGTACATGCCTAAAATACAGAGACGTGAACTTACGTTTTATAAACTGCTCAACAAATGAAACGCTACAATGGCAAATTTGCCCTAATTTTGGAACTGGATCAATTTTGACAGTTTCTATAGGGTGTGCAACGCAAAATTTGTGAAAGTTTGGCATGCTCCCAGTTGAATAAAAAAGCTTTTTATTTGATTTCAGGATCCAATGCTGAAAGATGAGGTCTATCTTTTGATAAATCTTGAACCGGTTGTTCAATTTTACACCTTCTCTTTTATTTACAGGGCGGTTTAAAAAAATCGACTTTTCGGGCTTACAGTGATGGTATTTCTGTTCTGAGACGGATTTTCAGAATCGAGAGCTCATGCTAAATCTAAAACTTGTTTCAAACTAAATGTTACTTCAATTGAAAGTCTGCCAGAATCCCAGATTTCGGGGGCAATTCTGATGTGGATCACTTTTCATGTGTCCACCCTGTATACTAAATTTTTGTCTTAAGTCGATTATGAAGATTTACCTTCATTATGAACACAAGATTTGGAAAATTGGCCCAAGAAAAATCTGCCTTAAAAATCGCCAGTTACGAAAATACTATAAGAATTAATCGAAAAAACAATTTCTTTTTCGAATTCTCCTGATTTTTGCAAGCACCCTGTATATTCCTAGAACACAGTGCCGTGCACGTACGCCATATATTCGAACTTGTAAACTCTACAGAAGTGTAACTATACATTTTTTTTTGGAAAATTTCATATTAAATATACAAACAGTTTAGGAAAAGGCATACTCAAACTAAGTTATTTGATATTTTAATGTTAGTTTCACGACACACTGTATTGACTAATTGATATCTCATGAAAAGTATCCTGTATTTTATTCAGGTATTCAATTTAATGGGAAAAACCGTTTGTAGGCAAAGCGCTTTTTTACAATAAATAAACAAAATATATAAACATACAAATTTGAAAATGTGTTCCAACAACAAAATCCACTAAAAACCCTTCTAAAATCGTCGAACTCTACTCAATATACAGGGTGTTTAATTTCGGGAGGCACTCAAATTATTCAACCGACCAATTATGGTTTTCATGGTGGAAGTGGGAACGCAGTTTTTCCCATGTTAAGGCCACTTCACACGTAAGATTAAAGGCAATCATTAGCGATAGACATTTTCACGGTCGGTTTGCTTTGGCCGGGACTTTTCATCTGCTTTAACGGGATAGTGGTGGATATTGATGGGCGCTGATTCGGCTTAATGTTTTCCGCGGTAGCGCCGACCATTACCGGCAATTTATTTTCCGAACTGCTGGGAAAATCGTCCAGAATATTATTCCTGGCCTGGTAAATCATAATTATTGATAACCGAACTGGTTTAGTGGCGTTTTTTCCAAGCTGGAGATCCAGGGAAAAGAGATTTCTTGCTCAAGTTTGAATGCCGCCAAGTGGAACCATAATGATAATTTATGGGGCCGGTTTATCGAACGGGCGAAAGTGAGTGCGGAACGTATTCAATTACATTCAATCAAAGTCATTTGTTGAAGTGCCCGAAACGGTACCTCCTGATTGAAAGCCAAATGGATGAAATGTTGCACTTTGCCTTGATTGCGGCTCCATTAATCACCATTCGAGGTGGACAATTTTCGAAAAAGCCACGCAAAGCGCAAATTGATTTCGGTACGTCACAAGTTGCCTGTCCAATTCCGATTGATTATTATTTAAATCATAAATCTAACGCAAACGTTGTGGCACATAATAAATTAAGTTGTGGTACCGGGGCCCCGAGTACCAACCACGAATATGGTAAATCTTAATTACGAGAAGTATTTAAGCTGGTACCGCGCCTCGGCTTTCCATCGGCAATAAAAACCGAAACTGGTACATGTTTTCAGCTGGCTACTAATTGGGTATTCTCCCTTCTTCCTCAAAACTAGTTGCCGCTGCTGCAACTGAAGACGACCAAAATGACCAATTATTTCCTGCTAAAGACCTCAAGTTCCCTTCAGCACGCTTAAGACATGTCGCGGCATCCGTTTGGGCGTATGGCGCTTATACGCTAAGCCAGTCCATTACTTATGCAAATTTTTTCGGTGAGAAGGCGTTCAAGATTATGCATATAACATTCGTGGAATTCGGCGCAATTATTATTCCTTCCGCACAAGTGGCATATGTATGGCGCGCGATCTTGAACCAACAAACAGAACCCGGTTGACATTCACAGGCTAAATCTATTCTATGTTTTTTTAGCAAAAAATATACAGTGAGTCACAGAAGCAGTGTCTAATCCATTTAGAATTCAGCTGTGGGTTTCTGGAGAAAAGCTCGGAAAGAGCGCTCGAAAGCTCAATTTCCCATTGTGTAGACTAATTGAAACCAATCGATTCCTCCGCCACTCAAGGAAAGAAAAACCTGAAATTTTGTGGGTCGAAACTGAACATATCAGTCTACTACTCCACCTGTTTAAACCTTGTTCATCTACAGGGGGGTTTAGAAAAATTGCACGTTCAAAGAGCGCTCAAAAGCTCAATTTCCCATTGTGTAGGCTATTTGAAACTCATTGATACCTCCGCCACTGACGCAAAAAAAAATTGAAATTTTGACGGTCCAAACTGAAAATGTCAACCTACTACTTCACCAGTTTAAACCTTGTTCATCTGCAGAGAGTTTTTGAAAAATTGCCCGTTCAAAGAACGCTCGAAAGCTCAACTTCCCATTGTATAGACTATTTGAAACACATTGATACCTCTGCCACTGAAGAAAAGAAAAACTGGAAATTTTGACGGTCGCAAACTGCACCAGTTTAAACCTTGTTCATCTACAGGGAGTTTTTGAAACATGGCTCATCGAAACAAGGCTTGAAACCTCAACTTTCCATTGTGTAGACTGCACGAAACCGATCGAGTCCGTTGATACTTCGAATTCAATGGAGAATTCAAAACTGTAATAAAAATCAGGTGCCTCCAATTGGAAAAATGAAGTTGATTGTCGGAACTTTTTTTGGGCCCACCATGTGCAAATAAATTTTGGATCTAGACAACAGATTAAGTTTAAAAATAGAAAAGTGAAGTTGTGTTGATGATGCAGAAATAAGTACATGGTTCAGGTTGCTTCTGAGCGGATTTTCCTAAATTTTTCAATATTCACTATTACCACAAACGTGCCTATTTCTTTAATTGAGAGCAGCACTGTTCCTTCAACATTAAACAAGGGCTGAAGTAAGGTAATTCGCGGAAAAGTCGTTAGTTTTGGTCCAGAGCCTATACAAATCAAAGAAGCGGGTGTTTGAAGTCAGAAGCGGCAAAACAAAAATCAGCAGGCGCACGCCAAAACCTCACCTGCCCCAACAACAATGGCCTTTCGCTCTTATCCCATCATCCCCCGTGTGCAACCCTCGGGAAGAGCGAAAAGCGCCCTTAACATCGGTTCGCTTAAGGGCCGGGACGTGGGAGAGCGGAGGCACGCGACCTGGATGACCGTTTGCACATCTGCACGTGCCATTGTTGGTGCATGCAGCCCGTTGGGGTTGATTGCTGGGAATTCTCGCGCTAAACCTTATATTTTTTTTATGGCGGCCCTGTTCCATTTTGCATTATTTATAAGTTTGCCCTGTGCCGCTTTGGTACCAAAAATCAATTCTTCCATTGGAAGGAAATTAATGTTTTACGTCAAAACTACGAAAAATAGTGACAAGTTTTATTGAATACGGTCGTGTCCGTATTAGGCTCTGGTTTGTGTCCTAATTCTTAATAAGTGGCTTGGGTCGAGTGGCAAAAAGACACTTGGGTGGCTTTTCACTTTATCCATCAGGGATTTTTTCAATTTTTCTGTATAATTAATTAGCAACAGGTATTTACGTAATGTTAATTAGGCAAATTACCTTGAAAAACATCGTTGCCGTCCTTCTGATCTAGTTTTTTGCAAATATCTCAGTTTTTAATAACAATTAATTTTTTTTACTATTTTTTCTGTGCTCCCAAAACACCTCCAGACAACACCCCTAGAAGATTCATTAATTCTTTCATCTTTGTAATTTATCTGCTGTTTTATTTAAATATTTTTACCTCATTTGTCTATCAGGGTGATGTTTTGATTATTTCTCTGAATTGTTGCAAGCTCTTTCTTTTCCTCAATTCTGCGCCAATCTTTTCGCGATTTGTCTGCATTTTTTTTTCCTGTTTTTGTACATTCTGCTCTGTCCTTGTTCTCTTTAGTTTACGGCATTTGAAATTTTATGCACCTTGGAGTTTTTTTTACGTAAAAGTGCCAACTGGCAGGTGCTGGGTTGACACCGCGTGAACGACTGATCCAAAAATCAAACAGTCTGAAAATGTGGAAAAACCCACAACTGTTTCTCCATTAGTGTCATTATTGACCGCGTTTGTTTTAATTATTGTTGTTGTTTTATCCGGCAGCAAAATCACCTTTCTCCGACACGCACGTGCGGGTGTGTTCCGCATTTTATCGGGTACCGATCTGGTTCGTTCCGCCGCGCCGGTACCAAATCGTATAAAATTTTTGGTTTCGGGCTAAATCCATAACTCGGACAAGGTTAAATTAATATCGTAGCCTGCTGGTTTTTTTTTCGGAATCCTGCTCTGATTGCTCAACGCCCACAACTATTAATAATTATTGTTATCGGTTTCCATAAGGAACGTGAAGAACAACTGCGGTGGTGAATTGATTGCACACACGTCGATGGAAATCGGCTCGAAGGACCAGATGTTGCAGCCCTTAGTCAAAGACAGTTTCTTTATCGGGCTCCAGTCCCCCTTAAGCACACACTTGACTCACCCTCAAGACAATTTATTTCTCTAAAATTAGAGTGGCCATTATCTAAAAATAAGTGTGCATCCTCTCCAAAGAGGAGATTCCTTATCCAACAGCCATTTGTCACGTGCTCGCTTTCTTTACATTAAAACCGCTAAAAGTTGCCTGTTGGGGAGCAAATTTTGAAAAATTCCTTAACTTTGGCATCAACTAAGTTTTTAGAAAATTCCGGCGCGAGCAAAACGAAAGATTACGCACGATTTTTGGGAAAAACATTTGTTCAGAGCCTACCCATAGCTGTTATTGAAAAAAAATGCAAAGAAAGCCCTTTAAAGAAAGGGCTTTAAATTTTCGCTAGTCTCGTAAATTGCGACCTCAATATAACCCGAACTGAGCGCAAACGTGAAGTGCACTGACTGAATGTGCGTGCACTAACTAAATCAATGTGCGCTGCCTAAACGTGTGTACACTGACTGAAAACGAGGGGCAGTTTAAAATATTGTCAGATGCAAAAGTGCGGGGACAAAGGCTCCCCTAATTAGATTTACTATGCACAGAAATGCTTGCTTGAATATTATTTGTAGACTATATTTTTTCAGTTTCTGCTCATAATCAAATTAATTCATGAATGATAAAGTTTCTTAAAAAAGACATTGACTTGGGGGGAGTGCACGTACACTTGTGTAGGTGCTTATTCAGGCACCGCCTCTGATTGCTGGCCAACAAATAATGCGCATTTGGCATGGAACACCCTGTGGCGCCTGGGATATATTAGCTTATCGAGCAGTGTAATTACAGGCAATTATTATATGGAATTACTGTACGCGCATAATAATTCCATGCTACATAATAGGACGGGCGATAAAACCGTTTCCCTCCTAGATGATTGAAAACTGGCAAGAAAGTGGCGTAATTAGCCAAATTCTGGCCAGTCATAATCGGGCATAACATCAGGGACGTGAAACGAGTCGATTAGGGATCGATCGGATATCGACACCCCATCGCGACCCCCCCCGAGAGAAACCATCTGCCCGCCACTGGGACCGATGGCAACGTGGGTGGAATTGGCGCTTTTCTTCATTGTTCGTTGCACCTGACTGGATGGACTTGTCTGAGGCACATTTTCAATGTTTTCTCCTGCTAAAGTCGTGTCAATGACTGGGGAGTTGCATTGGAATCAAAGGGCCCAGCTGGCCGGACGAAGGTGCTTCCTTGTCGGGCATTATGGCCCGGCTCAATATGCCCGAACACGCGCTTTCTTCATAATTGGTCGCTTTTTTCCTCGAGTCGACAAAGTCGCTCAAATCCACTGACAATGATCGGCTAATTCACTGACAAGCACCGAGTCCATTGCATCATTACTCACGGCGGCCAGTACAATATAAACAAATTAGATAAATAATAAAGATAAATTGCATCGGTAATACGAAGTGTGTGTAATTCGCGATATGCGGGAGATAATAATGAAAGAGCGATTTTTTGCCGGTTGCTTGCTTGGCTGTTGCGACCGGGAACTGTATTGGCACACCGCGTGAAAACCTACTAAATTAGCGGACAATAAATAAATATTTACCGTAATTTATTGACGCTATTGTCTATCGCTTTGTTTCCTTAATCAGCGCTGCGACCGCGCCTTCACTCGAAAATGGTTCACCTATTTGCTTTTTCCCGTTGCTCTATCAGCGCCAATAAACCACACATTCTAACGCTTTCGAGTGAATATTTACCGCAAACACCTCATAAATCACACCTCATCGAACTTTTTTTTCTACCTGCGCTCTGACTTATCTTAACCAAACGCAAGATTAGGCTGGTGCATCTGGGGACCGATTGCATTCGGGCATATTTGGACGACATTCAATATGCACATACATCAGGTTTTTCCAGCATATCGGGACAAGTAACGGGAATGTTAAAATGTCCAATTTGCCCAATTTTGCCTCCATAGTGTGTCTGCACCGTTCCCAGACAGAAGTGAAGAATTTGAACTTGAGCCACTCTGTACAGTATCGGTCGTAAATCAATTTTCCTTAACAGATCTGAAATAGTCACTTCCAGGCAAGTTTCAGATAAGCCAATGCTCGGAGCATGACAAAGTTTCCAACTGGAGCTCCAAAGGGTCACTTTCAAATTTTGCAAAGTCTGTTTCCAGATAAAATGTCTGGTTTTATTTAAATTCTTACAATTTTCCAAGTATTTGATTCATTTTCTTGCTTTGTTGTTTCAAAGTTGTTAAAATTGCTCGGAGCATGACAAAGTTTCCATCGTGAGCTCCATTGAGTCAATTATTGATATTGCAAATTTAATTTCCAGAAAAGAATGTCTGTTTTTTTTTAGATGTTAAAATCTTGCGTTTATTCCATTCGTTTTTTTTGCTTTGTTGCTGTATGTAGATGGAATAACAATCCCTAGATCAAAAGGGCCAAAATTGAATTTAAACCACCCTGTACTGTGCAGCTTGCAAAAACCCTTTGATGTTTTTATTAGACGCGATCAATTTCAGGCGAGCTTCGGCTGGTTTACGAAAAAATGCTCGCCAGTGGCAAATTTTTCAACTTAAGCTCTGAAAGGGCTTTTAATAATATTGCAACTTTTATTTCAAGCATTTATATTTTTTTACTTTATTGCATAATAACAATTTCAAAATATGATTGAAGAGGAATTTATTGCACCGAAACCCTGCAGGTTTCGATTTTTTTCAGCATCAGTTTCAATTAAGAAATTTCCAAAAACAACATCTATAGTCTGGATAGTCCTAGGAAGATTTGCTCAGAGCATGACAAAGTTTACCAATAGAGCCCTGCAAGGGCAAAGAAAATCTGACAATTTGATTCGTTGCCCCAACAGCAGAAGGAGGATTTGCTATACCAATTTTGCTCTTTTGTACACATTTGCGCGTGTTCTTGAAACTCTAAAACAACTTGAGAAGACGGCAGGAACAAAATGACTTAAACGTTTCTTCGTTATTGCCTCGACAATTCCCACGATATTAATCCGAACCCCGTAGAGAATCCGTTCACCGAAAATATTTAGATTTATTAATTTCACAGTGCGGATTTAAATCTCCAAGTCAAACCATTTAAATTATGCGGGTTAAAAACAGCGAGTGCACTTTCAAGCCCTTAATATTCTCCCTGCCAGGCGAAAGACAATATTAGAAATGCAGATAATTTAAAAAGGGCCACAGAAAAAGGTACGACCGAAAAAACCCATGAATATGTACCATTAAATAAATAATAACGAGACTAGATCAGAACGGTCCATGTGCCCATTGGAAATTGGGTGTTATGCATGGTTTGGTTGCAAAGCCTTTGGCTTAATGCACTTTTCGCTTTTCGTTTGCCAATATCCAGGCTGAAAAACGGCCGGCGTGATTTATTCGACAATAAAACGTCCATTTGCAAAGTGCAAGTGGTATCTTTTACGCAATTTAGTCTAGTTCAGTTGGAGGAATTGTTCAGAATTTCCTCAATTTATGGTTTATTCGAAACAACATCCCTTCAAATTCAATTCAAAATAAAATTCCTTGGTTTCAGTCAAAAATTCGTTTATCATTCTATCTTAAAAACGTTTCGGTGTCTTTTTCTACCATCATCAGTTTGTAGGCATAGTTGTCGCTATCTTCAATTTTGGCATGACATTTCATCCCTTCAAATGTTGAGAACGCTCGTCTAGAGCAGTTTGAATCGGCAAAATCGATGGATTCAAAGCAAGGTCCTTTGGAGAACATTGAAACATTCCATACTAACACAGTTTTGCGTTCAATAATGATGTAATTAATTGATAAAGGTTAATCAAATAGTTGCAATTACTTGCTGGTGGCCAGTAACCGGCAACAACAACATGGGCATGAATCAGACGCAAAGGAAAAACGCGCGTGGACGCGAAAAGTAATTAATTTATCGATTGCTTAAAAGTCCACGATTGATTGTATCAATTTTCTACTATCCCGTAATCAGCCTTTATTTATAACTCACGAGCTGGCGGCCTTTTTTCCATGTTGCAGGTTGTAATTATTGGTATTTATGCAAATTAAATCGGACTGGCCGATGGTGTTTGATCAATTGCCCTGAAACCGGGAAACGTGTTAGTTTTAGATTCTTACGATAATCTGTGAGTCATGCAAAGGCTGACCAGAACCGAACCTTTCATAAGGCAAAGTTGCCTAGTTTTTTGGGCTCAGAGTGGCAAATTTCGCAAAATTGGAACATTGCCAATAATCGAGAGTCCAGGAAAAGTACTCTTCTGTCCTCACATAACACTTTACTGTTTTTTTTTGGTATCCTCTCATTTTTTGTGTATTCGCTTGTTGCCTTCTCTGTACGTTTCTGGCACTTTTCCTCTATGTGTTCTTCACGTTCGAATATATGTGCGTGTCATCTGCCTGGAATAGTTGAGATGAGCAGCTCTATAAGCAAATAAATCCAGACTTTCTTCGTCATTTTTTTTCCAACTTTTCTCGTTAAATCGCGTAAGTTAAGCCTGAAGGCTGCTTATACGCCCGTTTCTGCTATTCGAATTGTTTCGAATCCATCGATTAATGTGCTTCCTCAATTGTGACAATTTTTTATGCAAAAGACGTTAGTCCATTGAGACTTCAGTCTTCATCGGGTAGAAAAACCTACCCTAACAACCTTTGCTTGTTGTCCTCACGAAACTATCTTTAAAACGTAATTTCTGTTCCATCAACAGTACCACATTCAATTATTATCACACCTCCTTCCACACAGGGTGTCCTAAAGACAATTCACCATTTCTTGCTCAGGAGAAGTGAAGTTGCTTCCGCTTTCCCAAGCGAGAACTTATGGCTCAACTTATCAGCTTGCATCAACATGTTCCTAATTCTAAACCAGCTACCTAAAAATGATTACAGCCCATAAAAAACTACTTATTAAATCAAGGCGAAGGGTCGGCAGCGCCCAGGTGTGTTCCGAGTTGTCGACCTGGTTTCTAGACCAGGTGCTCCATATAAAACAAAGTATACCACCATTGCGGCACCCTTGAGCCCTGATTTTTTCTTTTATCATTTTTTTGGGCGATTTGGAGAAAATTCAACCCTTCTGGTCGATAAAAACGGATGTTTGGTGGTTAAGGTCCCGAAACGTGGCTGGGGCCGCGTAGTTAATTCGGATTTATCCCGCTTAAACTCCTTCGGATTGCTGGACTATTGCCGAAGACTTCCGGTAACAATCTCGGGCACCTAACAATAGCAATTTCGGTCTGCTAGCCTTGATAATCGTCACTTTAATAACCCTTTGAACTGGTCCTGTGGAGCGGAACAGGAACAGGCATAATGCACGTGCTTTAATAATCAAATGATTATTCAAATTCGCCATCTTCAAGGTGCGCTACAATATACCGGATGTCTCAGTTCCGGTGCTGGATGTCCAATATCCAAGCCCTCAATTAATTGCCTTTGATTGAACATTGTGTATTGACTCTATTAATAGGCGAATGACTGGACCATCTAGGTAAACCTTAACCTTGACTCAGTTTATCATCACAAGATACGATTAATGTGTTTGCATTCCGCATTTGTTGATAAACAAACGAAAATAAACCATGCAAATGTCATTAGTCAAGTTGGTGATTCAAAGAGGGATTTCTGTGGAAAACCTACATAGATAATCGGCATTGAATGCGTAATTTTCCAAGACGGATTTCCTCATCAAATGGTCAAGTGTAAACACGATTTTTTGGAACTTTTTCTTCATGTAAGCCATCGGGCCAAATTTGCTCGGAGCATGACTAAAACTGAGCTTGAAAGGGTAAAAGGACAAGACTAAGCGTGCTGAATGAACTCTCTTGCATAGTTTGGCATATTTTTGGCCCTGCAGTGGCTCTTCCCCCAGCTATGGTTATTGCTGATTAAAATTGTCCCAGCTGTATTTGGAAAAGTTGCTCGAAGCATGACCAACGTTTAAAATTTATGTGTATAAGGCGAATTTGAGTGCGAAGCGAACCATGAGTGCTTCCTGGCTGTAATCATTTGATAATTGAAACTTGTGCATTTCGTCTTCATAACATTCATTTAGAGATGGAACGTTTCAAAATATTTCGCCGTTACTCCCTCTTTAGACGATCGATTTTGGAAAATTACCCAAAATGTCGCAAGATTTTGTTTGTGTTGGTTTGATTTTGTTGTTGATTTCCAATCATATTTCCTATCTATGATGCAAATGTTGAAAATCCAGCAGGCAACACTGCATTTTTGTGTCTCAACCAGGGCCGGCGCAACATCCACATTTCTTCAAACAACATTGAAAGATGAAACTTTTTACGTTGTTGGATGTTTGAATGTGGAAGTAGCGCTTAAGCGGCACTGAAACCGAGCCAGAAAAGATCAAATAAATTTGGCATGAGTGTTTTTCGGCCTTGAACTGAACTGAGTGTGAAACCATCCAAACCTGTCCCAAACAGCAGTGGAAAGAGAATGTTTCGCTCGACAATGGTGGCAAATTTCATCAAAATCCCCAAATTGCCCAAGCGGTGGCCGATCCGACTTCAGGTCAGGTTCCGCCAAACTTGGCTAAACTTAAAATTTCTTGACTCCCCAACCAGAAGCTGCCTAAAGCTGCCTCAAACAGGAATGGAGAGAGAATCTTTCGCTCTACCATGCCGGCAAATTTCGTAAAGATCCCGAATTTGCCCAAATTGTGGCAAAAAGCCTCAGAACACGGCCGTGACAGGGAACTGACCATATTAAAATCAAAGAGGCAGCAGTAGAGATGGGTAACTCAGTGAATTTTCAAGAGCCGGCGCAATTGCTTGGTGCGCCACTCCAATGCACTGGCGCATTATATGTTGCGGTCGCCTACTTTTGACGTGGCTTTTTTTTAGGTGGTTTAGGTAAAATTTTTCCAGTTTCGAGTATCGTAAAGCTTAGCTTTAGCTTGCCATTTAAATTTTAATGAGTTAATGAGTTATAACTCATTGGTTGACGAGTAACTAACTCACAATGCAGCAGCAAGTCAAAAGCGCAACTCAACACAGTGTTACCCATGCCTAGGCAGCAGTGTTCTTTGCATTGAAAACAGGCATAACTTGTAGTTAGCGCGTTCATAAGGTGAAGAATTCATAAAACACTGCTGACGATAGTGTTTAAATGTATGAAAAGAATAGACGAAAATAGAGAAAACAAACGGTTTTTTTCAACCAAATAAAAAGCATTTGAAGAATAGGAAAATGAATAAATTTCTTCAGTTGGCTGAAAAGGATTCAACGGCATGAAAAAAGGTAAAAATTTCCGAAGCAACATTACAGTTAAATTCAGTCGCAAAACGGTTACAGTGATGACAAACAAAAGACAAATATTTACCTGCTTGATCAACAGCATGTCGAGGTCATTAAAATACGTTAAAGGGGCATTGATGGGAATTTGTCTAGATCAAATAGGGCCCTGTAAGATAGTGATGTAAAGTGCCTGTAAATATTATGATATTGCGTCTCTTCATGAAATTCGCCACGTTGCTTGTAGTCGTTTGATAAAACGGTGCATCGGCTCCACAACGCGATTTAAAACAATCAAACGACTCAATTAATCGATTCCGATAAATAAACCGTTTTGTTTATCGATTACGACGAGATTGCGGATACAGAAAGCCTTAACAATTTTATCACATCCTATAGCGAAGTCCTGTTCCCAATCACCTGTTCACATGTTGACAAATTAATCGGTTTTACGACTTTTACTTTTACTGGCCAGCCACTGTGGGAATCGAACGGTTGCATTTGCATTTTTATTATTGTCACTGGCCGATTATGCAACTGGCAAGCCATGCCCATCATCATTGCAATGAGACAAATCAAAGAATTTCCAGTCGGTGCAACGAAAAAAAAACACACACACACACTCAGATCGGGCATAAATCGGGCCATTAAAATCGAGTGCCGGGCAATCAATTGGGACCCACTGGATCGGAACCATGTGCGTGGGCACCCATTTTTATAATTGCCCTAGTGATATAACGAATTCCTTTTAAAGTGTCCGAATGCCACAGATTACTCGGAAAATCAAACGAGTCATTGCACATATAAATTCATTCGGTTTGTATCTACGGGTTGATTTGTCACTGAGAGTTTTCCTCAACACTTCGCATTTTAGTCTTATTTTGTTTAAACAGGCCCGTAAGCACATCACCAAAAGAGTACTGCGATATTCTTTGGGTCCTTCTGACCTAACTTTTACTAAGAACAAGGTCTTTCTTCTTCAAAAAAAATATATTTTTCAAATTTTGGTTCGATGGATTTTCGGAAACTCATGTTTCATTTAAAACTCATGTTGTGATGAAGCTACCGAGTTCATCCGCTTCGGGCAAGTGAGGAATTCTTGAGTGCCTTGGCACAAAAACTACCAGTACTTTTTCTTTGGTAGCTGGAATCAACTGATTTTTTTTGAGGTGATACATGAATCCTCTGTTGACATTTTTGTTCTCCTTATAAAATCTTGCAGCATTCATGGTTTGGGCGCAAAAAATATTTCTGTTCTCTTGCCAACTGACAATTTTAGACCGTCATTAACTTTACACATTAAAAGTTATTCCCGTTGAGCAGGAAGAGGAAGTTTTGGCCAGCGTGATTGATAAGGCAGGTATAAGTACTTGCCTTTTAAGTCCTGCAACACACATAATTTGAGCGTGCGATTTGGGGATTTTAGATAAGAAGAAACTATATCCTGCTTACTCATGGCCAAAATGTTTTGCCGCTAAATCTTCCTGCACGTTCAACTGAAACAAACGTTTATAGCCAACGCGGTCTTTTTTTGTTCAAAATGTGCGCACTTCAATGTTGATGGTTTAGCATTATTTTACTTTTTCGTGTCCAAAAGAACTCATAATCTTTGCGCCCAGCATTGGGCAACGTCAATGGCGTTAAGTCCAGATCCGTTAAGTCCGGATCTGCCAGTCCGGCTCCGAGCAATTTCTCTAGTATTTCACTCTTTCAAACTATTTTACTTTATAACGGACGTACTTCTGAATCTCCTCAGTTCAGTCTCTTGGCACTATTTAATGTTGAAGTTGTGCCAGAGCCCTTCGGGCACGACACTGTCAAAAAAAAGTGTTTTTTATGCACCAATCAGTGCCGTGCCCCTAGGATTTGTCAAACATTCACAACCGACTCATATCTCATGTCTATTAAGCAGAAAAAAGTGTTTTTCATTCATAACCGATGCGCTCCTGCATCTACTCTGAAAGTTGGCGCTGTTTGATGCCTTTGATGAAGAACTGTGTTGTTGAAGTCATACGAAATCCAGCCGATTTAAGAGCTACGCACAGCAAACGGCAGCAAAAACAACTCGCACCGTCGATAAACAATGCAAATTCGGAAAATTAGCGAACAAGTGACTTCATCAATGTCGCTTATAAAGACAACATTCTCGGAAGCATCGTTGTCAGCGCACTTATGGGTGTTTACGGCGATTATCCGCAAAATTACAGCCATGAGCGCTTATTTATTACAACCACACATGGTAAATTGCTGAGCGATGAGCCCAACTATCACTGTGCGAGTACAGAACCGGTTTGGGCCCGTTCTACAGGGGGTAGCTGGCTCCCCTTTGAAACCGAACTGGTTCCAGCCCACCTAAATGGCCCTTTACGAGCGTAAAAGCTAAAACAGTAGGGAGGAAAAAATCGTTGCAATTCACTTGTCCCTGTTTGCGCCCATAAATCGCTGGGACAAGTTGCAAAATGGCATTGAAGAGGCAGCTTGACGATGAGAAACTTGGCCATGTTTAGGGTCATAATTTTCGAGACCTGCGAGGTGGATGAGAGTGAGCAGGTTTGGCCACTTTTCATAGAAAGACAATAATTCCGTTGGATAATGGTCCATTACTAAATCGTGCCCGGCATGGTTATGAGGAAAAGTTCTTTGTCCGGCCAATTTCATTAAGCGACAGCCGGCGGCCAAACAGCAAAACTTACTTATTGGATTTGTTAATTAACACATTATCAATTATCGCCCGATACATTATAGGCCATTACGTGTATCGATTCAGTCGACACATGATTTATCGATTTGCGTCTCGCTTCTAATAGAAATTCAGATCGCGATCTTCGCCAATAAAGTGGTCTTGATGGTGCTTTGTCTGCCATTATGTATGTAAATCATTAATAGCTTATTTTCAATCATTGAATTAAATGGATATGTGGAGAAAGTCTGCAGTGTTCATACTGTTGGTTTGGTTCAATACAATTTTCTTCATTCATTTTCTCAGGAGACAGTAACTGTGCGGCTGAAGGGATTGATTGTAGGCAATTAGGCAGGAAATACCAAAGAAAAACTACGAATCAATCAATTGACTACAATTATAATGAGCCAGAGGCGTTTTACTCAAGTTTAGAAGCCTCAAAACAAACATAATAACGGGCCACTTTAGTGCCAAAGTAGGAAGAGGAACAGTGGAGGACACTGTAGGGAATTATGGGCTAGAAGCAACAAATGAGATGAGAAATCGATGCTTTGCACTTGGGCTTCACCTGCAGACAGCGATATCCAGACACCAAATCGATTGCGTTTTTTGAAATGGAAGTTAGAGCTGAACTTGAACAGAAGAAACGTTTGTGAGAAGAATGACACCAGCTTTCATACCGTCGATAGAAGCAAATGAAGATACATGCAGACTCCTTGACTAAAGAAAATAAAGAACGCTGGACTGGAGAAAAGTGGTCAAGAAATAGTCCATGGTCTAAGGACTGATCCGCCTTTATATTTATTCCAATAGAAGAAGAAGAAGTGTGATAAGTGAAATTAAAGACAGTATCGTCCATCCTCGCTAGCAAACCATCAGCTGCCCACTGTAATAAGGATTGTTTTTCACCATGACGCTTACATTCCTGGTCCTATTAGTCGATGGGAAGTGAGCCAAATAAGGAAAATATCATCTAATTAAAAAAAAATGCTGACCATGAAATTAATGGCAAAAACCATCAAACTAACTCTCACGCATTGCTTGCACACCGAATTAGGAACGACAAAACGATTTTGCCTGATCAACTACTGGCAGTTTGCATAGAACTATGGTGCGATAATTGCGTCAACTGATTATGGGGAATTCGCATTCGACAACAGGTGGTTTGGGCTGTTGATTTTCCCATGGTTGTTGTGCATCGGTTCGTCTGTGCAAATTGATAAGCCATTCGGACCTCAGCCCGCACCCGCCACACCCAATCTAATGGCTCGATTCGATTTGCTACCGGAGGCCTGGTTTCTTTCAATTCGTCGAATGGTTTTTTGGACATTTTTTCACTGTGCAGACAATGGCCGAATGAATTATTCAATTTCGAACGGTGTCGATTGCGTGGGGCTTAATTAGTGTGCCACATTTTTGCCGTGCTGAATTAGTACCGAGAAAAACGGGCCGCGCCCAGAAAACCACCTTGGCTTGGCGAAAAGACAAACGATCAACGGCTTCAGTCTCATGGACTCTCTTTTACCTTCCTTGACTAATACACGGTTTGCAAAAATAGAACAAATTTGCCACCCAACCAGGACTCAGTACAGGAACACATGATTAAATTTACAAATTTTATCTTGAGCTTCAACTGGGTTGAGTTCACACGTTAAACCTGTGAATACCAAGAGAGCACAACTGGCGTGTTTTGTGTGTAAAAGAGCCCACTTTTGTATGTAAGACGTGAAAGTTTCAATCATAGGCCATCATCAGGGACTTGAGGAAAAGTACACGAAGTTGGATTTGGCAATCGGGACTCTAAAGGGGCTGCCTGGTTTATGTCAGGTTAAACAACTAGTGGGAAAGAACCAAGAGACAATTGAGGATTTTTGTTTTCGAAACGTCGTACTTTTTTATATAACAGTTGAAAATTTCGTAACCGGGTCATCATCAGAGATTTTTTAAGAAATTTACAAACTTGAGCAAGATTTGCAGTGAAGTTGTGCAGAGTGTGTGTGGATTACCTGAGGTTAAAGGTTAAACCTGCAAAAGCCAAGAGAGACAGACAACTGGCGTGTTTTGTATGTAAAAGAGCGCACTTTTATATATAAGACGTGAAAGTTTCAACCACGGGCCATCATCAGGGACTTGTGGAAAAACTAACGAACTTCGGTTGGATTTGGCAATCGAGATTCAAAAGTAATGCCAACTTTATCTAATGAAAATCTAATGCAAATTTATCTTTATGCAAATAAAATCCCAATTAAAACACCTGAACCTCATTCGACAAAAAAACCACCCAGATCAAGTCCGTTTTGGTGGAAACAACAGGGATATCGAAACGATTCGAAATCGACTCATTTATCGCCCAACTCAACACGGTTATCTCGGTCAAACATCCGAAAATGCTGTACTTATCACTTGTCTGACTTGGCTCATCCTCTTCACCGACTTTTATCTCGACTTTTGGCGATAGACTAAGTCAATTCAGTGCAGACCTAAACACACGCCATACGACGCGAAGAAGTAGATTGGCGTTTGATGGCCGAGATCGAGCAAATATTGGTTGAGAGCACGTGCTGTATGCAGAAATCCACTAAAAACGACTTAGTGATTTCAACTTTAATGTATTCTAAATTGCCCAATTAAGAAACGATTTCCTTAAGCAGCACCTGTTTGCCAAGCAGATGAATTACATTTATTTACACATAATCTACAGTCAATGTTTAAAATTAAATATGTTTGTTTCGATAATCTTATGCGCCTAATGGATATGACTCCAAATAATAATCATTTAATTAGTGAATATTCTGATAATCACAGTTTTCATTCAGACGATATAAAAATTTTTAGACGTTTGTCTATTCAAACTATGACTGATTTGAAAGTAGCAACTGGAAAGGATACAATTGTTAAGAGGCACTTGGCTCTAAAGATCCCAAAAGTTTCCATAAGTTTTCATAATGGATCTGTTTACTAGACTCCGCACCCTCTTGAAAAAATTCGCACTTTTCCACGTAAAGCAAGTAGCGATTTGAAATGTTCTCTATCTGTAGAAGACAGTTAACTCTGAAGGTTCCGGAAGTAAAGTTAAAGACGGTAAAGTTCGACTCAACATCGGTTTCATACCGGATGTTTCAACACAAAAGCGCTGCCTCCTTAAAAAAATGCACATCTTTGATACTAAAGCGAGAAGCAATTTGAATTATCATCATCTTAGAAGATACATGGGTAAGAAAGGTTCCCAAAGTCTCAATAAAAATTACCCAGCGTACTGATTTTTTTGAGCTAGCTAAATGCGTCTCAAAAGTTACTTAACTACGCTCTCCTATAAAAATTGGAATCTTCCAAACTAAAAATCAAAAGTAGGCAAAATGAAATTTTGACCATCTTTAGGAAAACTTCATTCTAAACATGCTCAAAATCTTCTAAAAATTTCCAAGAATCCTGATTTTTCCAGCTTGGAAAATATTGGGTCCAAAATTAAGAATATTTGCATCTTGCGGCCCTAAAAAATATGCATCTCCCAAAACTAACCTTCCTTCCAATTTGAATTTCTGCCAATAACTAGCAAATGCTTCTCTCTAACTATGCTGAAAGTTTCATAAAAATAACCAAAAAATCCTGCAATTTTGTAGCTTACTGAATATCGGTAGTATTTTGGACGGTTTTACCCAACTGCGTTCTATTCTATAAAAATGTGTATCTCCCACACTAAAGCAAGTAACAAACGCGAAAGTTTCACTGTCGTTAGGGTAGACTCTGCTCTTAAAATGCTGAAAGTGTCATCAAAATCGCCTGAAACTCCGAGTTTTTCCAGAGTTGTAAATATCGGTCTTATATAGAGCGATTTTAGTCAACAGATCTTTCGACTTTAAAAATTCGCGTCTCCTAAATCAAAGGAGATAGAAACTTCAAATTTTCACTATCTTTGGATAATACTTGACTCTAACACTGATAAAAGTTTCATAAATATCTCCCCAAATCTTAAATTTTCCCAGCTAATTAAACATCAGTCTCATAGTGAATTAAAAATTCGCATCTCCCAAACTAAAGCAAGGAGCAATTGCAAATTTTCACGATTTTTAGGAAACATTTAACTCTACAGATAGCATAGCTACAACGCGCAAGTAAATCCTGGTTGTATCCTCTCCAGAACGTTCAAAGGGCGAGCCATTTAAAAGAAACTGAATTTTCCGAGCCCGCAATTCGAAACGTCCAATTAAGACTGTTAACACAATTTCCTGGTTTCGATCGACCGGCTCTGTTGAGAGAGTCTTAATTAAGCAGCTTTCGTAACATTCAACATTCAAATCAAACTTGAAATTGATATCTCAAGGGCCACAATCATCGCTAAACAATACTAAAGTTACATAACTTGAAAGTATTTCTTTGTTATCGCAAAAGGGAACTTTGTGAACGAGAAGAGAGCGGAAATATTGCCGTCCTTTCCAGAGAAACCGAGGCGTGGAGAAGTTAAATCGCATTTAATTGTTAATTAAAGGCTCTGAAAAATTTAGCAAATTTCATAAATAACCCATTATCTGGGGACAAACGAAATGGAATTCAATTTACTGGCCGGAAAGTCGAGTGCTGGCTGTAGAAAATCAACAGCTCCAACCTACTGCTAAGATGCTTTTGATGTATTTCTTAAATTAATTCGCGCAGGATTGCCATTAAGTTTTTTAGTCTGGATTACTACCATTTACCACAAGAGCTGGCAGGTGTGCGTTCTAAGGGTTTACCCTAGAGAATGCTTGCTGCAGATGCAAGCGAAACGTTCAGGGTTAGATGTAGGTGGTTACTACCGGATCCTCATAACCTCCGTACTCTGCACCGATTTAACCAGTTTGATGTTTTATCTAAAAACGCTCAGTGGCAACAAAATTAATGTTAACTAAGACATTGGGCGGATAAGCGTTTGGGAATAGAGGCCGCCCCGGAATTAATTATCGCGCAAAACGTAATTCGGAATAGGGCGCATGTTGAGCCGAGATGAAAAAGCGGTTTTTAATTGAGGCCCTAAATAAATGGATCAAGTGAAGACATAATGTCCCCGTTTCTGTGTATAGAAAAGTGGAAATTTGATTGCGATTACTCACCTCTGGCTGATTTAACTGATTGCGGGACGCCCTGGGCTTCAAAGAATTCGGATAAACCATAATCGGTCACTTTGAGCACCCATCGTGCATCAATCACGCAATTTCTCGACGTCAGAAATCCGTGCACCCGAATCGGGGTAGAGTGAAAGTACCGCATTCCCTAAAAACAAAAGAAAAAACGATCAATTTCACTGTGGTTCCTTCGCCTGGATATAAAGGACTCATTTGCTTAACAAATTGCTGGAGCCTAACACGACCATCACACGATGAAGGATATTTCCAACATGAAAAGAGAATATTTGAGTTTCGATTTGGGCTTAATTAGCACTGTGAATCATAATCGCTTTTGTAATTCGCCGTTATGGTACGTTTCCGTGCGATTAAAGCTTGAATAGAGCAGAAATTCCCTCTTAAGGAAATACTTTTCTTGAGGAAATAGAAAAGAAAATTTATCTTTAGGAAATACTTGACTAAAAAAATTTTAAAGTTGCATAAAACTTGCGCAAAATTCTGATTTTTGTCAGTATCGTAAATATGTACTAAATCTGTGCCCAAAATTAATAAATATCGGTCTCATAACGGATGTTTTTACTCTAAAGCCCTCGCATTTCTGAAACTAATGCAGAAAGCAATTTGAATTTTTCATCGTCTTTAGAAGACATTTGAATAGAAGTATATCCAAAGTTTCATGAAAATCGCCCAGAATCCTGATTTTTTCCAGCTTGCTAAAACAGCCTCAAACAGAGGTTTTCATTCAACTGCACTCTCTCTAAACTAATGCAAATAGCAATTAGCTGAAGTTTGAAAAACAAAAAAATATTTCTGCTGCAGCTCCAAGACACTTCTTCCCACTAAATATACGATTTCAACTGAAGATTCCTTAAGTGTGACAAACTTAACATTAAATGGATCAACGCAGAAAATCAGAGACAAAAAACGAAGAAACAAACATCATTTTGATATGGCCGGACAAGGTGTTGGCGAAACGTTACAACTTCACAGCTACCTGACAGACCGATCGGGGATTTTTATCGATACTTCAACCTAGCAGGGAAGATGGAGATAAGCGACGCTTTATGGTACAGCTTGCGAAACACGGTGGGCAAAACAATGGGCGTTTTGTATGGCGCCAAACACCGTGAAGACCTTCGGGAAAACCGCAAATTCCGTTTATTCGCGCATATTCTATTTGAATCTTCCAGAACATTATTTTTTCAAAAGGAAGAATTCTTCGAATTTCAACCTTTAGGACTGTCGGTGGGAAAACAGGTGCCGCGCAAATTTAAAACACATGTTCCTACCTCGAGGACCGATTTCAAAGACCCCCCAAACGGACAACAACCTGTTCTAAACACGTCTCGAAACAAGTGTCCGCCAAATTGGACACTTAAACGTTAAGATCGCTTTGTTAAAGGTTTAATCTTCCCTCCAGATGTTGCAAAAGGGAATATCGAAGAGATTTGAGAACAAACCCCCATATGTTTCATTTTGGGTTTTGTCGTTTTCACATCCTCACTCGAAAACCAACACTGAAGAGTGTTGAAAATTAATCTCGCATAAAGTTTGCGGTTTTTCTGTAAAATAAGTGGCTGCAACTGAACACCAGAACTGAAAGCACTTGGAATAAGCAACGATTAGAACAGGTTTTTGAGTTTGATAGAAACAAGCACTAGCACTAAGCATGGGAAGCTGTTTAGAGGTTTAAAGAAGTTGTACATCTCAACTCAACTCAACTTGTTCCACTAGAAAACTTTCATTGAACTTCAACCTGTGGTTTGAGCTCGAAACATGCTGGCAAGCAATGAAATCTGATGATGTGAAGTGAAGTTCATGGATGAAGTGCAGGAGGCATTTTTTATGTGGCTCAGGAGACTGAACTTTTAGACCCACTTTTACCACACTCTCGAAAAGAGCCAATTTTCACCCGATACACAGCCTTTTGAAAGCGAAACCGTTTGTAATTGCACGTATATAAAAGTACCCTTAGAAACACCACCTTGTGCTATAGAATTTCACTTGCGCATGTATAATCAAACATCGATCGTACAGGTCTGAAACAGTCTAATGCCTTGTCACACCTTGCGTTCTAAGCACACACAACAACAATAACTCGTTTTTTTAAAGCGAGTTTCCGTCCGATAACTGGCACCCCAGTTGATAATCAGAACATTCAAAGGGTTCATTATGCGGCGTCTGAATGCCTGCCACTGTTGAAATGTTTGTCGTATTGATATGGAGAATCTATCCGACTTGGAAATGGGGTTCAAGAGCACAATCGACACTCTCAAGCTATTTATAGCAAACTTGGTAGATTTAGGACACTGCTCCACATCGCCTGGTCCATGTTGTTTATTAGTGGGTATAGTTGCTCTGTAACAACTGAGAGTCAAAGCCTGCGGGTACGAAAATGGAACGACCTACTCACGAAACTCTAAGGGAAATCATGGTGGCAGGACCCAACCTTGAAGGAAATCCTGAATGTAAGCCAAGGAAATTATGTTCTAGAGGAGTCCATGAGGAGATGAAAGAGCAAGGTTTAGCTGTAAAAGGGGGTACCAACAGAGAAGAGTGAAGATCGGGGATCGGAAGATGTAACAGTTACACACTGAGCCACTTAGAATAAATAAACCCTCGCATACAAAGAGGCCAGAATAGGAAATGCACTTCGGAAATAATTTCCAGTGAAAATCGTACCTGAAGCCGGTCCCCCGCACACAAAAAGCAATTTACAAGCATTGAATAAGTAAGTAGTTCGTAGTATTTGGGTAATGGTCGCGACGTACAAGATCGTAATTTAGAAAATCAACTTTGGTGTCAATGGAGGCGGGGTGTGGCCCTCGCTATAGAACAACCGGCAGATCGGTACCGGCGATATGAAATCGAACAAGTCGGATTAACATGAGGGAAAATGGATTGATCGAGGCTGTTGAGTTCCCTTTATACAGTGTGATTCAAAAGTGGCGGCATTCCTCTGGGGGTGTTTTGGGACTACTGGAAAAATAGTAAACAAAAAAATAAATTCACTAAATAAGAATATTTTTTAAATACGGCGCGGCTTAATAATTTAAAAATTCAATTTTATTTCAATAATACCTCCAATAAAAAGTTATAGGTTAATGAAACCAACCTACGGTAAGTGAAGAAATTATAAACATTGAGTCATTAACCTTTAAATACGAAAATTATTTCGGTGCTTGGTGGTAAAACGAAAATGTTAGATATAAATCCGTGATTCTGAAAAGTGAGTTGAGCAGCTTCTAGTATTCGTGTAACTAACTCCTGCTCATTTTGTACCGGTGTTCGTGTTCGATAGACAAGAGATTTAATGTGTCCCCAAACGAAAAAATCCATAGGAGTCAGGTCAGGAGACCTTGGTGGTCAGTTTACTGGTCCATTTCGGCCTATCCACTTGTCTGTGTGCTCCTGATTCATCCAAGCTCTTACCGGAGCAGCGAAATGGGCTGGAGCCCCGTCCATTTGGAGCCACAGATTTTGAACCGAGGCTAGGGGCAGATTGTCAATAAGATTTTCAAATTCCGAATGAAGAAAAAATAAAAAATGTTCACCATTGAGTCGAGATGGCAAAATTACGGGTCCCAGTAGGTGAACCCCCAGAATACCTGCCCAAACATTAACACTAAAACGGTTTTGATGATGTTGGGAAATGGAAGCATGTGGGTTGTCGCCCAGCGCCAGCACTCGGCTTCCCGGAATTTGGCTACATTTTAATTAATGCGCGACCCCCAAGACGGTAAATCAATGCGCCACGAAAGTTTACGATTTTTTTTGCGCCTGGAACGCATCATGAATGAGGCAGCTGAATGAACGGACACCTTAAGAGCCCGGACAATGGGGGCCCCGTGTGACAAAAGTTCTCTCCACATCTTTGCAAGTTATATATATAGCGAATCCGACTATTGTGCTCTTTGAATTCGAGCAGGTTATGGGACCTTTGTGTGCAGCACCTGAACTGCCAAGGTACCATTCAGGTCAGAAATTCCTCACTTTTAATCAAAAACCTAAACAAACAGCGCTTTTCTGCTGTTTTTTACGGCGATTTTTTACTGATTTTTTCAAAGTATTTTTTCAAAAAAGTTTGATTGTTTTATTGCTGATTTTCTTTAGAAGATTATTTAATACAGTATTTAATTTTCTTTAGAGTGTTGCTTCGATTCACCTCTTTAATCCATAACCCATTTAAACATGCTGTTGGCCCCATTGAGAGCATGACTTTGTATGACTGTGCTGAAAGCATGACTGTACTTATTACAGCTGGCCAATCCGAGCCGATAAATCCTGCCTATTGGGTTTTTACTAAAATCAATCAGTTTAATCAAGTTAAAGCAGTTTTACCAGAAAACAAGCCTTAAAGACTTCATCCAAATAAATCGTGCGAATATTTAGTCATTTTCAACTTAACGTTTATTTGGCTCGTTTGAGCCGGTGCTCTATCGATAGAGCACTTCATCTTCTCAACGCTTTTCAAGATTGGTTGGTCGTCATTGAAGGGTTTGATGTCGAACTAAGGAAAGTTTCAAAGGATATCAGAATCGGAGTAAATTGGTTTTTTGCTGACGTTTCGCAAGCACGAGTGGTGTGCATCTTCAGAGATGTGCTGCACAAAGCACTGGTTTTGTTAGGTTAGGTTTCGTTGTTAGTTACTGGTTAGAAGGCCAGTCTGATAGCAGATTTCCTAATCCGCTCGGGAAAAAAAGTGTGGGTAGGTTTGCGTTCGTTTGGGTTCGTTTCGGTTAGTTTGGGTTGGTTTGCAGCCCGATCGAATCCGACACGAGCCGTCCGGCAGGACACCAGGCCGGTAGTCTTTTAGAATATTTTTTCCACCGCCGAAGTTTGACATACAGATACTGAAAAGACACTTAAAATTTATTTTTAACTGGCAAATCGACGCAAAACATTGATGCTGAACATATGAGCCAGACAGAAAAAAAAAAACGTTTCAATAGTTTGAGAAACTTTCTTCTCTTGAGTAACTGAATACTGTGGGTAAACTAACACTGTGTAACAGAGAATTTCGATTTAAATAAGGGAGTCGAGCGTTCCTTTGTCGACTGGTAATCACTCACTCAACGCGACACAAAGAGCCATTCTTTGTAGAAAAACACTCACCCACTGCGGTCTCCCTTTTGACCATCTTTAACCCATTCATTCATGGTCCGAAGACTGTTGGAGTGTTGATCGAGGTTTAGTTCTGAATGGTCTGAATCAACCAAGCCATGCACGATCACGCACGCTGTCTCACAAAAGAAGAAACAAAACAAAAAATTCGGCGGTACCCTCACAACCGCCCACTTGAATCCATAAACGTGATTTGATCAAAAGTTGTCCATCTGGAGCGGAATGTTCGTAAGAAAAAAGACAAACATTAAAAAATGTCGTGAGATTAAGCAAGTCAGCATTCCAGAGGGATGTTGACTGAGTGGACAAAGATGGACTAGCAGGCGCCTGGATTCTGCCCGAATTTCCAATGGCAACATTGGTCGAATCGGGTCAGTGGACATTAGATAAGTGCAAATGGTACCGGTACTCGGCCAGGTCCAGTAACACCTTCGCAACTCCGTACTCGGGCGTTACACGCTGATTTATTCCCCGATAATTTGTCACATTACGCGTATTTATCGGGCCGTTAATTGTCCGATAGAAAAGTCACTTACCATGTACCAGGACCATAAATTACCGAGCCTAGTCGCAGTGAAATGGTATCGGCGCGCTGTTTGGGGATTTTTGATTTAGTGCGACGTGTTGAAAATGTCTTTCGGCACTATTTTCCCGGATGATGTAGTACTGGTGCTCGGTACCATTCAGTTGCTGATTTATCGCGATGCTGATCCCAACAGGTTGTTGCTTAAATTTTAATTGAAATCGGACTATTTCAACGCAAATGAGCTGATATTTTTTGAAAAAAGATGGATCTCTGGCCTGTTGAAAACGTCTGTAAGGTTGGCCAGGGGCTGAGAAGGAATCTGTGGATTCGGGAGGAGAAAGAATGGCCGCATCTGCCGGTATGGCACATGCCTCGAGTCGGGTAGCAGGTAATTTTGGATGAAAGGAAGGAATAACGTCAAGCCATTGTGCAACATCGAAATTCGATCCCCGAATCGAACCCGACAATGGCCGGCGCTTAAGCAAAAGCTCGCACAGGGTAAACACGTCATGCTGTTCTATTCCGCATTTTTTCTTCGATGATTTATACATGACTTAATAGTTAAAAGGTCGATGGCATTTTTCGATATGGCCTGGAGCCCAACCTCCGATTCTATTCAAATGCAGCTACGTTCCCTCCATTTTCAACGCATCATTTGAAAAATCCTAAACACATTCTCGAAGGCAAAAGGCAAATCTTAATAATAAATAAATGTGACTCTCCAAATAAATACTTTTTTGTAAATATTGCGAATCTTCAATATGGGTATCAGAGTTCCCCCAACGGGTTTTGCCACGAACGAAAATGTCCGCCAGGTGGATGAAAAACAACTTTCCGGGTCCCACAAGGTCCCCCAAACACGTTTTGCCCAAATTTTCATTGAGGACGTCCTGTTGACAGCCGTCGTATACCTACCTCTGCAGAACGATGAACTTGAGACCTGATATCTACCAAAATCTACCACTTTTGGGCAGACAACCCCACAAGCAGAATTCCACATCGAAATCACCTTGTTATAGAATCCCCTCAGGCTTCAAGCAAGTAAAAACTTCCGATTTCAAGTCAGAAAGTGTAGGCCAAAAACCAGTTCAAATTATCGTTAAAAAAGTTCGCAGAATCTCCAAGTACTCGACGATTTTAATCCTTTAATATCCGACTATTTCCTGTTGTGAGAACAAATATTTGTGGTACGTGCTCGCTATTTGTTGTTCTAATGCCGCGCTGACAATTACGACGCTTGTTAGCACTTTAACGGCAATTTGCGGCCAAGTCAACAAGACCAAACAGACGTTTTTCTTTCAAATGGAAGTGATTGAAAAATTCAAGCTGAGAGCAGTTTGGCTGCCACTGGTCTTCCTAAAACCCCCCCTGAAGCTACACACACACAGGTAAATACCAGACAGATGGTATTTACCTCGTCCATTATTATATTCGCCGGTAGCGCACCTTTCGAATTAAAACGTACACAAAATGGGGCCCTTTTCTCGCTGCCTTCGATTCCGATTTTTCTTGCTGCGTTACAAGTGCCCCGCCGCAGGCCTCATTGAAAAATCGGGTCGTTTGGGAGGCTTGGGCAGGTAATGAATTTCATGAATATCCGGATGGATGGGTAGTACTATGGCGGACTAACTAACCAGCCGATTTAACAACAACAGGTATTACCGGTGGTGTGTTATGCAAAGCAGATTAGGGCTAAACAGGAAACTCTTTTTCAATAGGTTTTATCTCTGAAAACCTGTACCCTTCCTCCCTATTAATGTTCCACGGGACATACGACACATCTTTTCATTCCTGTTCAGTAGTTCGGACCTCTGATGTAGGTAAGAATGTAGTGGAAACTTGTCATTTAACGCTGAAAACTGACATCCATCATATCTATCAAAATCGTAAAGAGTGGGGGACAGATTTGATGGCTTGTTGCACAGCAACACTTGAAACCTAGGTGATTTCTGTCATTAGACTGATGTCATTTAACGTCAAGAGACGACACCTATCAAAATAATCTTAAAGATTGGGGAAGTTTGCTGACTTGTTGCACAGCAATGCTTGAAACGTAAGCAACTTCTAATTCATCTGTTTCTAGATTTCCTGAATTGTTGGCGCTAGATTTATTTTGCTCTTTCCACCTCATTTGAACACGCGCTTTTTTTTAAATAAATATTCATTATTATATACGAAACTAGTTCAAAAACTAGAAGTTGAGGTCAGATCAGGACGCTTGTATAGTCAAGTCTCTAGCAACAAAATCATTAGTACACCTGAGGAGGAAAAGGTGGAACTGAAGAAAAGTGTTTATTTGCAACTTCACTGCCGTGAAATAGCTGAGCAGCTGAACAACTTCCCGAAGAAGTAAAGACCATTAGAAAGTCCCCCAATTCGACTAGCAGACGGTTCAACCATCAAGTCAAACAATCAAAGCCGATCCACCTTCTTCCCTTCGCAAGACACGTGGGATGTGCGAAGATAAAGCACGTGCAAACGTTGGGGCTGCAACAGCCATCTGCCCATATGCAAGAAAGTAGCAAACAGTGATTTTGAATTCCTGATTAGCACGTCACTGGGTCGGCCACTTGATGGCCGACTGCAAATCTTAAACTTTATGGCAAATGGGGCGATAAAATAAGCGACTTTCAAAACTGGCAGGTTAACGATCCTGGCCGGCTTATCCCTTTATTTCGTGCAGTAGGCGAGTGAATTATGGGACGTAAGGCGATTTTTCTGCAGGCTTTATCCGTCTAGCCCATTGGGTGCTTCGTCCTGCTTAGTGCGAATGGTTCCTAGAAACCAAACGTTTCGACCGCAGAAGTTTCCCAGCTGATTCGACCTCAACCCAATACGATTGCACTTCAATGGGGATCACCCATGATGGGCATTCGCGCTTATCTGCACCCAGAACGGAACAGAATAATTATGCAAATTTCCATTGGGCATGCTGAAACTGACCTGCAACGTTAGACAGTATTTAAATTGGACCGCTCGAAGATCACATGGGAAACGAGATTTATGGAATTTGCGGTTTTGTTCGGTTCCCATGAAGATCTTTTGACCCTCTGGGGACAGATTTTGACTGGATTTTACCAAAAAAAAACTCGAACATATGCAGTTAACGGCCGTGTTTCCAACCAGAACAAAACTAAGCAAAGTCGAACGAATTTTCAAATCAATTGAGCTTTGAATCAAAATCCTTAGTAATTTTTGAAAAATCTTACAGAAAGCTGGACGAGATTCAGGATTCCATGGCATCCAAGTTTTTTTTTTGGGTCCATAGTGAATTATGGCCCTTTTTTTCCTTTCTCGGTCCTGACAGGACTTTTCCGGTTTGTCCCAGTTCCGGTTTACCCTTAAGGGAGCCGCATAACGGTTCGTAACCCTCAACTCGTATGATTTATCTGGCATCGTAAAAGGTCTGATATGTTGTAAAATTTTACGACAATTTTTTCCTTTCGTCTGCATTTACGAGACGATTCTAACGACTGCTAAAAAGGCTTAAAGCATCTTAATGACGCATAAATGAACCATAAATTCCACGGTTTAGAACGAGATTTGGGTAATTAGGGATTTGGTCGTTTGCAAATGAGAGGTTGCCAAAGAGATATTTTACCCAATGATTGCGACCCTGTAAAACAATGTCTAATGCACGTGCATTCGTCGTTATTTGTCCTTAGGCTCCATGGCCACATGAGGATGAAGACCGAGAAAACGCGTCTTCACCTTAACAAAGTATAGTAATGAAGAGACGAAAAGCAAATATCCAGTGAATGAAGCAGAGTTCATATACATATATAAGAAGAAAAATACAAAGTAAATTCAGCATAAAAATAAAAGAAACTCAGATGTAATATTTTCATTAGAACTGGATCTTCAAGAGGTTACTCAAATAGTAAACTTACTGAAGAATTAGTGAGAAGAACAGAAAAACAACATACGGAAAGAATGAACCTACAGTAGAGCTGAATCCTGCAAGCAAAACCATCTGTAACAAAATCGTTCCTGAAGAAACAAGCAAGGAACTTTGATCTTAAGGACATTACGGGGCGATTAAATGTGTTCAAGTTCTTCAACAACAACTTGTTTACCTTCATCGACTGCAGAAACTGGCAAAAGTGATTTTTAAGCTCCAAAAGGAAAAAAAAGGAATTCAGAGTCTCTTTCTTCTCCTCATCTAGACCCTGATGTTAACAAGTCAGCAAAAGCTGAATCTTCTTTGGCATTTTCCCACTATCTAAACATTGGTGTGATTCATGTGTGAATCCGATAAATATTTGATCGAGTCTTAGACGATTTCGCGTCTCTTTGCATTGGGCAAATTGGCAAAAATCTTCAGCTAAACCGCAGCCAATTCCAGGGCCTTAAAAGGCGCCCGAAACCGAACAATAAACAATAGATTAACGACGTCTTGTCATACACAACACATACGCAGATGTGTATCGATTGCCAAAGAGGCAGCTGTTGCACTAAGCGTAGATTAGGTGCAAAGTAAACTTCCAATACCTTAAAGAGCAGTGAGAGGGGAAAGCTTTCAAGAAAAATCCATGTGTAATGTTCCCTAATCACAGGTGGGCCCCCAAGACAATTATTCATCTGTCTATAGCGGAATTGAGCCACGAGTCGTGTTGGATCAAGGAAACACATGTCTGGCTGTGTTTGATCAAGGAAAAAAATGGTCTTTACGCAAATATGTGTGATGAAAGGACGGATTGCTGTGCTGTTTGCCCAGGGATTCGCTTAAATGGGTCGCTTGCAGAAATGCGCATTTAGCACACACACACAGAGGATTACTGAACGGCGATTGTTGTAACTGGAGAACAAGCGAAATCCAGGTCCAGGGTCAAAATGACGAAACAAACAGACCCAAATAAAGTCAGTTTTATGCGACAACCATCGCGATTTAACGGCCGACCTGGACGCAGTTCCACTTGTCGTTTTATTTCTTTCATGTTTGGCCGCCCACGGACAATCTCGTTTATGTACGTCCGTTAACTGGAACTGCATCGCAAAAGTCCGTTTATTATGAAAACAATAAAATCGTTTCCCATTTGGGTAATGCGACCCGAACAGGCTTGAAATGAGTCTTTTACGCGAACATGCTCGTTTACCACCTACAATTGCTCTATTTTTCCTACAAGTCCTTATTCGGATCACTTAATGTTCTATGAACAATTTGACTTCTCTAACTGTATTAACCAACCAGTTTCCTAAAACACTCTATAGACTTTAATTACCAAAAATCCACTAGAAAGTTATTCAGAATACTGATAAAATCCTCAAAATCCCATCTTGATTTTATTTACTGCAAGATATTTTTTGGATGAACTAAAAAACGACCACTGAAAGATGGACTTTTTACGGTTGAAGCCGTTGAGGTTGAATATAACGTTTACTTTGGTCGGGAAGACTCTAAATTACTCAAATCTTTGAAGCAATAGACTTCCGGAGTATCCAGTGACAGAAAATCATACTGAAACCAGTACAGTTTAATCGAAACAAGCACTAGCAGGAGCCGGGGAACACAATTTAAAGATCTTGAACATTTCAAGGGACTCGGCATTCGCTCCAGATATTTCCTTTTAACATCAAACTTCAGCTTGCATCGACATGCAAAACTGCATCAGAAAAGTCGTTGGTAAAAGCTGGATGGATGTCGCCTTTGGTGGGTACTTGAAACGAGCAGATGACGAATAACGCCGCATAAAAGGTAAAAAGGTGTCCCATAGGAGTAAAATCCGTTATGGGTGACTGCATGGGGCACATGCCACTTTCATAATGCACCCAAATCGCAGGTCCCGATTCTCACCTGTCCCGGTTTCCCAGCTGTGCGTCGGGATCGGCCTCTCGGCCAACCAGATTTGAGTCCTTGCGACTGGCAAATATGGGAAATGAAGAAAATTCTAGCAAAACAATGCAACAGCCAGCCAATTTCATTTTCCATTAAAGTTTTCCTAGGTGTGCGTGGCTGCCTGTGTGTAAATAAGGGTGGCTTTCATTTAACGGGGGCAACATCCCTTATTTACCGGCGGAATTGGGAACACATGTGTAAAATTAGTGCAAAGAAGGCCTGAAAATCACTGGATGATGTCTAACGGTTCTCAACACCTGCCATTCACTTTTCAATGAATGGGAACAGATATCCTCTCGGGGTTACAGGGCCGAATTGTCCAGGATTCTGCCCGAAACATTGAAAGCACTCACTTGGAAAGGTCTGCCTATATGAAAAGGGCTAAGTGAGAGGCAAAGCAACTTCGCTATCCACTCAACGCCCAATCGACAGCACGATTCCTTATTTCCTTCAATTGCATGAAATTTCGTTGAATCCCAGCCTGGAGCAGCTATCCCGAAGTCCCGGGGGCAGGGAGAGCGTGGATCGGTCGCGGCACATCTGCGTTTCTTGCATGTCTCACCTTCCGCCACGCGTACAGACATGTGCCAAACAGGATGCCGAACCCCTACGATCCGCCCTCCGTCTTAAGACGCTTTCGGGACTGTTGTGCTGGATGGGACTAATGAACCCGAAGGATTTGCCGCAAGACGCACCTGTCCGCTGATTGTGCCCGACTCCTGTTTCATGCAGGGGCAGCTGTATTCGGCTGCTCTTGCAGCTCGTTAGTCCTGTAGTTCGTCAGACACAAAAGCGATCGAACTGAGTTTGAAAAATCTCAGAACAGGGATGTGTCAGGTGGTGTTCTTTAATCTACAGGTCTTCCAAAGATCTTTGTTGGGTATTTTGTAAAAATTCACACAGTAAAGAGTGAGTTCTTTATCAAAAGGTGAAAGGAAACTTTCCTCTTCAACCATATAGAGCTCGCGTACAAATTATGATGTTTCCTATCGAAGCAACTGGATGAACTCCTGTGGAAGTTACTTAATGGGCCCACTCACTTGCGTTTTTGCAAGCTCATAGAGGACGTGTAGGAGTTTCCCTTTCAGAATTCTCGAGCAGCTTTTTTTTGCTATTGACTCAACCCTCTACACAGACCCCTGGTGGTTTTTGCGCTAAATAGGGAAAACTTTGATTTTCAAAATTTCTGTTTGAAATTTTCAAACAGAAACTGCGCGAAACTGGAACCCCAAACTGGAACCAAAACTTTCCCAAAGCTAGGCAGCTTTGGCGCTCAACGGAGGAAACTTTCGTTTACACCTGGAAACATTTTCATTTTCCTACATTCACAGGCTCAATTTTGGCTCAAGGCTCATGCAAAAAAACGGTTTTTTAATAGGTTTCTTCCCGGTTTTTTGCCATAAATGAAGAAAACGCTGTGTCATAAGCAGGAAATTTTTTACGGATTTTTAAACTTGAAAGTAGCAAGTAGCAACAAACTTCCTCTTCCTTGTCCATCCTTCCAATATATTTATGCGGCGAAACCAAACAGCAATAAAAATCGGTAAAACCCATTTCATTTTTATAGTTAATAAGGGCGCAACATACGCATGCAGCTAAAGCCAGCGAAAACGGGTTCCACCTTTGGCAAGCACTTTGAGAGTTTACTCAGTATAAAATTACTGCGTGTTTGCCCAGTTTTGGGGGTTTTGTTGGCAGTGCATCCGGGCACGTGCTAAGTTAAGTCAGGGCCACACTCGCCGGGAGTTGAAGTCGATTTCCTACTTGAGTCTAGGCTAGAAGCTGCTCCTTGTTTGACCAAGTGTGGCGATTGTAGGCCATCCGGGAGCCATCGGAAGGTACAGTTGGCCGTAGGTCAGCAGGAATCGAGTTTAAGGTACCGCTCGAATGTCAGTACCGATTGCGGACACACCCTTTTCGCTTCTCGTACATAATCTTCTTATTGTTCGGATTTTATTAAGCTGCGTTATCTTGATAGGACGGCGACTCGAGGCCGTTTGTACTTGTTGCCGTCTTAATATTTAATGCATAAAACATCGAAACAATACGGGATTGTTTATTGGACACGTATGTAAACTGGCATTAAAGAAATTACATTATTATAAAGTGGTACTGGCGAGCCGGTTCTAAATGCATACGCGGAAGAGATGGCTGGGTTCGTGCATATGTAACGAGTCGTTCGAATAGATCTGATTTGAACTGGCCGAGACAACAAACAGTTGGTGTTTATTTGTACTTCAGACCTCAAAGTGTCGGTCTTCGGCCCATGGAACAATGATAAACCGAATGGTAATCAATTTATCGCTTGTTTCTGGTTATTCATTACCGTCTAATCAACGTCCAACTGGCATAATGGTATCAAGGTTACGGTAAAAGTGCACGATGCCGTTAATTAAGTTGTACGATGCAATTGCGGCGGATCTGCAAAGGGCAAAGGGTCTCTTCGTGCGCCGCTGCTAAATTAACCGGTCATTATTTACCGGCAATTTGCGGTTTCAATAAAAACTTGATTAGATTAGTAATAACGAAAGAAAACATAACGCAATTAGCCGGCACTGAAGGATGCCAGCCGCATTTATGAAAAAGCTTTCTAATACCTCACAGGCCGTATTTTTCCACTTAAACTCCCATGTAATTACAATGTCTTTCAGGGGATTAGTTTTTGGCTTAGTTTAGATAATTATCTACACGCGCGCTCGCTTTTAAAACACGCCAATGGAAGTCAACAAGTTGAATAATGACGGATTTCCACTACCTTTAACGGACCGTTTTGGGCAACTGTGGGTGTTAAGCTGTCCACCACCCATCTTCGTCCTGCTTTTAATGCTTTGTTGTTCTTAGCTGACGGTCATACGAACCGAATTATGCAAGTGCCAGACGAACCTGCGGTAAAATCCTAGTTCACTCTACAAAGGCGCCTTGCTATACGCGGGCCCCGCAAAGAATGGTTAGCCCAAACTTTCCTTAGAAGAAAAGTTAACGGATACTGAACTACAGGGGGTCGAAGTGACTTTTTTCAGTTGGTCTTTTGGTCCAAGTTTTCACTTGGCAGCATCAGAAAAAAGTTGAGCTAAATCGTATACAGAATGATTCTTTGGCAGTAGATCAGTGTGTGAAAACAGGTATTTCTCAATTATTTGCCATTTCGCAAACGTTCTCACGGAACAGCCCGATCGAATCGCTAAAGGAACAACTTCAAGGACCAATTTTAGGGGAACAATAGGAATCGGTTCGCTGGCAATAAGGAAAACCATCACTTCATTAAGCTCCCTTTCGGATGGCTGATTCGCGAGCTTGAGCTTTTGGGAATTGCGCTTCTAAAAACCATCAGCGGGTGTTTGGTTTGGTGCGAAGCACTAGACCCGAAAAAAGTGCAGATAATGCGCCGCCCCTGTGCCACCACAATCAGCTGCTGCAATATTAAACCGAAGAGCCGAATAAAAGAAATACCTGTCCATTCTGTTGGCACAAAAGGCGCATTTACAACGCGAAGAATGAACCTGTCGCTCTGATTTGCCAAGTCGAAAATAAATTTCACCTCAGTGATCATTGTCAACCATTCAGGCCCAAAAAATGGGTCCATTGAACGCCCGGTTTTCTACGGTTATGTCCCGACCATTTTTGATCTATCCGATAACATTTTTTGGCAATTTGGCGCATGGATCGTGCACTTTTACGCCTCAGAAAGCTCAAAAGTCACATGAAATATAATCACTTCAAAGTGTAATATCAGAAATAACTTTGGCTGTTTTAAACTTTCAAGTAAACTGCTCAATAAAATCAAAGTTACACCGTTAAACTTGCCCTAATTTTGGAACTGGATTGCCGCCAGGGATTTTGTTCCGTTTGAAGCTTTATCTAGTCCAATCCTTTTGCTGTCGATGTGTCTTTTTGCAAAAATTGACTATCTCAGATAAAGTTTCTACACAATGCAGCTTTTCTGAGACTTTGCCATGGTCCCGGTTGAACAAAAAACCGTTTTTTCGGATTTCAACATCAAAACCATAAAGATTCTCATCACAGTTCGAGACCGTTTGTTAATTTTTTCGGATGTTTCGTTCATTTACCGGGTGGTCTCAAAAAATTCACGTTTTTCTCTTGCAGTGAAAAAAATTCTGTTTTGAAAGTTCGCAGTCGAGTTAAGACAAAAATTTGATATACAGGGTGGTTCATAAACGTTCATAAATGAACGGATTCTTTGAAAATAAACTTCACTCTAATTGAAAGTCTGCTAGAATCCCGGATTTCGGTGGCAGTTGTTTGTGTACTTTTTTTATAGTAAATGTCGTTCTGGAAATGTTTCTAGTTTTCAAAACGGCTCTTATTCGTTGGCTCGTATTTAGAGAACCGGTTGAGCTACGAAACTCTAGTTTTTATTGCGAGATAGAACGTCAAATTACGGACTTTTCCATACCAAACATTGTGCTAGAAATGTTTCTAGTTTTCACGCAAAGAACGAAAATTCAAGACTAATGCGAATCTTCAAAACCTCTTTTAATTGTTGGGTCGTATTTACAGAACAGGTCGAGCTATGAAACTATCGTTTACATGGCGAGTTAGAGTGTTAAATCACGTATTTTTTTTACACCAAACATCATTTCAAAAACGTTTCTGGTTATTACGCAAAATGCGAAAATTGAAGATTAATGCGAGGCTTCAGACCCGCGCTTATTCGTTGGCTCGTATGCAAAGAACGGGTTGAGCTAGGGAACTCTAGTTTTCCTTTTACGAGAGAGCGTTAAATTGTGGTACTTTTTGGATAGTAATCTTCGTCCTAGAAATGTTTCTAGTTTTCACACAAAATGCGAAAATTCAAGATGCGCGTCTTCAAAACCGCATTTATTTGTTGGCTGCTATTAATAAAACCGGTTGGGCTACAGAACCTTAAGTTTTATTGCGAGATAGAGAGTTAAATTTCGTACTTTCATGTATGCAGCATCAATCTAGAAATGTTTCTAGTTTTCACCCAAAGCACGAAAATTCAAGATTAATGCGATTCTTCAAAACCGCTTTTAATTGCTGGCTCGTATTTAGAGAAATGGTTGAGCTGTGAAACTTTCGTTTACATTGCGAGATAGAGCGTTAAATGGTTTATTTTTCTATACCAAACATCATTTTAGTAACGTTTCTGGTTTTTTCGCAAAATGCGAAAATTGAAGATTAATGCGAATCTTAAGACCCGCTCTTATTCGTTAGCTCGTATGAAAAGAACGGGTGGAGATAGGGAACTCTAGTTTTCATTCTACGATAGAGCATTAAATTGTGTACTTTTTTACAGTAAAGATTGTTCTAGAAATGTTTCTAGTTTTCACCCGAAATGCGAAAGTTAAAGATTAATGCGAGTCTTCAAAACCGCTCTTATTCGTTGGCTCGTATTAAGAGACTCGGTTGAGCTACGAAACTCTAGTTTTGATTGCGAGGTAGAGCGTCAAATTGCGTACTTTTTCATGCCAAACATTGTGCTATAAATGTTTCTGGTGTTCACGCAAAATGCGCAAATTCAAGATTTATGTGAGTCTTCAAAACCGCTCTTATTCGTTGGCTCTTATTAAGAGAACCGGTTGAGCTCCGAAACTCTGGCTTTTATTGTGAGATGGAGAGTTAAATTGCGTACTTTCATGTACGAAGCATCAGTCTAGAAATGTTTCTAGTTTTCACCCAAAGCACGAAAATTCAAGATTAATGCGATTCTTCAAAACCGCTTTTAATTGCTGGCTCGTATTTAGAGAAATGGTTGAGCTGTGAAACTCTCGTTTCCATTGCGAGATAGAGCGTTAAATGGTTTATTTTTCTATACCATACATCATTTTAGTAACGTTTCTGGTTTTTTCGCAAAATGCGAAAATTGAAGATTAATGCGAATCTTAAGACCCGCTCTTATTCGTTGGCTCGTATGAAAAGAACGGGTTGAGATAGGGAACTCTAGTTTTCATTCTACGATAGAGCGTTAAATTGTGTACTTTTTTACGGTAAACATCGTTCTAGAAATGTTTCTAGTTTTCACCCAAAATGCGAAAATTAAAGATTAGTGCGAGTCTTCAAAACCGCACTTATTTGTTGGCTCGTATTATGAAAACCGGTTGAGCTACAGAACTTTAACTACAGAATTTTCATTGCAAGATAAAGAGTTAAAGTGCGTACTTTTTTATACCAAACATTGTTTCAGAAATATTTGCGAAAAAAATGCGAAAATTCAAGATTTATGCGAGTCTTCAAAACCGCTCTTATTCGTTGGCTCGTATTAAGAGACTCGGATGAGTTACGAAACTCTAGTTTTGATTGCGAGATAGAGCGTCAAATTGCGTACTTTCTTATGTCAAACATTGTGCTAGAAATGTTTCTGGTGTTCACGCAAAATGCGCAAATTCAAGATTTATGTGAGTCTTCAAAACCGCTCTTATTCGTTGGCTCGTATTAAGATAACCGGTTGAGCTCCGAAACTCAGACTTTTATTGTGAGATAGAGAGTTAAATTGCGTACTTTCATGTATGAAGCATCAGTCTAGAAATGTTTCTAGTTTTCACCCAAAGCACGAAAATTCAAGATTAATGCGATTCTTCAAAACCGCTTTTAATTGCTGGCTCGTATTTAGAGAAATGGTTGAGCTGTGAAACTCTCGTTCACATTGGGAGATAGAGCGTTAAATGTTGTATTTTTCTATGCCAAACATCATTTTAGTAACGTTTCTGGTTTTTACGCAAAATGCGAAAATTGAAGATTAATGCGAGTCTTAAGACCCGCTCTTATTCGTTGGTTCGTATGAAAAGAACGGGTTGAGATAGGGAACTCTAGTTTTCATTCTACGATAGAGCGTTAAATTGTGTACTTTTTTACAGTAAACATCGTTCTAGAAATGTTTCTAGTTTTCACCCAAAATGCGAAAATTAAAGATTAATGCGAGTCTTCAAAACCCTCTTATTCGTTGGCTCGTATTAAGAGACTCGGTTGAGCAACAAAACTCTAGTTTTCATTGCGAGATAGAGCGTCAAATTGCGTACTTTTTCATGCCAAACATTGTACTAGAAATGTTTCTGGTGTTCATGCAAAATGCGCAAAATCAAGATTTATGCGAGTCTTCAAAACCGCTCTTATTCGTTGGCTCGTATTAAGAGAACCGATTGAGATCCGAAACTCTGACTTTTATTGCGAGATAGAGAGTTAAATTGTGTACTTTCATGTACAAACCATCAGTCTAGAAATGTTTCAAGTTTTCACGCAAAGCACGAAAATTCAAGTTTAATGCGATTTTTCGAAACCGCTTTGAATTGCTGGCTCGTATTTAGAGAAATGGTTGAGCTGTGAAACTCTCGTTCACATTGGGAGATAGAGCGTTAAATGTTGTATTTTTCTATACCAAACATCATGTTAGTAACGTTTCTGGTTTTTACGCAAAATGCGAAAATTGAAGATTAATGCGAGTCTTAAGACCCGCTCTTATTCGTTGGTTCGTATGAAAAGAACGGGTTGAGATAGGGAACTCTAGTTTTCATTCTACGATAGAGCGTTAAATTGTGTACTTTTTTACAGTAAAGATCGTTCTAGAAATGTTTCTAGTTTTCACCCAAAATGCGAAAATTAAAGATTAGTGCGAGTCTTCAAAACTGCACTTATTTGTTGGCTCGTATTATGAAAACCGGTTGAGCTACAGAACTTTAACTACAAAATTTTCATTGTAAGATAAAGTGCGTACTTTTCTGTACCAAACATTGTTTCAGAAATATTTGCGAAAAAATGCGAAAATTCAAGATTTATGCGAGTCTTTAAACCGCTCTTATTCGTTGGCTCGTATTAAGAGACTCGGTTGAGCAACGAACCTCTAGTTTTCATTGTGAGATAGAGCGTCAAATTGCGTACTTTTTCATGCCAAACATTGTGCTAGAAATGTTTCAGGTGTTCACGCAAAATGGGCAAATTCAAGATTTATGCGAGTCTTCAAAACCGCTCTTATTCGTTGGCTCGTATTAAGAGAACCGGTTGAGCTCCGAAACTCTGATTTTTATTGCGAGATAGAGAGTTAAATTGCGTACTTTCATGTACAAAGCATCAGTATAGAAATGTTTCAAGTTTTCACGCAAAGCACGAAAATTCAAGATTAATGCGATTTTTCGAAACCGCTTTGAATTGCTGGCTCGTATTTAGAGAAATGGTTGAGCTGTGAAACTCTCGTTCAGATTGAGAGATAGAGCGTTAAATGGTTTATTTTTCTATACCAGACATCATTTTAGTAACGTTTCTGGTTTCTTCGCAAAATGCGAAAATTGAAGACTTATGCGAGTCTTAAGACCCGCTCTTATTCGTTGGCTCTTATGAAAAGAACGGGTTGAGATAGGGAACTCTAGTTTTCATTCTACGATAGAGCGTTAAATTGTGTACTTTTTTACAGTAAACATCGTTCTAGAAATGTTTCTAGTTTTCACCCAAAATGCGAAAATTAAAGATTAATGCGAGTCTTCAAAACCGCTCTTATTCGTTGGCTCGTATTAAGAGACTCGCTTGAGCTACGAAACTCTAGTTTTGATTGCGAGATAGAGCGTCAAATTGCGTACTTTTTCATGCCAAACATTGTGCTAGAAATGTTTCTGGTTTTCACGCAAAATGGGCAAATTCAAGATTTATGCGAATCTTCAAAACCGCTCTTATTCGTTGGCTCTTATTAAGAGAACCGGTTGAGCTCCGAAACTCTGGCTTTTATTGCGAGATAGAGAGTTAAATTGCGTACTTTCATGTACAAACCATCAGTCTAGAAATGTTTCTAGTTTTCACGCAAAGCACGAAAATTCAAGATAAATGCGATTCTTCAAGACCGCTTTTATTTGTTGGCTCCTATTTAGAGAACTGGTTGAGCTATGAAACTCTACTTTTCACTGTGAGATAGAGCATTAAACTGCGTACTTTTTTATGCCAAACATCGTTCCAGATATGTTTCGAGTGTTCACGCAAAATGCGAAAATTCGCAAAGATTAATGCTTTTTTAGTACATCACTTATTCGTTGGCTCGTATTAAGGGTTGAGCTACCGGTCTTTCTGTAAAAAAAACAGTTTCGAGATCTTTCGATGATTCGGGTGTTGGAATTGAAAAAGCCTTTTTTTCAATTTTCAAAGAGAAGTGCACTAGAAAAGGCTTCAAACAACAGTCAAATTACTCGGAGCAATCATAATTTATTCAGTTCCAAAATTAGGGCACAGTTTAGACTATTGTATGTTTGGTTGACACTTTTATTATCAATCTTCAATTAAGCCTTCATTTCATCTAGTTTAAAATGCTCCAATTTAACTTTCTAGCTAAAATTTTAGGTCCGACCTACAATTGCAGGTTTAAGCCACACTGTCAGCTTTTCCACCTCTGGTTTCTCTCGCCTTCATGGCTCTTCTGATCCATTCCCTCCTGCAATGAGCACTCTCCTAAAAGGTGCTCATAACTTTCCTGCTTCTGCACGCAGTCATTTTATTATTATTATTTCTTTAAATTCTCTTTCAACATATAATTTCGTGAGGTGCTTGTTCTGCAGAGACGTAAACTGGCATACAAAGATCTAAAGGAACTTGAACTAGAGACCACCAGACCGATGGGTAGAAAGATGCTGGTATCTTCTTACGTCAATATATCAAGATGAACGTTAAGATGGTTGCAAAAATGGGCAAAATTTCGACAAAAGCCTCAGTAAATCGATCCAGGCGAATTAGATAAAATCTGCATTGTTGCGAAAGACGGAAGCCATAAACCTCCAGTTTCACAGCGAAGAATAGAAGTCAAAATGCGATTTGAGCAGCCAAATCGGCTGCTAGGGGTTCAGTTTCTTCAAATCCAGGTTAACATTGGCCCCCGTCGCGACCAGTGGCAGCCGATTACCGAATGGTGGCAGTTTGCACCCAATGTACAACAATCAGCCACCGAGTCACGACTTTCTTATTTTACAACTCGAAAACAAACTGGGCACCGATTCGGGCTTGTGTAATCTCTGCAGTATCTAATTGTTGTATTCGAACGCGCTTTTTATAATGGCAAAGTCCGCTAGAACGACTCCTAATGTGACTATCAGCATCACTGTGAAGGTAGTTGTGCAATTATTCTACAAGCGTCTCATAGTCCCTCGGTCACACCCTAAGTGGGTATACCGATTAACACAATTATATTTTATTTTTGTTGCTCAAGAAGAACAAAATATCTTCTTCCAAAGTTCTACACCAGCCCTCTTAAGGAACATTAGCTTGCCTTCACCTCAAACTGTACAACTACTCCAAACTTAACAATTGCTTAGCTGCATTTTATGGCACAGTTTTCTGGTCCAGCAAGTGACATCGGAGCACATGAAGCCAAGTAGAGCGGCAACAGGCAACAATTTTTCCCTCCAAGTGTCGATTGATTCTTGACGGTATCAAACCAGCAGTAAACCAGAAACGCCTCAGCCAGGTAATGGTCGAGTTGTGCACACATAAATTATAATTTCTATGATGGTGGTCGCCTGTTGGCTTTGTATCATTAATTAATAATGCAGAGATGTATATTCGCGATTTTAATCGGGAGTTAGTCAAGTGAATTATCGTAAATTTGTTCCACAAGATAAATTTCCTCCCTGCTGACTTAACCGACCGGTTAATTAACGGGCCCGGCTGGAAAATAGGTGATAAAAGTGGTTGCGGCGTTATTCATGAGGAATCCGGTCCAGAGCACACCTTCCAGTCGATTTTACTAATTGTCGTCTTTCATAAGTCTTGGAAGTTAAATTGTTAGATTATGGGATGCGTGCCTGATGCCACCCATAACAGTTTCTTGATATCTGCTACTCTCCCCGGTTGGCGATAAAAGTCGTAACTGCAATTTTCCTAAAATTTTACTGAGGATGATTCAAAATTGCCGTACGATTTTTTTACAAAGAGGCTGTCTAACTTCGCAAGTTCCTATGGAAGTGAATGTGAAACTATGACCTGCTTAATTATTCGCGGAAACTACAGAATTTGGAATTTTTTTTAAAAGTTTCCTAATGGCGAGTGAAAATTGAAACGTTTGACACTTGTAGAACAGACTTTCGCCTACAAAATTTTCGCAAAAGCAACTTTCTCACTTAGTTAATTCCTGAATAAGTAAATGTCAAACTCCACCATGCACAAACCAGAACGAAAACCCGACACAAATTTGACAAATTCTTGAAAATAGCCTGACGATGAATGAAAATAGAAACGTTTTGGGTTTATGGAGCAGACTTTCATCTACAAACTCCAGACAAAAGTGACTGTCTACCTTTATACTGTCCTGAGCAAATAAGTGTCAAACAGACACCTGCGTAAATATCCGCAAAAACCATTTGAAATTTCGAAAAATTCTTAAAAATTGCCTGATGATGACTGAAAATCGAAATGCCTGGCGTTTGTAGAGCAAACTTTTCCCTACCAAATACATGCAAAATCTATGTTTTTACTTGCTCAGTTCCTGAATAAGTCAATTTCAAACTTCACCATGCAAAAGCCCGACATAATTTTGAAAAATTTTTGAAAATTTCCTGATGATGACTGAAAATTGAAACTTTTATGCACTTGTAGAACATACCTTGACCTGCACAACATATAAAAAGTGACTTTTCCACTTTCTCGGTCTCTGAATAAATAAATGCCAAACTCCAACCTGCTAAAACAACCTCGTAAACCAAACGCAACTTTGCTAAATTGTCAAAAATCGCCTGATGATAACTGAAAATAGCAACTTTTATCACGCGTGGAAAAATAAATTCTCTCCAAAAGACATGCAAAAATTACTCCTGCACTTGGTTGGTTCCTGAATAAATAAATGCCAAACTACAACCTGCTAAAACAACCTGGTAAACCAAACGAGATTTTGGAAAATTATCAAAAATCGCCTGATGATGACTGAAAATCTCAACTTTCTTCCATTATATGACATGACTTTGTTCTATAAAACTCATCTGCAACTAAGTTTCTCACGTACCAAGTCACAGAGTGAATAAATGCTAAACTTCGGTCTGCAAAAACCACCGCAATAATCAGAACCGATTTTTTTCAAACAGAATTTGAAATATTTTGGAATTATCAAATAAAATAAAGCCAGGACCGTACTTAAATTAAATGGTGGAAGTTTATTTTATTCGAGGAGAAAATACATTCAAATACAATGAGTCGTTTTCTAGAAGAATTTTGCCCAGCCGGTTCTGGTGGATTTCAAGTCATCTTCGGACTCTGCTCATCTTCACTTTTCCTTCCCCAGTGCCATTAGTTTTCTGGTCAGATTTTCCAAAGCTACAATTTTCCTCTGCTTGGGTAAATGGGTTTGATGTAATTCAGGGCAGTGTAAATCCCCAAAAGCGCCCCCCTGAATCTGAAACGCCTCATTCGGCTTTTGTCTTATGCACGAATTGCCCAACAAAGCACAATGGCCGTATTGTGGCACCGAAACCCGAAAGTCACGGCACCTTATTGAATGAACTCTCACCTCGAGCAGGTGAACTGTTTTTTTCTTATTCGAGCCAATCACGTCGATTAATTAGACGTACGGCCTAATGATCGTTATCGGGCGATGTGAAAAAAAACACGAAATTCAATCGGCCCCAGTTCACTCCTCCCCCGAAATCGGCAGCAAAAAACTTTATTGATTACCGATATCGAAACGACCTGCTCTGTCGAACAAATTGTTAATTAAATGGGTTCAGTTATCTCGAATAGAAAATGTCTCGAATGGGGGAACAGAGGGAGGCAGTTTGATTTATGGAAATCACCAGAGACAATGGGAGATTAATGCAATGGAATTTGACGAGTGAAAGCGCCTCGACCAGTTGAGACAGGTTCCCGGGACTGAGCCAAGCACAGTTTGACTTGTTTCTAGATCAAACTCGAGCCGCTGGTGCGAATAGCATGTGCATTATCTGGCACGACAGTTTTGGCCGACTTGGGAAAATATCGCAAAAGCGGACTAAAGCACCGGACCCATTGTTGGCATTAAGATCATATCTCGACAGATATGTGGCGACATTATTGTTCCTACGCCTAAACTCGGATAGATGCACTTTTTTCCATTTTATAGTGCACTGCTCGAAATGCACCAGCACTTAAGGAAGGAAAGGAAAATAAAAACCCCTAAGTGCCTAAGTGAACTTCGACATCCAATGGAGTCTAATGTAGGTGTTGTGCCAACTACACGACTGAAAATTTCTACATTTGACACACCCTGTATCTCCGAAAGTATCAACTGTGGAACTGGAAAATTATCTATTCCAAGATGAACACTAATGAGGAACGCATTTGCTAATTAAGAAATGCAAACTGCTCTGGTTGCTGCTGAATGTTCAACACCAATTTGCAACCATCGTGTATAAGTGAGCATCCTACTGAGCCAAAGAAATTGAGTGATTACACAGCAACCAGCACTGACACATATCGTTCCTAATTACCCCACGTGGCCATCGGCGATACACGTAAGTATAACAAATGACGACTGTTGCACAAGTGTAACAAAAGCGACAGACACACCATTATCGCGGTACCACGGCAATGACATCCAATATGACGCAAGATTCAATAATAATTATTATCGATCTATCGTTTTTCAGCGGGGCTTTCTGAACTGTCTGTGCTTAATTCCTTAAGGAAAAATTTAATTTACAACACGACCGGCCGCTTGAAAGATTAAAATCTTCTAATACGGATCGTTTGTTACATGTGAATGCGAAATGTGGGTGGAGTTTTAGGTCGGTTTACATCTGGACATCGCACGAAGAACTGCCGAAAAAATCAGCTTCAACCACCCTCAATTGGGTTCGTCCTAAAGTACCACAGGATCTAAAGATAACACGAATGATAATGTTAAGCTAAGGACCAGTAAGCAATATGAAGCGATGAAGAAAGCAGATCTGACCTACTCACCTACTCCAAGAAGCCTGGGGGTGGTACTTTGAGGAAATGGAAGATGTCAGGTTCTATGCCAGACTTACATGAAGATGAAATGGGGTTCCATAGAACGGCTCCAACTATCTCCATCAAAGGTAACTGACCAGAAAGACCCATGACGGATCGTGATTAAGGAAATCCAAAGGAGTCAGGATTTTGGAGTTTAGATGAAAGAGCCGCATTGAGCAGCACGTGGTCAGCTATGATGACATGTTTTCTTGCTTCTGCATCAGGTTTACATACAATCAACGTTGTATTTTGTTGATTTTGAAGTTGCATTTGAATCGCTTTCAATGGATTTGAATGAAAGTCTAGTGGAGAGTTCATTGCACCTTTTGAGGCGGAAGAATATGAAGATGAAGAGCAAGATAAACTTTGAAAAAGTCCTACTATCTTCAAAGTTCATCTCACGATAAGAGCTTCCATTATACCAACGGTTTACAAAAGCGTCATAAAACACATAGAAAACTTGCCCAATCGAGGGTGTTTTTCGAGATTCTCTTCAATCCTGAAAATTAATTTGCTGTTTTCCTTGCCCAAAATACAAAGCGAGCTTTATGGACACAGTTAATAACCCAAATTGTTCTAGTATATTTATGTAAACTAACGAATATACATTTAGTCAGAGCACGGACAATAGTGAAGTTTATTCTGAACTGATGTTTGAAGATTTGAAAAATCCCCGCCACTTTCAAGGTTTCTTCCATATTGAAGCTCCAAATTATGTAAAAATTGCGCAAAAACTACTTATTCCATTTCAAAATTTCACCCACTTTTGAGTCAAAGTGAGGGGAAATTTTTCCAGGGGCTCCATTAACGTACTTCAGACGCCTAAATCTTGAAATATTTTTTACCTTTTGATCTACTTCTGGCACATATTTGAGTTAGGAATTGCCATTTTTGCCTGTAGAAGATAGAGAGGAGGTTAAGTTTAACCAAGGGTTAGTATCGACAAACCGCTGTTTGAAAGCTTAGAACATTTATAGTCGCCCATATGTGGTAGAACACTCAACTAGATGATACTGATTTTACACTGTAAACGTGGTTAAGGCAAATTAGTACCTGTACATGGTCGGTTTCTGCAGTGGCCACCGGCTACCACTCGATCTTTATAAGTCGTGACCACCAAACCGAATGGAGAAAATAGCGGCATTGTTACAGTGAACCCATTTAAAAGACATTTTCATTGAATTATTATGAATCACCACTTCTAGTTTCAGTATAGATAACTTTCGCTTTGCAATCACCCTGCTAATTAGTGGGTGGCTTGGAACCAGGCCTCTCAAACCAGAAAAAAATGATTTGAAAAACTCTTCTTAGCGTCTCCCCTATCGTTAATCAGCCCTATTTTTTAAGGTACCAAGAGGTTCTTTATTAATTGACCGGCCGTGAAAACCACCCTTTCTAAACCCGACAATGAAACTAGATATTAATAGTTATATTTATACGGGGGTTTCATAATCGACAGCTGGCCGACGAAATGACCGATGAGGCACCAGAAAGGGCCACAATTAACTCGTGCCGCTCTCTTTCAGCCCTTTTGGGGCCGATTAACATTCTACGAACGCGGACAGCAGAGGTGTTTTATTGCCATCAGTGCGAACACACACCGATTTGGCAAAGGCCATCCGATGTCCAAACCAGATGCGATAGTTTGATAAAACGGTACTAGTTTTTGCTCGCATTTTGTTTCGGATTAGCATAAGTCGATCGATTCGGCTGTTCTCGCATAGGCCTCTTAACAGTAAAATAATAAACAAGACCATCCGAATGGTCCAGATCGTTATCGAACAGTGCTTATTCAATCGACATATCCCTACCACGTTTGACGTCGATCGTGATCGAAAAATCGGTTTCGACAAGTGCACGCAGTTGCTCTTAAAACCAGGGGCGTGAGTATGGCTTCCTTGAGATCCTCTTCCTATGATCCATATACAGGGTGTTGCACGAACTATCAAATTGCCGAGCATCAAAGTGTTTCAACTCGACCAATTTCTCAGTTTATATCAAACAACAAACGAAAATTGCCTGTGCAAGAGTAAAATATTTTCAGGCCTAAGAAGCGTCACAATATACATATACAGGGTGACTGAGTAGAACATTGGGCAGCACAACAGCTGGAATGAGCGAATTTTCTTCATTTTTCTAGTTCGGAAAAGTAGAATGGGTCTATTTCTAAACTCGTTGAATTTCTCGCTTGTTTTCGATGGAAGTCGTATAGAAGTTGAGGAATTTTGAGCGATTTTAGTTTCTTCAGAAAAATCGAACGCAGTTTTTGAGTTCAAATTGTTTTTTACTTAAGAACAATTTATCCGGTCAAATTAATCCTAAGGGTTTAGTTATTTTGATTCAGAAGAGTCTCGTATGTCCATTCCTAAAGTCATTGGATGGTTTCCGATGAAAATGGCATGGAAGTTGAGGCATTTTGGGCGATTTCAAGATTACCGTAAAAATATAACACCCAAAAACAAAATCTAAATTTTACAAGTGCGTTTTTGGAGCTCAACGGATTGTTTTCCGCCTAAGAAGCTCCTCAAGAGACCAAACTGGTACAACTTTTTGCGTTGATCAAAGCAAGACGAATAAGAAATTATTTAAATTGTTTAATGTTGAAGTTGTGGCGAACCCTTCAACACGGCACTGGTTTGGACGCAAAAAACCCTCTCAACTTGTCGATTGATCAGTTTTTGCCCAAAAATCGCATTAGAGACTGTTTAATGTGGAAGTTGTGTCGAACAGGGGCTTAAAAAAATATTTTTAAGAAGAAACTTTTGATGACTCTCAGGTTTTCAGTAATAATTTTATCGAGTCCACCCAAACGAAAAACGTTAGAGTTAACGTTTTTCGTTTTCAGTTCATTAACGTTTTCCGCCTCAGCCACTAACGTCAATACAGTGGCGTCCATCAACTGTCAGCGTAATCAATTAGCCCGACTAAATGAAGCCCACATAACGCAATTGCAGAATCCCATTCAACAAGTATAATTTACCGTTTGATTTAACCTTCACCTTTTTAGCTGATTTTATTGATATTAATTAACGGTCCCCAGAAAAATTATCGTTATTGCAAACGTGTGGGCGCGGTCCCGTCTAATTGGAATTGAAATACTTTTGCGAGTAGTTTTTTTCCTCGTTGGGCTTCATGTGAGTTATGGGTCTAATTATACGTTGTAAATAATGGTTGTGAGTGGTTTCATGCATGGTCCTTTGGTTTGAAACCCGCGTATTTCCAAAAACCTGGCCGCCTTGATTGACTACGATGGATTTCAACTGGCCATAAACCCGTTCTTCATGAATAAAATTAACAGTTAAAATCGGCAATTTAACAGAATGATACGCTTCTATTTCCACACACAGAGGTTTTTTTTCTTCACTCTTAAGCTGTTTGGTCTCAAAGCATGCCGCAGCCCGTCTAACAACCTGTACACATTCACAAAGCTAATTAGTCCATCTTGCACAACCATTATTATATCATAGAAACACACACACACACACACACACACGAACTTGGGTTTTTTCACGGGTCTAATTCCTATTCATCATTTCTCATGACATTTTGATATTTAGAGACGATTTCATTGGACCGGCCCGATAATTAACATTTACTCTTAAGGTGGGCAGCAATTACGATGGATTAAGGCAAAAAATGAGCGGAATAAATGGAAACAAATGTCCAAAGAGAATAATTAATATTCAAAGGCAATTTGTCGATAATGACCGAAACAAGCTTGTAATCGATAGTAGAACCGGACGTGACTTTGCGCATTTTTCCGAATTAATTAACGATAATCGTTCGATAGGATCGACAAATCACCTGTCGCCTCAAATCAACCGGCGAGCAAAACAAAATCGTTCCGTGGGTTTAACATATCCAACACAACACGCCCATTAACAGCCAAAAAAACTATTAATTAAGCATTTCTTTGTAGTCTTTCTTTTCAGTCAGCTTAAGCAGCAAATTGATCTTCTAGCCTTGCCCCACACTGTAAATCTGCTTTATTCCCACTAAAAAGCATTTTTGGCCTTTCCATCTGACCCTCATTAATAAACCGCCGAGATAATTGCAGGAATTAGTAAATTATGATATTTCAAAGTTCACCCATAAAGTCCAGTACTGGCTTTTCTCGCCCCAAAGATAAATTAGATGCTTCACCTTTCAGTGGTTAATGCTCTTAATAATACTACTTAGAGACGAGCCTATGATTAACACACACACACACAATACTCCTCCAAACGCCTGGTTCTTTCGCTGTCCAAACCAAGGTGTTAATCCAAACAGAACCTGACTAAAAAAAATCAGTTTGCAAAAGACTCCTATTCTAATGGGCGGGAAATTGCATGATTCTCAAGGGTCTTGTTGGCTGCCAAGATGACCATTTGGGACAATGCACCAAGTTCCAACCGGAGAAAGTCGACTTAGTAGATGGAGATGAAACCGCCTAATTCCGTGCCTGACCAGCTCCAAAGCTGGCTTTTGTTCGATTCCTCCCAATAATTAAGTCGTCCGTTCTTTTAACTGTTGGGCTGCTAATTGCAGTTTGGTCCGGCATTGGTGTTGCCCAATTTAACGTTAAAACAAGCAACTGTTCCTATTTATTTAACCATTTTCCAACTTTATTGTGAATGCCGTCAACACCAGGGTCCTCTACTTCAGCTTGAAAATGCTTAAAATTAATCCAGATTGCAGTTTCGTGCAGGAGAAAGATTTGGAGGCGATCATGTATTTCCAATTTATAGTCGCGAGGAGCAAAAACTTGGTGATTTTTAATCAAATTTGAATCAGTCTGTAAAGGAAGACGTGAGGAAATAACTTTGAGGCGAAATACCCTAGAAAAACGTTTTTAAAAGGAGAAATTTGCAAACTTGAGCAAGATTTGCAGTGGAGCTGTTCAGAGTGTGCGTGGTTTACCTGAGGTTAAAGGTTAAACCTGCGAAAGCCAAGAGAGACACACAACTGGCGTTTTTTGTATGTGAAAGAGCATGCTTTTGTATATCAGACGTGAAAGTTTCAATCATGTGCCATCATCAGAGACTTGCGGAAAAATTCACAAACTTCAGTTGGATTTGGCAATCGAGATTCCAAAGAGGCTGCATGGTTTGCCTCAGGTTAAACAGCCAGTGTTAGAGAACCAAGAGAGACAGACGATTTAGGATTTTTGCTTTCGAAATGCCACAGTTTTCTATATAACATTTGAAAGTTTCATGTTCGGGTCATTATCAGAGATTTTTGAAAAAATTCGCAAACTTGAACGAGATTTGTAGTGGAGCTGTTCAGAGTGTGCGTGGTTTACCTGAGGTTAAAGGTTAAACCTGCGATAGCCAAGAGGGACAGACAACTGGCATTTTTTGTATGTGAAAGAGCGTACTTTTGTATATCGGACGTGAAAGTTTCAATCATGAGCCATCATCAGGGACTTGTGGAAAAATTCCCGAACTTCAGTTGGATTTGGCAATCGAGACTCTAAAGAGGCTGCATGGTTTGCCTCACTTTAAACACCCAGTGTGAGAGAATTAAGAGAGACAGACGACTGAGGATTTTTTGAACGATTTATCTAGTTTGCCGTTAAGCTGGAGGAATTTATAAAATTCTACAGACATTTCCCAAGGTAATGGACGATCAAAAACTGTATCATCAATTCCCATTTAGACATCCGTGAATTCCGAGCTAATCTGCCCAAATTTCGGAAACCATTAAACACGCTGATGCAAAATCGGTCCGCAGCAACCCTTAAGAAATTAATTATGGCTTTATTGGGTGGTCTAGGTGGTCCGCTGTCATTGTTTAATTGACTTGTTCGGGCACCAGCGGAGTAGATTCGCCGGCCAAATCAACCCTAAACTTAACCAGTTAGAAAGAATCCCAAACTCGGTCTTTGGTGAACGATCATTCTATGCATACATTGAATAATCTAGAATGAATCCCGGTTTAGTTAAAAAAAAACACTGTCTACTCCCCAGCTCTTCCTTGGAGCGTCCAACAAATCACTGTACAAACCCGAAGGTGCTCCAGTTCATTAAAATGCCAGCCTGAGGAACCAGGTAATCGGCGCGCACTCTTCTATCAACATATTTTAATACTTAAACCCAGTCAGAACACGTAATTTGGTGTGTTTGATCGGTCGGCGAGTCATGAAATCACCATAATTATGATTAATGTTAACGCATTTGCCCCGGAAGATAATCTTTAATTCGTCGGACTTATTAAATTAAAGCGATCCGCCCGAAGAGCTGACAGTGTCGATAACGTAATGTGAATTGATTAGCCATAAAACAGTTAGCGCGCGCTTAAGTGTGTATAAAATATCGACTTCGACAGCCTCCGGGCTTTGGTTCCATCCTTCCTGGTCGCTTCTAGCCGGAGAGAAGCGTCCTCAAAGGACCGATGAGATGAAAAATTGAGTGCGTGCTGCCGCAGGATTAATCTCGGCAAACTGAACACAAGAAGCAGTGGGTGGCACCCAAGAGTGAAGCTGCGCCCTTTCGCAGGCGCCGGCTGTCCTGAGGGACACCCACTTGTGCAACATATTATTATACATTATGACAAACTAGAAGACTATTTATAAGTGCAGTGCAGGCGCCCAAAGGCTGCCCAACCAAGGATCGTATTGCTAGATTCGGTTCAATCCGACGAATTCACTGCTGGACTTTGTCCTCTTAGAAGTACGGTAATCGTGCAGCATCAATGGGACACAAGAGAAAGACTTTATTTCATCGGCTGTTCCAACACTAGTAGTTGCCTGTATTCTTTTCTGATCCAGTTTTAAACATTCAAAAGTGGCGCTCTTTCTACAGTTTTCATACAACTGCGCCATTAAACTGCCTGACTTCGACTAACCCTACAAATATGACTTTTAATCCTACTAGCGGTCTGATTTAGCATCAAATCAAACAATATATTCCGATCAAGTATCGCGCTGGGAGCCATAATTCGATTGGAAATGAGCGAATAAGTACCGACTGTGGTGAATCTGCCAGCCTCATCATAGACAAACAGGTGGTACTGATGGTAGAGGTTCCCATCTAGCAAAACGGAACCGTAAACCGAAGCCAATAAGGCACTAATAAATAGCAGCCGCGGCTCTGTTCTATTTATATCTGCGAGTGGTGCGCTTCGGAGGCCAAGGTTATGGTACCATAAGGAAGATTAACTGGAGGGCAGAACCACCTGACGGCGTCTAAATATTTTCCGCGGAGTTTCGTTATTTGTTGCTCCCGGTGTAATGGGGTTCCGCGAAATTTATCTCGAATCGTGAGCCAAATGGTGCACGTATCGCTTAATATTAACCATGACCGTACCAGGAGGGCCCAGAGGAGTCTAGATTCTTCTTCTTTGCTATCAGAGTCTACACTCGAAAAATGTGATGCAAACACTGGATGATGTAAAAATATATCAAAAGAGTCTACCAGCCAAAAATTGAAGTTGTTGCTGTTTTCGTACAGCCTAACATTCCGGGAAACAACCGATACTATTCTGCTACTCAATCACGCGACTGGCGCTGCAGTAAATGCAGCGAAATCAACAAGTTTTGCTTGACTAGGTGGAAGCAGAGTGTTGGGCGGGTCTTTGAATGAGCGCATAGAGCTCAATCGTGTGACTTAGATTAAGATAAGTACTTCCTATTCTCACGATTTTCCTGGACATAATAGAGCCACTTCAGAGGTGAGAAAATAGATTTTCTAGGCAAAAATACTACCAGCAGAAACTGGCTAAACCAGCAAGTAATCGTTGTCAATCGCCCTCACTAAACTCCACCAGTTCCCATGAGCATAAATAACATTGAGCACAAACACAATTAATTGTCCAATTCAATATGTTTTGTGTCTATGGGAGTGTTCCCATGGACCCATTGACACAAAGCCACCCCCATAAGTGGACGTTTTGCACCCTGGGATTTTACCGAAAGGGGGGGAGTCCAATTGACTCGGTTTTCTATTTGAATAGGCCACTCGTCAGTGTTTAATTAGCCCGGGGGAGGTGGATTCGATGATAAATCGAAAAAAAATTGTCGTTAAAGTGGCGACTCTTGATTGAAGCCAAACTGCCTGCATGGGAAAAGCATGCCTCCGAACTTCCCCGATCTAATAAAGTTCGTCTAGTGGGCACAATGGCCAGTTTATCACAAAGTCGTGAGTTCGGCTACAAATTGCGGCAATTAGGAAATTCCGATCGGTTCGGGCAGTAGTAGAAATAGTTGAGCGAGTTGGAGCTACGGACTATAACTGGACTGGGGTCGTGACCAGTATCCATAACCATCATAAAACACTTTCCCGACGCGACATTAAGTGGATAGAAACGCATGAGTGAGCGGCACTTGTTGATCGGGCGCAAGAGGCACGCGACTCTCCCCCAAAATCCTCCCTATTCCCGTGGGATGCGATTTGGATTCCCACGGGTCAGCGCGAATCGACAGAACAAATGTTTATCATAGACTTAGACTAGGCCCCCTAAGGCGCGCCAATAAACAAAAGGACAAGCTGTTATTGTTGCCCCTAAACAATCGCGACAATAAATAAGAATTATTTGCCCAATAACTCTGCGGATATAGTTTCATAGTGCCTATTAAAGATTTTATCGCGCAACTAAAGGAATTTAATATGTGCCGTAAGTTAATGTCGCACTTTGCATGTTAAAGGACGATTCATTTTCGCAGGCATTATCGTTACACATCTGACTTTATTTAACCTCTTGGTTTAATTTATTGGTATCAATAGATCTTTCGCCTACCATACAGAGTGTGCAACTGCGGGCATGAGATGGGAATGCTTGCCAATGCAAGTGAATGGCCACCCAACCGTCCGGATTTGAATCCGATTGATTTGAATTTTCTCTAATTCTTCGAGTCCTGTGCAGGTTTTAGCATCGGTTATAATAAAACATATTTATAATTAAAGATACTGTTACGCGCTACACAGTGACTAGTGAGGATCGGAAGAATAAAAAGGTTCCCATCTGGTTCCCACTTGGGGAGATCACTGTTAAACACGACCCTATCATTTTCAAAGAGCGATTTTTAGAAGAAAAATTATTGAAACCGATACAAGCAGCAAAGAGGCAGCAGCAAGAAGAAAAAGCTCACGCTTTGGTTGGCACTGGCAAGAGCTCGTTGAAATTCACTCACTCAGTAGAAGCGAAACGACATAAACCAATCCGATAAAAGATCAGCTGTAGCCAATTGGCGATGACAATAATTTTGCGGATTTAAATTGCGAAAACATCGGTACTTAGGCGCGCGGCAGTACCAATTTGGTGTGATGTTCTATGGCGATGCCGATGTGGTACCCAGATAGGCCCTGTCGTGGTACTAATTAGGGTATCGGTCGCACATAAACACACGAAGCGCAGCAGCAGAAAAAGCACCTGTGTGCCTTTAAACGGCAATGGGTCGAAGTGAACCCATATGGGCAGGATCGATGGCTCGAGATGGGTCCCATCCAGGCTCCCCATTAGCGTTGCATGCAAATTATGGCCGATGAAATGGTGCAGCCAAACCGAAATTGGTTTGCTGGTCGGAAATCTGTGCCAAGGTCTAGAAACAAACCGAAACAATAGAGAATTTCTCGTTTTTGTCGCTCGCGTAGCCTCCGGCCTCACACTCGTGGGCGTCCTTAAAAAGCGCACTTTGAATTATGTTTGCGCTAATAATTTTATTGTAATGCTACACTTTTTATTGCTGACTTATTGTAATAGTGCTCTTTGTTGCCGACATGCATTATTATGTTGGCCTGTCGTTTCGTGTTAACAGCAGGATGACGTTTTTTCGGTGCATTGTTGTTAGCTAACTCGCCCATACCCGACCAGGAAAGAACTGGTTTCGGTCTCTTTGCGAAACTTGCCAACAAATGGCCAATAGAACCTACGATGGCGAAAAAAATTTTGCATTTAAACACCCGGAAGAATGTTCACTCGACCATTAATACTATGTTTACAAAAGAAGCCAAATATTGGATATAGACATGTCCGGAACCGCTCTTGAGGGTTCTTGCAGGTACATCTAAGAAAATTGAATTTTTCCGAAAGCAAAGGGTTTTTCCTCAAAAAACTTCATTTGCCACTGTTGTGCGTATTTTGACATTTTGACCCAGAAAAACTCCGGTAACTGTGACTGAGAAGCTGGGCAAAGGCCAGAGGCTCTCGGCTTGAAACAGAAAAGAGGGTCCATTCCACCATAAATGAGAAATTTTGAATAATAGAGGAGAAACACCTCGGGAAAGAAGATCTGAAGGATTCATTTGAGTGGGAACATACTTCCATGACGCATGATGAAGTGCACTCGGATGCAGGTCTGACTTAGGGAGACTCTGTAAGACCTAATAAGACCCTAGGATCATTGGAGATCCATTTACGAAGGTTAAAACATCCAGTTTTGAGAATATTGGAGAGAGACGAGCAAATATTCTCAGGCATCGCAGCAAATTATCGGAACCAGTCAATAGATCGTCGTCGTGATTGACGAAATGAGCTTCGCCAGCCTGTTCTTCCTCAGATAGGACCTTTTCTGTGGGATAATGTTCAAGCTCCCAATAGCCTGAAAGTTGGTCAGAGACGTTATTCACCTTACTGAAACGTTAGTGCACTTTGAGGTGCGATTCGAAGCCAATTGGTCCGGACACTACCCAACCGAAGCGAGTTTTTTGCAGGGTAGGGAGGTTGGGACCTAAGCGAATTTGCCCAACACAGAGTAAATCGAAAAAGGACTGAGACAAAAATGTTGTGCGTATGTACCCTTTTTGACCCAGAAAAACGCTGTCTGGGGTGCAATTACGCTGTGAAGAAGTGGACTGTATATTAGAGCTTGAGAAGCTTGTGTAAAAGCACTGCTCCAGTATGGAGGCAAAAGAAACAACGTGTAATCTGCTTGAAGGTTACACAAACTCTAATTGTTACACACAATTTAAGCACTTGTTACATGACGCATTTAGGTCTTGACAAATTCCCATATCTCCGATTCGAAGTAATTTCCCCTACATGCCATTTTAGGACGTTTTTATACGGTCTATTAGCATAAAATGGCCGTTTGGTATATTATGTCTACATACATTAGTTGCTTAAGTACAGGCATTTTCATATAATGGTCGCGTGCGCGACGTAAACAACCTCATTATGTAAAAGTTAGACGTGATTGTTGGGCAATTGACACGAAAGAAGTCATCGTCCATCGGATAATATTCCAGCCTATGAATGGTTCTTACGAAGAAAGTTGGGGTTTTTCAGCGTGTTCGACCACACTGCAACAAGCCTCTAATAATAATGATAATGATAATAATAGTGATTGACAATAATTATCGAAAAATCGAGCTTCTTGCTTCGCCCGCACCTAAAATCGACTTTATTAACAGTTCTTTATGTCTTGCGGCAGCACTTGTGCAAAACCAGTGACCATTAACAACATTCACAATGAACGGGTGTTTTTTTCTAGATCACGAACTTCAGGTGTATTATTATTGTATTACGTAAAACAGGCTGAATTTTTCATGATGCCCATTTCATTTTTTTATTATTGATTTGTCATTGATCTTTTTCGGGGTTTTTGCTATCCGGATTTAGGTTCCTTCCTGGTATTGATATCGCATTAAATAACACAGGAAGAGTGGAATTTTTTTTCCTGTATAATTTTAGGACAAAATCAGATACAAACCTTGAAAGTCTTAAGAACTTTTCACAGTAACTCAAGGAATTTTGATTCGACTTTTAGTTTTTAACAAACTTTTCTTTGACTAAAATCTGTGTATTTCTGAAGACCGTTTCTTTCGGAAGAAGCCCACTTGTAGAAATTCATTCACCACAAAGGACCTTTTCAGGTCTAAAGTCGACCATAATCGCTGTAAACGTCGAGGGTCTTTCCTCAGCCAAAGGAGAACTGTTAAAAGATATATGTCACAAACACAAGTGTCACCCACAGAGATGGTAACCAGAAAAGACCAAAAATAACTGGGATGCGGCTCGTCGTGGAGAGGCTACTGGATATGTTCAATACCTGCCTAGAACAAGGGAAAGCCCCAAAAATCTGACGTAAATCCAAAGTCCTGGCAATCCTAAAACCCGGGAAAGAAAATAACAACCCTAAGAACTTCCGCCCAATCTCTCTCCTCTGTCACACATACAAGAGTCTAGAGAGAATAATTCTCAGTCGCCTAACGTTGGTCACAGATCTTTTCCTCATCCCACAGCAGGCTGACTTCCGATCCCAGATGAGCTGCACGGCACAAGTACACATTGAAGACGGGTTCCAAAAGGGAAACATAACAGGCGCAGTATTCATGGATCTCACGGGTGCGTTCGACGCAATTAACCTCAGGATACTGACGCAAAAAATATACAGCTTGATCAGGGACTTTAAGATTACTAGACTGATTGGAAATATACTTGAAAACCGCAGGTTTCTCTAGGAGCTCCAAGGAAAGAGAAGTAGATGGGGAAAGCAAAAGAATGGTCTGCCCCAGGGGAGTGTACTGGCCCCGACCCTCTTCAACATATATACTAATGACCAGCTCCTTCCCGTGACTACAACTAGCCATATTTACGCCGACGTCCGCGTAATAGCTACACAAGGGAAAACCTTCGAAGAGGTGGAGGAACGTCTAAATCAAGCTCTAATAGAGTTGGATCTCTTTTACCAAAAGAACCAACTAAAACCCAACCCTATCAAAACCCACGGAGAGGAGAGACTTTAGAACATTGCCCCCACCCCAAGAACCTGGGCGTAACACTAGACAGGGCTCTGACTTCCAGGAAGCACTGCACTAACATCTAAGATGAAAGTCAGTGGCAGAAACAATATCATTCGAAAATTAAGGGGTTCTACCTGGGGAGCTAGCCAAAGATTCTGAAGGTCTCCGTCCTGGCCCTCTATCCCTCCGCAACACGCTAAGCAAGTTGACGTTGCCTTGAACGAAACAAGCAGAATAGCTACAGGTTGCCTAAAACCCACCCCCTGAAAAAGGTTCATCTGCTAGCCGGGATAGGCCTCCCTCGAAATACGAAGAGAGGCAGCCGCATGCAAGGAGAGACATAGGTCATCACAGACAGCGAACACACCCCCTACACAATCCTCAACCAGGCCCCTCGAAGAGTCAAGTCCAGAAAATGCTTTCTTAGCTCGACAACATATTTGGCAGGCTCACTGGAGGCCAACACTGGATGATTCCCACTCAATACATGACCCCCGGGTGCGAGGAGAGCTGGGAAACCTGGAGAGCGCTGAACAGGCTGCGAACAGGCACCGCTAGATCAAAGCCCTGTCTCAGAAATGGGGATATAACACACCTACCACCTTATGTGACTGAGGACATGTACAAACAACAACTCACTTGTACACTTGTGCACCGTGCCCAGCCCAGCGCACTCTGGAGGATCTGTTGATGTTTTCAAAGCAAGCGAGCACATCAAGAGGTCCCAAAAAGCGAAGCTGCTAACGGTTTTCGCTTGTAAAACAAACCAAATTCGGTAATTCAAGTGCAACGAGTAGTGAAAAACATGCGAAAAGCTGTTCTAAATAAGGGCCACTTTAGGTCACGTTGCAAATGCAGTGTCCGCAACCATAAAAAATTGAAAATTTGTGTTTCGTATGAGCTTTTTAAGCAAATTATGGTCGATAAAGAACAATTTCAATGTTGGTGATCGCAACTAATCTTGACTCTGTGGCAAAACAATGAAACCTAGAGAGTTTTCCCTCTAATTTGGAAATTCTCTAGCTTTCACCAATGGCAAATCCTGCAGCATTTCATCAGCCATTTAACGTGATTGCAGCCTAATTGAATAACCAACGAAATTACAGAGCAACGTCGAATTTTTCCAGCCTGCGATCAGTGAAGCTCAATCATTACCGTTTACCGAATTGTCCCACCAGATAATTATTACTCAATTACCCCGTCCAGGACAGGTAATGATAGTGCGCTCGAAACTGCTTACGAAAACAATTACCGGAAACTATAATGAATTATGTATTAACTCTCGGTAGTTGTTGATTATGTATGAAAGGCGCTGCCCGGCAAAATTAATACATAATCACCACCCTCTACACAACATTATGCGATTTCATCAGAAGCAATCAAACAGACAACAATAGAGTTCAGAACTAAGGGTCTAGAATAACCTGACCAGAATACTGAACAGACTAGAACAGAATCCAAATAAGCTGCTGCCAAGAAAAGTAGAATGGTAATGTAGAATGGAAGAAAAAAAGGTTGCAGGATTCCACATCATCTTGCAAGAATCCTCTAGAGGCAATATATTGATTGCTGAGCTTGTTCTGACCAGAATACTGAACAGAATAGAACAGAATCCAAATAAGCTCCTGCCAAGAAAAGTAGAATGTAGAATGGAAGAAAAAAGGTTGCAGATTCCAAATCATCTTGCAGAATCCTCTAGAGGCAATATATTGATTTCTGAGCTTGGTCAACTCGCTAGGAATTGTCTAAAGCTCCAATTTAAGGTCTCGGCTCGGAGAAAAATGCCAGATTTCACATGGTAGACAAACAAATCAATCACCCTCAATGTTGACACCAGCTTAGGTTTACAACAACAATTATTATTAGTCAATAAACTGCTGCCGGACTTCATTCACCCACGATTCGAAAGTCATTTTTTAAAACGATATTCGATAATCTAATGAACCGTTTTGTCTCTTTATCATGATAGGATCTTGTTATGAAAGGCGAATATGGATCGAATTTGGTAATGGCGCACTATTGTCCTGCTTCTTGGTCGATTTTGAAAAGGCCGTTGCCACACAAGATCTACAATTAAATCGCTGCCAACCGGAATACTTGCTTCTGCTTCATGTTCAAACGACAATTTCCTCCTTATATTCCTCCTGAAATTATCGATATGATTGGTTATTCAAACATCCTTACTTAATGCGAATGTACACTGACGCTCGGACTACAATACGCCCTTCTAGAAAATGCTGCTGTCTCAAATTTACTATATCGAGTTGAGACGTAGTACGATGGTACGATACTGAAATGAAGTTGCGAGCTAAGCTTCCATTGTACCATCCAATAGCATTCCAACCATCAAAAATTACACTTGACCCTGAAGCAGGGTGAACCAAGCTTAAGCTTCCATTGTACAACCGGGCTTAAGAAGATTTTTCGAAAAGATTTGAAGAAAAGAAAGCCATTTTTGCAAACTTGGCAAGAACACGCGTATGGGACGCTTCAAATGCAGAAAGTAGAACTGGAATATATCAATAGGGCGGTATGGAACGCATTGAATGGTAATTAGGCAAAGATTGCGATTAGGAGCAAAAAAGCCAGAGATAGAAGGAAAAGGATGAAATGGAAACAACCAAGGGAACCAAATCAAAGGGAGTCACTAAGCTCGAACTCGTTGAAAGTGAACTTTTTTGCAGTCATTCTTGGTCGCCTTACTTCGATGGTTGGCTCTGAAACTTCCGGCTGTTCTTTAACTTTGTCTTCTGGTGATTTTCGATGCCCTTTCTTAATAGCAAAACCCCATTCTGGAGCTGATCAGTAAATTCGTCGATGACACAACCCTTGAAGGAAATGTGTCCTAGCAAACTGCACACCCTCCCAGAACTTGACCATGTACCAAATATGCGCAGCTTAATCCGTTGCTTAATCTCCAAATGAATGACTAATGAAAAATCGATTATTTGACATAATGGATCGACTTATGTATGATATTTAGCGCGGTCTTTTGTTTACCTGAAAGTTGCAAAACAGCCTTCGATATGTTCTTCGGCTCTGACATTATCGATTTTTCGGTTACAGGTTGCAAAGGTGAACGTGTGTGGTAATGGTGATTATTGTTGTATCACCAATTTCATTGAGCTAATACCCAATTATTGGGATAAAAACCATCTAACGACGATGATGGTGTTATTAGGGATTTGGGTGCGCTCTAAACAGGCTTGGCTTTGCGAGATTTGCGATTCGTATCTGAATGCTATCGCGGCAATATGACTACTGCTGGGCCCTGATCTGTGTGTTATTGCAAAGTTGGGGGCGTACATAGTCGACTACCGACTGTCCCAATTTGTACCATTAACTAATTAAATTCATACCTTTCACTGGAATTGAGTAATTAGAGTTATTAGCGCCGTCGCTGACAAAATTTCGCTCCCAAATCGACCTTCGCTGTTAAAGAAGTGGAGCACCAGAAAAAACTACACGCTTCTAACTATCAATTATTATCGATAACGTAACCGTTCTTGCAAGTCTATTTGTTTTACGAGCAATTTATAATTAAGAATCGAAAATGTTATTGGAAATTAACACCGGGTTGCGATGTTGGGCAATTTTTCAACGATTGTGTGTGTTGAGTTTGGCGCTCAATTCCACCACTTTGAGGGCTTTATGAGCGCATTTACAAGAACAAGGCCAACACGACGTCGCCGAGACGAGAAACAAGTGAAGTGAAGGCGGGCATGATCACGATTCGTTATTGTTTCATAATTTGATAGCGTTGCAATGGAGGCAAGAAGTCAGAAGTCGAAAAACTACTTGTTTGGTTAGCGGTCGTTTAACCATAAGCTTAGGCCATCCTGTCTCAGATAAGAACTGCGATCGACCTCATACAGTGTTGAGCTAGAATCGATCCAACGAGCTTCAAGGGTTTCAACAAAGCTCTGCCTTGATATCAATCAATGGCTAACGCCTGATCTGGCAGAGTAAACGTGGAAAAGAGAGAAAGAGGAGAAATTAAAGTTGAGCCCTATTAGGAAATTTTCTCTTGCCACCAACTTAAGTGGGGCCTGAATTCCCAAAGCCTGAATCGGCTTCTGTATTTTTTGTCTTTGGATAAGTGTGCTGATCAATGGTCTAAACCACGCGAACCACCGTCTTAACACCTTAAGGTAAATTATGGGCTTCCTTGTGTCCTAAACAAGAACGACAGCGAACGACGACAGGTGATTTTCACACAAAAGCGTCCCAAGGTAACAGGTAGCCCTCCCAAATGGGTTTCATTGATGTTTTCCATTAGAATAGTTGACCATTCTTCAGACAAGTTTCGATTTATTGTGCTTCCCAGCTCCGAGCTTTTGGTATGTTGAGAACTGCCCAAAGATATAAATCACGTAACAAGCAGTGACCGGTCGTGGTAAAACCACAAATATTTTCGCACTTAATTAAATCAACACCTGTCTATTCCTAAGTGCAACAATATTTACAATATTTGCGATTCAATTATTGATAAGTCGTCTAATGGGTTTTAATGCCCTGAAAGTTTACAAGAGCTTCGCGCTTAATCGATTGACGCTTTTAGCTATCGACTTTAATTATCGCCCGGCCTGAAATGCCAGGAATTAATCGGAAGTCGCCTAATTTAATGTCTTGTTTCAACGCTAAACTTTAATTAAATTATGTGGAAACAGACAGAAGGAATCGGTTTCGTGGTGCTAGTAAAATCGTTAAATCAAAGGACCGCTTTGCGTGCTGAGAATGATCAGTCCAAGTGCATTCAAGCTAGTTTGAGCAACTGCGCCTGAAAATGGGCTCTTTTGCCTCTAACTACAAGTCTTTAATTGATATTCGGATTCTACGTCAAATTATGAACAGATTTCTTATAATCTACCTTCTAACTCCTCCGGTTATAGGGATATATATTTAGAACCGCTTTACCTCAAGTTAAACAACCAGTATGAGAGAACCAAGTGAGACAGACTATTGAGGATTCCTGCGTTCAAACTGACGTACTTTTCCATACAATATCTGAAAGTTTCGTGTTCGTGTCATCATCAGAGATGTTTGAATAAATTCGCAAACTTGAACGAGATTTGCAGTGGAGCTGCTCAGAGTGTGCGTGGTTTACTTGAGGTTAAACGTTAAACGCGAAGTCAAGAGAGACAGAAACTGGCGTTTTTGTATGTGAAAGAGCGTGCTTTTGCATATCAGACGTGAAAGTTTCAATCTTGTGCCATCATCAGGGACTTGTGGAAAAATTCACGAACTTCAGTTGAATTTGGCAATCGAGATTCTAAAGAAGCTGCATGGTTTGCCTCAAGTTAAGCAACCAGTATGAGAGTACCAAGAGAGACAGACGATTGAGGATTCCTGCGTTCAAAATGACGTCCTTTTGTATACAATATCTGAAAGTTTCGTGTTCGGGTCATCATCAGAGATTTTTGGAAAAATTCGCAAACTTACCCTGAGGTCTACTTTAATTAATAATCCTGTTTTGAGTTGAGGGATGACTAGTACTCTTTTTAAGTAAGGCTGTTAATGTAAGGTTGTGCCCGAAGGCTCGGCACAAAAACATCAGACTTCAGCACAACTCCGGCATTCAAAAGATTCTAATGTATTTGTTGTGCCGAGCCCTTCGGGCACGACACTGGTAGAAGAACACACAAACAAAAATTGAAGAGTTTGGAAGGTTTTTTGTGTTCAGATCAGATCAACAAATACATTAGACTTCGACATAACTGCGACATTCAAAAGATTCTAATGTATTGTGTGTGCCGAGCCCTTCGGGCACGACACTGGTCGAAAGGGAAGAGAACCTTCCAAACTATTCGATTTGAAGTTTCCTGTTCTTCGATCAGTGTCCTGTCCCAAAGAATTAGCTCAACCTCAGATTTGGAAAATATCTTGCATTTCAAAAAGCAAATCTAGATTGTTAAATTCCTCTTTAGCGATTGTTTCTTCATCCGTGTCTTTCCGATAAACCCAGTCTGAGCAACATTCTCCTTTTAACGTCTGCATGCTGACTATTTCTGATTTCCTTTGAAAGTTTCGCAAAGCCAATATCCAGCACTTCTGAGGCTCCTGAGCGTTCCTTAAGTCCCCTTAAGTCTTAAGCCGCCTGTTCTATATCAGCCTGTTCTGGAAAGTTCTTGACTAATCCGAGCACCTTTTTCAGAACGTTCGGAACCCCCCTTAACAATCTTGGGGTTTTTATTTAAATCTTCTAAAGCCGATCAGCTCCTCATCTTAAGCAGACCTGCTGCTTAAGGAACAGAGTGCTAGTAATTACGCTGCTAGTGAACCACTGAACAATTCTATCTGTCTAAATTCTGATCTGGAAGTTCATATCACCGAAACTGTTTTGACTCAAACCTCATTTTCTACCACTAACCACCAGGGAGGCTGTTTATTCTATTCTATTCCATGACAATGATTCCTAATCCTCTAGTGACTGGACTAACCAATCAATAAATCCGACCAATAGAACCATTAATTATCCAGCAGCTATGACGACCGGGTAATGGACGGCTTGTCCACTCAATTATCGATCGCAGATTGACAGTCGATCGGCGGCCAGGTAATCGATAACGACAGGCGTATCTAATTAATGCAACGTTATTAAAACGTTTTTTGTCAAGTGTCGCTTCTGGTATCTCGGCATCGATTAAAGCTTTAATGTTTTGATCACTGGTTGACAAACTTATCGATTTTTTCCATCAATTCTGATTGGTCCTCCATTGACAGCTGCAATCTGATTTGTCAACGAGTCGATTGTTTGTTTTTTTGTTTTCGATACCGTTAATCGTTTTTTCACAGCCCACTACCTTGAAGCTCTTCCTGAGACATAAATTACACGTTCAAGTAGAATTATGAGCAGTGGGTTGTCGGCTAAACAAAGAAAAACTACGCTGAGGTTTAGAGATATTAGCATTAGGCATTTAAAGGCCTAATCTCTTTTAATTGGCTTAACAGTGACGTTATTATTGTCGATAGATCTGCGAGACTAAAGCGATTACTTGGGCTCTTGCTGGTTTTCAACAACGTGCTACCTTGATAATGATTTGTTGGAGCTTAAATGCGAAATTGGGGCGACACTTTTCGCGATTCCAGTCTGCAAACTAGCAGTTTCGAATGGTCAAATTCACCTCTAATAGGCTTAGAATTTTTATTAAACAACAGACAATGGCCGTTGAAAGCGGCCTTTACCAGCTGGGAAACAATGGAGTTTTGTTAGTGAACTAATATGGGCAGATTTGCCCCTTTGCTTGCATGAAACGAATTTTCTTTCCAACACCAAAACTTTAATCCTCATTTTCCTCGGTTGATTTGAATATTTTCCCAGTTAATCAGTCGCCGTTAGCCTCTAATTGACCGTTCACCTTGGACAGTAGATTGAATTGAATGTTGCAAGTTGAGCGATTTTTTCCAGTCTTTGTCTTATTTATATCGTAACACATCCGTGTAGCGCCTTAGGCCAGTGGCGCCTCATTTTTTACGGTCAACGACAACAATATTGATGATAAATTTGCATAGAAACTGCTTCCAGTACTGCGTACCGTATGGCAGAAATCCGGTATTCGATATAAAAACGCAAGTTACGCCCATGTATGAAGCCGATGTTCGACATGATTATACCGTGCTCGCGGAAGGATTTATTTGAATAGCTAATCAGTTTTCAGTATATTAAAAATAAATTGTGCATTAATGTACCGTTGGATCATGTTCAGTCTATTGATGTGCTTTTTACCGTAGGTACTGGTTTCAGGGGTTTCAAGTTGAGTTTGATATAGAAACCGGATTATCTTGTTGCACGTTCTGGCGCCATTAGAACGC